>OX328131.1:24257918-24275418 GCA_946811695.1 Gonocerus acuteangulatus | reverse complement strand
ACGGTTATAGATAGCGCTTTGAAAATGGTTTCATTCGTTTTCCTATGTTTCCTAACATATAAAACGAGTACCTACAAGCATATGAACTTGAAAACGTAAGCGTCCCGATTTTTTTCGCGCGAATTTCGCTCCAATAACCATGTTCCGGTGGACAGATTATTCTGGTTAACGATCTTGAACTTTCAAATTATAAGAAAAATTTTTGTATCAAATTTCATCAAAATCGGACCATTTTTTAGATGGCGGGAGAGCGAACAGACAAATATATATATATATATATATATATATATATATATATATATATATATATATATATATATATATATATATATATATATATATTTTTTTTTTTTTTTTTTTTTATCGCAACCAACTGAATCTCATATCTTTTGCCAAGCCAGAAATCCATCTCTGTATGTCTCCAAATGTTTAGGTAGGGCAGCTTCCTTTGCTGCATTGTCTGCTATTTCTACCAGATAATGTAACCTTTCTGCGCCTGTAAAAGAAGTTACTATAAGATCGTTTGAGTACAAATATTATAACTGATCTTGTGAGCCTGATGCTGAATCAGGACCAGCTAAGATTTTTCCTGCTTCTGGTTAATGTCATCCTAAGGTGTTATAATGGAATGTTACAGGTCCCGACCCGGCAGAGAACTGGATACAAAGAGCGATGGAGGATTAAAGTCTAAAATTACGAAGGCGTCAGCTAGATGGTAAACACCTGTTCTCCGTTTCTATTGTTAGCGCGGGAGACAGCTGCTGCAACGCTCAGCATCCTGTAAGAGGGTCGTAACTGTATTTCAGTTCTGCCATCATCTTATTTCCCTTCCAGTACACAATATTTTTTATTGCTCTTTGCGAACGTTTATTTTCGTTTCAGACGTCTGACTGGAGACGACGTGAACAATTTGGGCAAAATGAATTATGACTTACGGGCTGTCGTCGCAGAGAACGAGGAAATGACCTTTGAAGACCAAACAAATAACAAACAGCAGATATAAAGGTCGACCGTCTTTCGAATTAAAAGGCTTTTTCTTATTGTAGGGTGCAGAATGGATTATAGATGGTTCGAGAAATCTTTAATTTACACTTTTGAATGATTGACTCTTATTATGTTTTTTGACTAAAAACAAATGGTATTATGTAAATTAAAAGTCCCACTCGAAGGATACACACAAAATTGATTAATCCTTTTATTGCTGTTTTGGTATGACCCAATATTCCATCCAATGTTCCTGAAATATCGTGAGTTCTTTCAAGTTCGTAATTTCTACACGCCGTCAGTATATGCTTAACACCTTATTCAGTTCCACAGGTGATGCACAAAGTTTGTGGATCTTTTGTCATTAAGTGTGAATGTGTAAGCCTCGTGTGTCCGATTCTGAGGCGTGTAAGAACTACCTCTTCCCTTCTAGCCGCACGTATTGAAGTGTCCCAGGCAGATGTAGGTGCTTTGATTTCTCTTAGCTTGTTTTCTCTAATTTGCCGCCATTCCCTATCCCAGGTAGAGCGAACTTTCTTCTTCATAGAGCAAATTAAATCCTTCCTACGTACATGATTTATGGTAGAACCTTCTTTAATAGCCAATTTTGCATAAACATCTGCTACTTGTGTATTATTTTTCCGAAAGTTATCTATATAATCTATATTATATTATTATTCCTATTATATAGGAATTATGATATTTAGTGTCAGTAGTTACTTTAAACTATGTTTCAATAGAATTAGCCCGCCAAACGTAGGTTCACAAACCTGCCGCGAGGAGCGCTTTCTACCACTTGGAGGACTGTATGCTGTTCCTGCGTCAGATCAAAAGACGAAAATATGGATTTCTTGTGTAGGTATTTATTAAGTAGTGTGTATTATTTATAAACATAACTATGTACGCAAATTATTTAGAAAATTAATAATAATATATAATAACAGTTCTCATTACAAATTTAATTGAGCAGAACTATTCAAGGTTTTATTTTATTTATATGGGTTATTTACAGCAAATTATTCGGTAATGTAGTCTACACTACACAAATTCCGAGGGAAAGTGCTTAGTTATGCAGCTCCTGCGCGACGGACATTTTTTACGGGCTGGGTAGACATTTCTAGCTGTTCTGGCGGTATCAAGCAGTACTGCTTGTAAAAGTTTCAGGTAGGTATTTGTCGTAATAGACGTTTTTGGAAGAAGCCCATTTGTCGAGGTTATGAGGGCTTTGCGGATTTTAACTAAAAAGTGTACTCCCCAAGTTTTTACTCAGACAAGTACGGATGAGACAGAGGAAGTTGGTCCTAAGGAGAGAGAAGAGATCCGAGAGCCCGCGGCAAGGGAGGGGGTAGGTGTAGGAGGAGGGGGGAGGGCGAAACAAATTGACGTGAAAAAAGTCATGACAGGAAGGTCATTAAGTGACGTGATAAACGACCTCAGAGCCTTTGATGTCGAAAAGAACCGACAGAGAGAGCTACTGAATAAAAATAACCTCCTTTCATCCTGAATTAAGAAGGGCCCTTAATAATGTTACGTCTAAAGGGATGAGTTATATCGGCCATTAGTCTACTCCTCCCCCCCCTCCCACCACGGGAAACTCTGACGTCACAACTACTTTTTCATCGAATCAAATTAACTGCACTATACTCCGCTCCTATTTGTCTTCATAAATTTCATTTAAAGCAAGGGCTCGCTCTCTTTCTTCTTCTTCGTATTCTTCTTTCTTCTTTCTTTTTTCAAACTTTATTTTGAAAGAAAACATCATTAAGTAGTTTGTTCCTATTTTATTTATAGAGGAAGGATGAATAATAGAATTTCTATAACTCCAATGAGCCAAAACAAAGATATAATAAACAAATATAATATTTTTAACTTATAATATATATAACATTTATTATTGGTGCTAATTTAACAATCATGTTTTTAATAACATTATTCAGTGACTCCTTCCGCTATCTCAATTCTCATGCGGGAGATGGTGGGTTCGAGCACCACCGGCGCACAGTGAGGCCAAACGATTTTTCGTGTTTTTTTTTTAAATGAAAGCTAATAAAATTAAGAACAACTTCGTCTGGCCAGATTTTTTGATTTTTGTTTCCCCTGTTTATTAAATTACGTATGAATAATTCTCGACGCCAACGGCCATAGCCACGTTGAATACACCGGTTCCCGTAGATCACCGAAGTTAAGCAACGTCGGGCGTGGTCAGTACCTGAATGGGTGACCGACCACGTGCTGTTGGCATTATAAAAGGGTGGCAACCTATAGATAGCCCGGCGCTAATGGCCAAGATGTAGATGCGCCATAAAAAAAATAAAAAATAAAAAATAATTCTCGACCTTTTACAATTGAGCATAAAATAATATTTTATTTTTCATCTTACTTAATATCAGCACTGATATCGTTGAAATTAAACATTCAAACCCTTATTAGATTTGAAAAAAAAATCACGATATATTATCAAATCATTCAATAATCATATTATTTCAATAATTCTGTCTGTTGAATTGTGATAATTTTACGTTTCAAAGACGTCAGTCTGATTTTTCCCAAGTCTAATCAGAGTCTGAATGTTTAATTTCAACGATATCAGTGCTGATATTAAGTTAGATAAAAAATATAATATTATTTTATGTTCGATTGTAAAAGTTTGTGAATTATTAACACGTAATTTAATAAACAGGGGATACAAAAATGTATGTTGTTCTAAATTTGATTAGCTTTCATTTAAAAAAAAACATCCATTGAAATTGGTTAAGATTTAGAGGCTGTAGCCTTTTTTGAATCACGAAATGTCGTTTGGCCCCACTGTGCGACGGGAGAAATGTTCTCATCTCACTCTCAAAAAAAAAAAAAAAAAAAAAAAAAAAAAAAAAAAAAAAAAAAAAAAAAAAAAAACATTATTCGCTTCTAAATTACTGAGTTTGCAAAAATCAACGAGCTTCTAAATTATACTATCTTAGGCTCATCCCACATTATATTTTTTTAAACTCATCCAACATTATATTTTTTTGAGGACCTTGTGTTGTAGCTGTAAAACGTAAAATCTGTGGCTGAGTTATTAAATTAGATGGCGATCTATAATAAGAAGGGCTAAGATAATAATTATAATAACAATTATAATTGTTGATCTTTACTTGAAGCTTTCTATAGAATATTTAGTTGCTGTTGTAAAAAAGATGAATTAGTTTATTAGAGGCTATCTCATTTTCCCATTGTTTGATTATGTGGCTAATAAAAAAAAAAAAAAAAAAAAATATGTAGCTTGACCTATAATTTTTCATTTATGATTATCATTATTCACATGTGGACCGGGTAAAGACTCACGAAGTACATTGAACACTAAGTAGTCGAGAAATAGTTAGGATCTGGCTAGGAAAAAATCTATCAAAATTTGTTCTATATTTTCACCATGGTCACATAGATGCTAACTTTGGGTTTTCTCTTCATTACGGACGAACGGTACCAAAAAGTAGCCATAAAGTCCTTAATACAGATTTTTACAAAAAAGTATTGATGTTGCCTTAGGCCAGGATGGCAACCTGTAGGTAGTACGGCATTAAGAGCCAAATTGTTGGTGCGCCGTTAAACAAAGGGGTCTTTTTTACTATAGGTACACCAGTTACTTTTTAATGTTATTAGTGATTTATCATACTGTTATTGAATAACGTAATTACGTTTAATAACGTCTATTTTAAAAGAAAAAAGTGAAATAAAAATGTTATGTACAAAAACAACAACATTTATATAAAAAGTAAGTATTACCTACCAGAAATTGTAATATAGAACCAAATTTCATTTTGGGGGCCAATAAGACTTAAATAATTTCAAAAATTGCCTGAAAAAGGTCCTTTTTTTCGTATTTTCGTACCTCCTCCTACACACGAATTACCTTCTTCAAATAGCAAATTGTATGTTGTTCTATAACCATCAATAAAGATCATATGACCTGGTAACTGAAATCACTAATGAAAAATTAACTGGTATACCTAAAGTAAAGAAAGACCTAAATAAAGAAAAAACAAAAATAATAGTTTTTTTTTTTTTTTTTTTTTTTTTTTTTTTTTTTTTTTTTTTATAGCGCCAAACTAAAATTATAGTATTATAATATAACTAAAAAGTCCGAATCGCTGAAACTCCATCAATATACTTAATGCTATTATTTATGAATATTTTTCCCGAATTAAATTTTTCCTTACTAAAACTAAAACAAGGTTAGGAGTTTGGATGCCAATTTTTGAAGGCTAAATTGATACTAATTAAAATTCTTGTTATTAGGCCATAACTAATTGTCATTGAATCTATTTTTGACCAATATATCTCATAAGGTCAAAATCTTATAATACTTTTACTAATTATATAACGTCAATCGCCCATGTGATGTGCAAAGCGCACTTTCTCAAGAAGGTACCGTAAAATGGGGTGAATAGCAACAGTGGGGTGAATAGAAACGAAACTTCTGAAAAAATTCAACATTATGTAATAGGGGGTTAAAGTAAAGCAGACAGGGATATTTTTTTTTTTATGAGATGGAAATAAGGTAAGATTTAAGGGAAATGTGATTTTGTGTGGGTGGCAATACTGAGATTCAGATTCAGTGGTGTGACAAAGCAACTTCTGTTTCAGCCGATTTTCATCGTTTTCCAAACTTTACATGTAAGAACCATACCTCATCACCTCACATGTTTGAATTGTACTAGTTTTTATACCTTGTATACCTGTAGAAGATATCACATTGTTTAATATAGTGTAAACAAAACCATTTCTTTGTTTCAATTTTTGTTTTAGGTTATGATCCATATTTTGAATCTGTGGGGTGAATAGAAACACATTATTTTGCTGTTTCTATTCACCCCACAAATCGTAAAGTTTTTATTTTGTGTTTATTTTCCAATGTCACAGCTGAAAGACAATTAAATATATAATATACAACCAATAGTTATCCAATTGAGGAATATTAGTTGGCACAAGCTATAATGTGACCGTTTTCTTTCAGCATGCCAAGGAGTTACAAACAATTAAAACCGAACAAAGTACAAGATCCAGAGGTTATTAAGGCAGCTGTTGAAGACATAACTAATGGCCTTAGCCTTCGAAACGCAGCGGCAAAATAAGACATCCATTATAGTGTCCTCTACAGACATTTGAAAAAAGGTGATCAAATTAAGAAAAAAGGAGGGCAAACCGCTTTAACAGAAGAAGAGGAAAAAACTTTGGCGAGTAGACTTATTATTTGTGCTGACTGGGGCTACCCAATTGATTCGTGGACTCTGCGAATTTTGGTCAAAGAATCGCTTGACCGCCAAGGTAGAACCATAAAAAAATTCAAAGACAACTTTCCTGGCCGTGATTTTGTCTATTCTTTTTTGAATAGACATAAGGCTGACTTGTCACAAAGGTTATGCCAAAACATTAAACGGGTCAGAGCAGGTGTCTCCCCAGAAACGATCAATGAGTACTTTGACAGACTAGAAGCAGAGCTCAGAGACGTTCCTTCATCAAACATTATTAATTATGATGAAACGAACCTTTCTGATGATCCTGGAAAACATAAAGTAATAACTAAGCGTGGATGTAAGTACCCAGAAAGGGTGATGAACTCAACCAAATGCTCCATTTCTGTCATGTTTTCAGCTGCTGGTGATGGTCACCTCTTACCCCCATATGTAGTCTATAAATCTTTACACTTGTATGAAAGTTGGAGAGAAGGAGGCCCTGATGGGTCCAGATACAATAGGACCAAAAGTGGTTGGTTCGACAACTTTTGTTTTTCTGATTATGTTGAAACCATAGCCCTTCCTTATCTTAGACGTTTACCTGGCAAAAAGTACATGATTGGAGACAACTTATCTAGCCACTTGTCCTTTGATCTCATTAAAAAATGTGCAGAAAATGATGTCCACTTTATATTTTTACCAGCAAACTCCACGCACCTCACTCAACCATTAGACGTGGCATTCTTTCGCCCTCTCAAAATGGCATGGCGTTCAATCCTTCTAGATTGGAAAAAAGGACCCGGCAAGAATGAAGCTACCATTCAAAAGAGCAAGTTTCCTAGTTTGCTAAAGAAACTGTGTGAATCATGCAAATCGGAAAATGTAATTTCTGGCTTTAGAAAATGTGGTATTGTGCCCCTAAATCGGAAGGAAGTACTAAAGATGCTACCCTCCTCAGATTTGTCTATTGAATCAACCCAATCCTCAAGAGCCACAACACCAGCACTATCTCCTGTTGCTGCTATTGATGCTTCCTTCAAGGAACTATTAACAGCTCTAAGACACACAGAAACAGTTCCAGCTCGAAAAAAGCGAGTGAAAGTAGATGTTGGTCCAGGAAAAAGTGTTTCTGTGGCAGATTTTCCACCGGATCCAGATCAGGCTGGACCTAGCACATCTGTTGCTGGTACAAGCACTGACAATGATAATTCCACAGGTACCAGAAAACAAAGTGTAAGTGCCAGGAAAAAGAAAAATAAAAAACTCGATTCAGAATCATCACCAGAAGATTCGGACTATTCTGTGCAAGACAGTGACTCAGATCTCACATTATCCGATTCTTCTGCAAATGCCGAACTTTCAAAAGAACTTGACAGATTAATCCAACCTGACGATTTTGTAATCGTGAAGGTATATGGAAAAACTAAAAATGTATTTAGAATGTATGTCTCCAAAGTCACTGACTTTCAAGATGACGGTTATGTTGGACTGTTTTGCAAGAAAACCCTCAGCAGTAATATGTTTTCCTTGACTGATGAAGAATCATTTTTCTCCAAGGATGATGTAATTAAAAAATTGATGCCAGTTGTTCAAACCTCAAAGTCTGCTTCTCGCTGGAAAGACAAAATCTGTTTTCAGGATGACTTAAGTGCCTTCATAATTTATTAGACTAAACTTTGTATTCTCACTTTTGTTCTTTTTGTTTTTGGGTATCGGTTACGATATATTGTAATTAAATTTTTTGCTCTGATTACCACTCGTTTGTGTTTCTATCCATCCCTTAACAATACTTACTGTTTCTATTGCCCCAACAAACTCTGAAATAGAAACAGACGTGAAAAACAATGCCTGTTTCTATTGACCCCGCTCGATGGGGTGTATAGAAACAGCATGTTTTCAATTTTTTTAAATTTTACCTTGCCATAAAAAGAAAATATGAAGCTGCAGGCTTGTAGAGGACGGGAAGACCCATAAACCGAGGTAGGTCTCAATTCAATATCTCTTATAGTACTTTTGATATTTAAACTTGAAGTTCAAAACTGTTGCTATTCACCCCATTCTACGGTAGGGCTAAAGTCAGACGTAAATATTTACCATCCACCGGTCAAATTTCTTTGGTTTCGGTGGAAGAAATGTAAATTAACTTTATTTTGGTCAATCATTCAGGAAACGCCTGGTTGATAGATTTGTGGTTCAATAAATGTTTCATTTTATAAACAAAATCAAATTCGTCGCGTAAGATCAAACTTTGAACCAGGAAAATTATATATATATATATATATATATATATATATATATATATATATATATATATATATATATATATATATAAATTTTATCGATGATCAATTTTGTCTCCAAAAAAACTCTTTGATGTGTCAAAAATCCACATATAATAATAATAATAATAATCAATTTTATTTGGTCCAATACAACAAACGTATTATAGCCATTTTTTTTTTAGGTGGAATTTATAGGTTTAAAATGTCTCTATATAGTCTGTGTTTTATTCGAGATATTTTTATTCGTCCCAGTTGATAAAAGACGGAGCTGCTCGAGACTCCGTCCTGAGTTTGGTGATATCTTCGCACTAGCTTTTCTATGTGAGTGAAAAATGGATGCAACCTTCAATTCTCTATGGATCTGGCTGTTCCGTTCAAACCAAGGAGCATTGGACACTATTCGGAGAACCTTATGTTGTAGACGTAGAAGTGTGTTGTTCTGGCACCAAACCAGACAGGGCAAGCTTACGTTAATACAGATAGTTTTTTTTTTTTTTTTTTTTTTTTTTTTTTTTTTTTTTTTTTTTTTTTTTTTACGGCGCATCGACACAAATCTCGGCCATTAGCGCCGACATCCAGGGTGCAACCAGGAATTTTCTCAGCGAGCCCTGAGATGAGAAAATTTCTGCCGCCGGTGGGGATCGAACCCACCATCTCCCGCTTATGAATCTAGCGCACTACCCCTAGTACAGATAGAATTGTCGATTTGTATAGCAGTGTACCACAAGTGTATTTTGGGGGAGTTTTCTATTTATTAATGGACAAATTTGTAATAGTCGTCTGTGTGCTTCCAAAGGTCCACAGAATTAGCTAAAAAACTGGAAAAATATAATGAATAAACAAATTATAAAACAAATACTTTATTGAAATAAATAATACAAATCTATAATTATTCCTTAATATTAAACATACATAATAAATCCATCGTAGATTTCATTCAAGTACGATAATAAAGATCTCTTCTTTTTTTTTATGTCAAAATGCTTTCTTTAGGTAACTTACATATAAAGGAAATAGATATTTTTTTAATATAATATATACAAAGAGTTAAAACAAAAATATTTCTTTATAACTTTGGTTAAAATGACAGTAAACAAAAACTAATTTATACATGCAGAGTGTACATACCGTCATATATATATTTATGCCATAGGAAGAAATACGTTTTTTAATAATCAGTTTTTAGAGAACCATTTTCAGTTACTTTTATGTAAGCAAGAGGATTAGAATTCCATGAATGATTTAAGATGTATGAAGTATTCCAATGGGTTATAATAACAAATTTAACAACACATACTAAAAAAAGAAACTCATAACAAAAATATTCACAGTTTTATACATACAAGTATAAGTCAATAGGAATTCGGTTTTGAGCTAATAAGTAGCTTATTTCAATATTAATATGTCAATAAATGATTTAAATTTAATAAATATGAAAAACATCAATAGGTAGACAAAATGTCCAATTATATAAACATTTTGAGAAAAAAGTGCTGTGGCTTAGCAATGATGGACTCTTAAATTATTAAAGAGGACCTTATATACAAATGTAATATAAATTAAAAAAAAATTATATTGATCAAGAAATATATATATATATATATATATATATATATATATATATATATATATATATTATTGGCTGTAAAATTAATAATTATATACTGAAAATTGTTTGCAGGATTTAAATCACACACCAAATAAATTTTTCCTGATAAATTATGTTTGCATTCATAAAGCTTATACAGAACAGTGACATTTTATATATGAAAGATACTATTTTATATGATATTGTACATACTATTTCTAATCTATGTATTTATAGTAGCACTAATTTATACATATTCATGAATGTGTCATACTAATATACCAATTAAAATATCTTTGATCACAACAACTGGACGAATGGAAATGAAATGGTTACACGGATTTTTTTTTTGTTGTTTGGACAAATTAGTTTTCTTAAGTACGTAATCATAGTTGTGAATATTAGAATTAACTTTTCTAAATGCATATAGAAAAAAAATTATTATCTTGCAGCTATTTAAATATTAAGCTAATTGCATTTTTCAAATGAAGATTTTTTTTTTTGTTTTTGTAAGTCGGCTGTGGATAAATTAAGGAATATATTGTTTTCTATTAATTTTCGGAAACATTATACAAAGCATTTTTTTTTTTTTTTTTCCTTTTTGTGAATAAGAAATAATAGTAAAGCTTTGAAATTTATTCATATCATATCAGTATTTCTACAAAGGTAAAAGTGTGTGAACAGTTTCAAGGAATAAACTTGCTCTGAAATAACTATTGAAGTTCCTGCAATATGGATGTAATTTTTATGGTCAATAGTAATAAATACATATTCGGTAGGGAAATAAATTAGTTTTTAAATTTTATTTTTGGATCAATGTAGTATATAAGTACTCATACTCTGTGGCTATAGATTCTGATGGCTTCAGCAGTCGAATAAAAAAAAAAAAAAAAATTCTTATCTTCGTGTTAGGCGGAAGGTCAACAAATAAAATCTTCAACACTCAGTATCACCAACTTTATTTCATCCCTACATGTTTCACACCTTTATTGGTGCCTCTTCAGGGGAAAAAATACAAAAATAAAACTTACAGCCTACACCTGAGGAGGATAACCTTCCACCAGTACGGCCACGCCTAGAATGGCCGTACTGGTGGAAGGTTATCCTCCTCAGGTGTAGGCTGTAAGTTTTATTTTTGTATTTTTTCCCCTGAAGAGGCACCAATAAAGGTGTGAAACATGTAGGGATGAAATAAAGTTGGTGATACTGAGTGTTGAAGATTTTATTTGTTGACTTTCCGCCTAACACGAAGATAAGAATATTTAGAAAAGGGTCAGTTGAAGAATAATTTAAAAAAAAAAGTAAAAACTCAGGTAAAATATGATAGAAGTAGTCCAAAAGCAATAACAAATTTTTTTTATATTCTACCATCCTACGGAAAATTTTGTGATCACGAGAAATGGTCAAATAAATAATGTTTTTGCATAAAATGTAATTCAATATTTTATTATGACTCAATTTCTTTGTACCTCATTTATTGAATGACCAATGAAATACCATATAATATCTTGAAAGGTTGAAAGTAATAAATTGGAAGGAAGAAATCATCAAGTAATTTCTTGATCAGGTATCGATGCTCAGACCCTCGGTCCCCCGGGCAAGGACTGAATTTTAATATGACGATACATCCAAAAAATATATTTACAAAAATTGAGTATGTGCAGTTGCATTGAAAGTGCACTGATCTAACATGTAACTTAGGGACAGTATAGTGCCAAGGCGATCATAGGGGAGTACAAAATGTCCAATACGATACACAATCAGAAAAAATTGCTAATAGGAATTACAACTTGCACAAAAATCGTTTTTAATATTCTAAGACTGTTTTTCTGTTTGTGTGGTACAAAAGCTCGTAGTCTGGGTAGGTTATAACGTTCGAGATTGTAAAGTCACGCTGAAAGTGCATTAAGTTAACTTGTAGTTGTCATTTATTATATATGAATTAGATTGAGACGTTCTTTGAAAATGTACCGAACTACATAAAAAGTTTAGTGATTATTGGATGGTTTCTGACATACTCATGTTTATGAAAACCGTTTAAAGTAAACAATGTTAATACTCTGATATTTTGGTCCAAAAGGTGCAGATCTACGTTTATCGGTACGTTTTTGAGTGCATTTTACTCAATCAATGCTTGCCTCAATCATTAAAATTACTCGATACCTGATGCTGACAAGTTGCAACAAAAATGTTGATTCAACAGAACAAGATTTATCTCCCAAATGTTTTTAAAATGTACAATTTTAGAAAATATGAAAATACTTCTTGTTAGAGGTTTCACTTTGAGTGTTGATATGAATCGAAAATGTCAGAATAGTCTTCCAAAGATAAAATTTCCTTTAAAATAATTTCACATCCATGTTGTACAATAGTTATTCTAATTGAGAGAGATAGAGATAGAGAGAGAATGTCCCCTATGCCGCCACAGCCAAACAGACACCTATTCTCAGAAGCCGACCCAAGTGGAGGACGGCTCTTGACATCAGTCCAACGAAGACAAGGAAGGCTTTATTGGGATTGGATGGGATAACTAGAGAGGAGGAAGCCTGGAAGGATAGAGGTAGGGAGGATAATAAGGGGGAAGATAGGGGAACAGTCGCGGATAAGGATGGTACCTCGGGTATAGGGCGGCGGCCGCAGCAGCAGCAGCAGAAGTCGCGGATCTTGGCTCTCCTGTATGGTTGCGAAGATGTTGGAGGAGGTCTTCCGGAGTAGTGAACCTCTTGCCGCAGAATGTGGACTCTCCGGACACCCAGGAGCAGACGTATGGTTGTGCAAGGGCGGCTAATTGGGCGAGACCCGCAGGGCAGCCGTGGCAGTAAGGGTCTCTGCAGGCCCTTGGAGAGTACAATGCCTGCAAAACCAACATTAATATAGAGGAAACGTTGCAATTAGTGGAACCGGACTACAGTTTAGACTACAATTATCATAAATGTGCTTAATCTTGGGGATACCAATGAAAGAAATGTAAAATGGGGGAACAAAGATACCAGTTAGGAATTGATGATCGACGATCCATTTACTGATAAAGACCGACCATCCCCCACTGGGGGTTTAAGCCCATTTCTCAACTATTCCACAGTTCTCAGATTCAATGATTCTATGAAAAAAAGTCCGTCACACAGGAGTAGCATAAGAAAGAAAATTCCACAGAAGGTGAGTAGAGTACAATGCCTTCCTGAATAATTTACTTCATCCATTCGAGACGACGACTTTTTTCACACACGGTCCCCAGGAGCCAAATTTTTGTTTTCTTAATCATGTTCATCTTTAATTAAAAAAAAAAAAAAAAAAAAAAAAAAAAAAAAAAAAAAAAAAAAAAAAAAAATTTACTATGTAAATCACCCAATTTGTACGTCAATTCACATGAATAAGATCATTGCACACCGGGTTCTGAGCAATATGTGTGCAATGTAATCTGGACTTTACAGATTTCATTAATTCAAGAGAAATCATATTTGAACGATTAGTTTACTCAGAATATATGATAATTGCACATTACTGTTATTGCACACAAGGTGTGCTATAGCCTAGGAAATCAATTCCACTCAATCGGTCTCGAATAGGTTGACATAAACTGTGTGAATAAAAAAAAAAACTCTTTTGTAGGTTTACTTATTTACATTTGTAGAGAACAGCTGATTCTATGAACAGCAGAAACCGGATAAAGCCCAATTTTCAGCTTTCCTAGGATATAGTACATAGTAAACCACAACTTCTAATGAACCGCATTAGTTTTCTAGTAATTTGGGTCTGGAAAAAAACGTCATTCAGATGGACCGATTTAGTTTATTTTTACAATGCCGTAATTTTTGTTCGTTGCAATAAAAACATTAAGGCCGGTATGGGAAAATTTTGATCCAGAGTAACTCCTCCTCCAGAGTGACCAATTTTGCTGGTTAACTAACTCGTTCAGTAGTTTGCTAAGGGAGTGCTCTATACCATGCTTTGTGGCGAAAAAAACAATAATCAGGTCGGTATCGTGTTAACACGATACATGCGAAGTTGTGCGATATATGGAGGGTTGAGAGCACAACTAGACCAATTTCATGTTATACAGCTTTCTGAAAATGAGTATTAATTGCAGAGACGTTGTATACAGGGTGTCCCGCCAATGTCTAGTCATATTGTGGGAGGTGATAGAAGATCCTTAAGGGAACAAATATACAGGGTGTCCCGCCAATGTCTAGTCATATTGTGGGAGGTGATAGAAGATCCTAAGGGGAACAAATATACAGGGTGTCCCGCCAATGTCTAGTCATATTGTGGGAGGTGATAGAAGATCCTTAAGGGAACAAATATACAGGGTGTCCCGCCAATGTCTAGTCATATTGTGGGAGGTGATAGAAGATCCTAAGGGGAACAAATATACAGGGTGTCCCGCCAATGTCTAGTCATATTGTGGGAGGTGATAGAAGATCCTCCTGGAAGATTTCCTGACTATCTGACCCTGTGTTATTGAAGTATGTGAACAATTTAGGAACAAAAGTTTAAAAAAATCATGAATCTGTGAAAAGAAAATTAAATTTTTGTCTTCAGATTATTCAAAAAGCTTAAAAGAAATATTTATTTTTATAAATATTTACTTAAATATTAAGTAAATGTTTACTAAAACAATAAAAAATATTATTTCCACAAAAATAAAAAAAAACTGTCTTCAAATGCTTTATCTAGGTAAAAATAATAATTTTTCAGGTTATTTTGTGGTTAGGGTTCATTAATGGTCACCTCCTGGACCCGGAATTTGTTACTGCTTTCTTTTGGTTAGATAGACATACTTAAATTCATTCATTTTTACGTTTACTCTCAACTATTCTTATAGTAAATTTACTCAGCTTTCGATTGGGTTCACTTCCTTTCTAGTAGAACCACCTGGGGCGGAACTACAATGATTATAATTGTAAAAACCACGTTTGTCCCGATAAAACAATAAAACGACGTTATCTCCCTTATGTGTGAGAATTCGGAAAATCGTCACATTACATTTTTTGTTCCCCTAAGGATCTTCTGTCCTGTTGTAGAACTGCTACAAGTAGCAAAATAATGAAGTTAGGACTTTTGTCTCCTGAAGCAATGGAAAGAGCGAATTTTAGTGATACTCTTTAATTCCAATACAACATAAAGTGCCCAAAATGGACTTGGTCCGCTTGTGCTCTGAACCCTCTGTATGTGTAAGCATTATCATACTTTAGTAGTGAAGATTTGAAGAAATGTTTCAAATATTCATTAGTGCAACCTCAATAGCTAAATTCCATGTGTTGAAATTACATATAAGCAATATTGAAGACGTTTTATAATAAAGTGGAGATGGAGATAGTTAGCCGTTGCAGTGATACGAAGACCAGGGATGGTTGGGATTCGGCTAGGAGGAAAAAAACGTCAGACCTCCAGGAAGAAATCTGTGTTGGACGTTTCGGAAGAAGGCTGCCGTAAGTAAGTCCGTAAATTGGACGTATTGGAAGAATACTGCCAACGTGCAGCCGAAACATCCAGTACAGATTTCTTCCTGAAGGTCTGACGTTTTTTTCCTCCTAGCCGAATCCTAACCATCCCTTTAAAATAAATTCCCAACGGGATGCAGAACATCAGGGCAATTTACGGGGTGTAAAATGTTCAAGCCATGTGACTTTTATTCCATTTTCCAAATTAACATCATCATTTCTTGATAACACCCTCAATTTACCCCAGAGGTTTCAAAAACGCGGAAAGAAAACCGTAATCTCTACTACACAACAGAATAATACCTAAGATGACACCACACTCAGACAAGAAGGTCTTAAACTGTCTCCCACGTTAAGGGAAGACATCAGTAGGGGCACAGCTTCCACATTCATGGGTAACGACTCTATAAACGGGCTGGATTGACGATGTGCTTCTAAAGAAGATCGGACTCCTAGCTCGGCAATTTTCCTGACGTGCTGTGGTAACATTACACCAAATGTGCTTTTAATGGAGCTCGTTCCAAGGCATCAAATCATCTTCTATGGATAACATCATATTTCAAGAGTCACACCACAGATATTGAGTCAGAAATTATTAGACTTATATTAGAATCTGGTAAGCCTTTTAAACAGTCTACAAGCAATTCTACGCTTATTTTTTACCATTATTTTATATATTTAGCAATATAATATTTACATCTACATAATATCATATTAGCCAAGATCTTGTGTGACCAATGGGGACTTATTTTCTACTATGATGGGGTCCAATTAGCTGACCATTAACCCATTGGAAACCGATTGCACACCGTGTGTGCAATTGATTTCTGAGGCTATAAGACAGCCTGCACATCGTGTGTGCGATAACAGTAATGTGCAATTATCAGTTATTCTGAGTAAACTAGTCGTCGAAATATTATTTTTCTTGGACTAAGGAAATCTGTAAAGTACAAGAAAACAGAATTTATCGTTCGTTTTACTGTGTATCAAAAAACCTAAAACCTTACACTGCACACGTGCCGAATCCTCTGTGTAAAAAAAAACAATAAAAATTTGCCGGGTACCATCTTATTTATATGATTTCCATAGTAAAATATGTTTTTTAATATTAAAAATTAACAATATAAAGAAGAAAAAATTTTGTTCCTGGGGATCGTGTTGGAAAAAAATCGTCGTCTCGAATGGGTTAAGTTAAGCTGTCGAAAGTTGACTCAATGGGCTGTCAGTTTCTGAACTTCGATAGTATGCTTGAATTTGAACCTTAGAAATCTTACTTAAAAGAAGATTATATATTGTTGGGTTGCTTCTGCCCTATTTGTCCTGGTTTCTTGTGTTGGTGAAATAGTTACTTTCTGCATGGTTCTAAGTGGTTCCTGGTTTATCCTGAATTTGTTAGATACTAGTCCAGAAACAATAAGTTAATATAAACCACCTACTAGCTACAAAGGCCGACCCATCAAAAGCTAAGTAATATTACAATATTATGTTTCTGACGTAAACCATCAGCCAACTACAACACTTCTTTTCGTTTCTTGCTTTTTGAGAAGTGTTTCTGGGTTACAAGACTTTTCAGAAAGTACACATGAAATATTTTCCATCATCAATTGAATATTTATGTCCCCAAAGAAGACCAGTGTAAAATAAATAGCTTAGGTGCATTCAAATGAGGTCATATAATCCGGCACTTTGTAAGTTAGTGAGTGTGAGATCTATGTATTGGTTAACCTAGTATATGTTCAGATGACGTCGTCGCATGCCGCCTGCAAGTAAACGTTTTTTGGTAAGAGAGTTGTATTACTTATTTCATATTGTTGCTATTATCATTTAGTAATTTAGCAATCGTACGAAAGTCGTGAATGGCCTATCCTCAAGTAGGTCAAAACAACTACATATTTTCGAAACAACAAGACATACATTAAATTACTTCTCACCTTAAGGTAGTCCTGGGGATATTTAGGGGATTGCCCTAGTCGGGCTCTCTCTGGGAGACTT
>OX328131.1:23962619-24257718 GCA_946811695.1 Gonocerus acuteangulatus | reverse complement strand
GAGTGAATGCGGTACAATCTCTATTCATTTCTTCATACCGATTTATATTTTATAGTATTTCAGAATATTTCTGGCTGGAAAATCACTTTTCCAAGCAATTTTTAAGCTTTTAAATTAATAATTTACACTTTTAATCGAAATTTCTTTGACAAAATTTATTATAATAAAATCTCTTGTTTGCCAACATCCACAGGCACGTTAAATGCACCTGTTTCCGTCGATTATCGAAGTTAAGCAACGTCGGGCGTGGCCAATATCTGATTGGGTGACCGACTCGAATTGTAGATACGCCATTAAAAAAAAAAAAAAAAAAAAAAAAAAAAAAAAAAAAAAAAAAAAAAAAAAAAAAAAAAAAAAAAAAGACTCTATTAAGCATCTCCATATGTTGAGCCAAGGCTCAGTGTTAATATGAGTGAGGTCCGGATCACATACAGGATATGTCACAATTTTATGTCCATGACTAAGTTGTAGTTTTTAGGGCGAGAATTTAAAGTATGCCCAATATTGTATGCTCAGCATTTATATAACTAAATAAACGGAATTTAAAAAATGGTTAAAGTTTTGAGAAGACCAAGAAAAATGTGTAAATAAAGTGATCCAAAAGGAAAAATCATATAATTTTGACTTTTGCTTTGGCGACTTTTGCTTCACCTCTTTTATTGTTTCACTTTTGAGTCAGAGGAGCAAAAAAAAATTAGATAAAAAGGAAGAATTCGACCTCGAAACAGGACTGAATTCGACGGTCCCTTAGCTTGTCTGTGAGAAGCCGTGTATCAAATTGGCTGCAACCAATCGGCCAATAAATTATTTTTAATTGAACTACAAGACAACCTGGATGTCTTTAAAGATTGATCTATAGTTCAAAAACGGTCGTCAAAACCAGAGTTTAAAATTTTTGAATGTTGTCGTCAGTACTTGAAGTTGAAGGGCGCTCAGATGGAGAAAACGCTGAATGCCCTTGCAAACACCACTGCATAAAGGGGCATGAATATCCTGTATAGCTGTATTAGGCTTAAAAGAATTTCTGCTCTAAAAATTAACAAACATTTCACATCTTTTCCAAAATCACTTTACAGCGACCAACCGACGCACATTGACTCGGAAAAATGTTTCTCTGGGCCCGACAAGACACTCCATCCACCCCTCCACCATCGTTATTTTTAAGTTCCACCTCGAGTATATATCATTCATGTCACTCAACGTCTTCATTTTATTTAATTAAAGACTTGTTTCTCCAACGGCATTTCTACGCGCAAACTATTTCGCCAGAATTCCACCTCAGAAATGCCAGTTACAGTGACACCTGTCTGGTCTCTGGGTCCTCATTCATTGTACTAGTCCAAACTGCTCCAAAACACTAATTTCCTAATATACGATTAGCAGACAAATTCATTTTGCAAGGGTTCGAGAATTCCAACGACTCGATAAGGTTGTTTTTGCATATAAATATATTGAGCTTTCTCTTGGCACAGTTAGAACATGAGTTGAAAATATTCAAGCACCACCCAGAGGAGGTGCAAGACCGGACAAAACCGCGCCTCCAATTTGCCAACGTTAGAGAATGCTGTCGGGTTAGGTGGAAGGTTTTTCCGATAGAGTTCCTAATGACTTATAAACAAGACTCGAGCCCGACCAAATCGTGACCAAGCTCACAGCGGTAATTGGCAGAATGAATTATACCTTTCCGTGGATAAGTAACGAGCTTCTTCCATCGGCGACTCCGCTATACCTACCACAGGATCTCAAGTATGAAACTCTTGTTGGTAGTACTCATGAAATGTTAGCAGCAAAGTAATTATTGTGCTGCAAATATTCTTTTGACAGTCATGACGTGACCCGGATAGTGGAAGGTACCTTTGCTGCAAATAATTTTACCCCTTGGAAATAATGGAAGATTGGATGAGTTAGTTAACCAGCAAAGTCGGTCCATCTGAAGGTAGGTTTACTCCGAACCCAAAATACTAAATACCCATACCGGCTGTAATTTCTGTTCCAAAGAAACTCGTGTAAAAGTATAAAACGTGGATATCTAAAGAGAAAGATGTGTTCTAGAAATAGACTAAATCTGCCCACCATAAGTAGGGAGTTTACTGCAGACACAAATCACTAAATTGCTCATAGTGACTAAGACTTATTAGGTTATTCTGTATTTATGTATGTTATTTGAAGAAAATTATTCAGGAATGCAGCGTACTCTACCAAGCTTCTGAGGACCGCAAAGTGGGCATGTTTCGGCTGGTGAATGCATATAAAGTTTATTGATTCTTCCAAGCTATTAATCTTTGATATTTAACTGCCAGTAGAGGAAGTTCCGAAGTAACCTTAATCTGGCATAACGGTATTTTAAAGTTCAGCTCCCATGACATTATTATAGCACGAGATGGTTCTTGATTGTACATGGGTAGGTTGATCATCAATTATACACGGAAAGACGCTAAGATGACGCAGTTTCTGATATTCGGGCTCTTTATACTTTATTATTTTTTCAGTTTATGTTATTCTTGATGAATAAAAACAACAACAAGCGCGAGATCTAAAGAAAGAATACCTGCAGCAGGTTGCACCACTGTGAAAAATCCTGTTTATGACTGCATGTCTTTCTGCTTGACAAAGGCTAAAAAAAATCCATTCCAAGCTACAAAAAACAAATAGGAAGAGAGCGGCAGAAGATGAAAGTTAAAAACAAAATGGTCTAAAAAAAAATAATGCTGAGAAACAAAAAATGTGTGTCTGCCAGCGGCACATGAGTGCCACAGATCAAACTTGACGTGGCCCCCTCAAAGGGAGAATTATTCAAGCGGATTATCTGAGTTGTCCTGACGGGCAGGAAGGCAAACAAACGTCAGGCATTGTGACCCGCCTTCGGGCGGGAATCAGCTGACAGCCAGCTGATCAAAGTGGCCTTGTGCACGTCAGTCTTCATAGGTCCGCCATCAGTCAGCTGGGGATCCTTTCAACTACAGTCGATCCGGAGATCAGTCAGCTCAAATGGGCATCGGTGAAAGATCAAAAGATTAGAGTGAAAGGCTTGTGGTCTTCACTAACCGACTAATGCAAGATGTATTTTCACTAACTCACAAGGAAGGTTGATTTAACGATTCTATTTCATGTGACAGCTAAGTGTGACAAGGCAGTATTATATTGACAGGTCCGCTCCTGCGTAGGAACTGCATCATCTTACCGTTTATACATACAATGCTTATACTTAGTGCAAAGTTTAGCTCGCTTGTTATGAATTGCTATTTTGGCAGGAACGCCAAATAAGTAAATTTTATCAGGTGTAATTTCCGGTTATTTCGTAGAATCGACGGACATTTGAAGTAATTTTTAAAGCATTCTCTCATGAGTGCACCTAAATAACCACAATCCTTTGGAAAATGCAGAAAGAAGATACTCCATTCCATTTTTGTGTTTTGAAGACTTAATTTTAGCATAAATATCCTTTAGAGATTACTAAACTAAAAAAAAAAAAAACGTTACAAAACGGTGTAACGAAAAAGTGTCCGCTGGCGGGGTGGCCATTTACGAAAAAGTAGACTGTATGTTATTCAGTACATTACTTAGGTTTGCCGGTGGACCTAAAGCAAATTTATGATCATGATTTTTTTTTATATAGTATATTTCCACACCATAGTGTCCCTGCGGTGAGGGAGTTTATTTTTCTGCACGTCCAATGCCAATATTGGCTTATTATATGCGTCTAAAATGTTTTACAAAATAAAATGGATTGAATATATGATATTTTTTTCGAAAACAAAATACAAATATTACTTGATATATTTAAAAAAAATAATTTAAAACATTCATTTTTATCAAATAATTCTTTATTTATTTATTGCGTGCCGCTTCAATGGCGATTACACAAAGAAATGTACCCTCAGTACTCAGCTATTCTAGGAAATCAGCATGGTTATTGGTGTTGGAAGTGTGTGTGGTTATGTAATTTTTTGAACGGAGGGTTCACCTATAAATAGTGCTTAGTATGGATGGAAATATAATATCTTATAAGCCAACATTGCAGACATTCATCAAATTAGGTTGTATAGTCCTGTATTCTTGAGGTAAGTCATAGTGTTGATATACTGGCTATCATTGCCTAGGAGTTCTTGCATATCATACGGGATGTTGTAATTGCTTCTTCTCTGCCAGTCTGTCAGTAAATGGTTAATCGTAAGTTCTGTGTAAATAATTCTTTAGGGCTTAATTATTAGACTTTAAATAATTTCGAAGATTTTGTGATTGTTTGTATTCGTATATTAAATGGATCTGACTGCATTGTGTGTTTAACAAGTTACAAAGCCAGTAAGTTTAAATCTGTATAAATATGAAATTGGGGTTTATTTTCCCTTCAGTAGTATAAGTAGGAATGACGGTGGTGGAACTGTTTTTGTGTGTTTAATTTGGGTTTATTTAATCTTTAAATTCCCAATTGAATTTTTCACCAAATATTTTCTATTTTTATAATTGTTCCTTTTATGTTTTATTATTTCATTACTGTAAAATGTATATGTGTAAAAGTTTTAGAGCAAGAAAGTTAGTCAACATTCATTCACTCATTCAATACTTGCTATTCCACGATGAAGAAACAAGAAAAGCCACGTTGCAAAAAGTGAATTATCATTTTTTTTTCGATACAACACTGAGTAAATTGGATTAGGTAATGTACAAAATGATTGAACTATCCACTTAAGGTAACCATTTCATAACTCAGTATTCATTTTTACAACATTAGTGAAGTATGCAATCTCATTTGAAAGAAACGTAATTTTGTGTAGCGGTGCCCTTTGAAGGAAATTGTTCCTTTGATACCGAAGACATTCTCCTCCATAACAGAATACAATCAGAAAACCTCCGTCAAGAAAGAAGCCGCATAAGACTGCACCTACATTGGACCCGTATTTATCCCGATCCGATCCGACTTCGTTTGACTGACAACGGCCGACGTGAGTGCCTAAATTGAAACCTATCCTTGTAATGACCTAGTAGTGAAGTGAAAATGAGTGATTAATTTAAGAAATACCGCCTAATAAGCATAGGAACCTCCGATTAGGTTGAATGTGAGAGGTATTCATATTTTAAAATTATTTATAAGAAAGGTAGCTAGGAGGTTATAAGCATCGGGAGGTTATAAACATTGGATGGTTATAAACATCTTTTCACGTAATTTAATAAACAAGGGAAACAAAATACAAAAATGTGAATTGACAAAGTTGTTCTAAATTTTATTAGCTGTCATTTAAAAAACAATTGCATTAAAATCGCTTAAGAAGTAGAGCCTGTAGGCCTTTTTGATATACAATAAGTCGTTTGGCGCCATTTCGCGTCCTCGCACAGTGTAGGCACCTCAATTGAGATACATGTTTTTCTTCCGACCGTCGGTGGCTATCGGATCGGATCGGGTCCAATGTAGGTGCCCCCTAAGAAAGCACATGGTGGGTATAGTTCACTCCTCTGTCCTGAGAAATAATCTATTAACATAAAAAAAAGTAATAGTTATTGTCTTTTATATTTGTAATTTAGAGACCGTGTGCAGACCGAGCAGACCAATTGTGGGTTCGATTCCCACTAGGGGTAGTGGCTATTCTTTCCAAAAAAGAAAAGTCAGCTCTATCCTGGCTAGAAAAGGGCGGTAAACTATGGATAACGCCTCACAAAAATCTTTTGATGAATAAGTGGACGTTAAACTTTAAATAAATAAAAACTGTTATCCCTTAGCTTTGTTCCTATTAAGGTCGCACTCCTGATAGAATTTTCGAAAAAAATTTTTTCAAATATTCATCGATCTGTATCATCCAGAATGAATCTTGTACAATTGTTCCCGCGAATGTTTCCGAACATAAAGAGGCAGTATTTTTTTATATAATATTATTATTTATTATTTACCATTATTTCATGTCCCTCAGGTTAAAAAAGATTTAAAAGATAAAAAAACTTACCACTCTGCAATTTTAAATATGTTATTAAAATAATTTTTATTTATTTAAATGCTTTGCTACTCTCCCAATAAGCAAAATGTCATGTATCGTATTTATTAATTATGATATTTATTAATAGATAGATGACAGAGCATTACACATGAAAGATAATATTTTACATAGACAGACGATAGAGCTTTAAATATTACAGCAATTTACATCAACATAATAAATAAATTATATTATAATTTGTATATATGTCACATATACCAAAAAAAAAAAAAAAAAAAAATTGCTCAAACGAAAGTAATACGTCCCGACCATAGCAACAGTTGGGCATGTTAATCCCAGATTAAAAATTAATAAGAAACCAATTTATTAAAAAGGAATCCAATTAAAAAGATTAAATCTCCACCGATTAGGATCTGCCAATAGATTGGAAGGTCGAAAACAACCTGCGTTTCTTAGGCTGCCCCTATTTCGGGAGCGATATTTCATCCGGACGTCAAATAAAGATTTCTTAATAGGATGGAGTTAAAACGGAAAATGGAAGGGAGAATAATTAATGACAGGAAACGGAGCTTTAAACTCAGCTCTTGTGGAACAAATTAATTATATTGCCGAATAACACTTTCTTCAGATGTATGATAATAACACAGCTATAACCCAAGTAATTATTATCATAAAATCATATGAGTTAATGTGAGAAAATATTATAGGCTTACATCATACAAGTGCTAATGTAATATAAAATTATTATATGTTTGTTAGTTAATAGTAGTAATATATAGTAGTAAAAATATAGCTTAAAAAAATCTTTTATATCAGGTCCTTAGAAGAAAAAGGAAAAATCTATTTTTTATTTTTATTATCATGGAAGCCACATATTACCCAGAAGCGACAAGATCTCAGCCGACGGTACAGACTATTACTACACCTACTTGACAAACGATCTAATCTCACACTAAGAAACAAACGTCTCATTTACATGACCATTCTCAGACCAGACTTACGGAATTCAACTCTGGTATCCACAAAGCCTTCCAACTCCTACAAAATCCAATCCATGCAGTCTAAAATTCTCCGGAAAATAACGGATGCTCCGTTTTATGTCTCCAATTTGACCCTCCATAATGACCTTAATATCCCTTTCATCAAACCTTTAGCCAAATCCCTCTACCGAAAATTCCATTCGAACCTACACGGCCATGCTAACTCCTTAATAAACAATAAACTCTCTATCCTCCCAGCACATTCCTCACAACCCCATTCGCCGACTGAAACGCAAGTGGCGAAGAGATCAACTCTAGAAAGTGTATACCTGTAAAAAAAAAAAAAAAAAAAAAAAAAATATCTGTCTAGTGGGTACTACAACTGTGCAGCTTCCCACCTCATGTACATTCATGTCAATATAATCTAGCAATAATTTACTAGAAATGTATCTTATACATTGTTGTAAATTCGAAATAAATAAATAAAAAAAATTTTTTTATTATCTACTGAAACCAGAGATGATGAAAAGATGGCGACAACATAGAATGTACTTGAACTATTTTTTTCTTTTTTTTTTACCTATAGTGATGCATTGGTTCATATTTATAAATTTTATCTGTTTTACTTTGTCAGATTTTTCTGATTCCTTGGAAAGCATTTTACAAATACAATTTTTCTAAGTATTCTTTTATGATTTTTCCTTTATTATCAATATTTTCAAATTAAATAGCTACTTAAAGTTTGAACTTAATTATCCAAACTACTTAGAAAATAAATATCGTATACTTTATCAGAACAAGGTCAGGAGAAATAAATGAAGTAAAAAATAAATCAAATACAAATTAATAAAACAACGATAAAAACGGATAAATTAAAATTAAAAAATTGAATTTTAATTGCACCCTTTTTCGAACTTTGCTATCCTGATGCTCTTTCAGAACTTTGACTTCTATTTCCCAACATCCGGATTTCGAGATTCGCCCTTTCTCTTCTAAAGTCCTGATAAGTTCCAAGCAATGCGAAAAAGATTATTATTATTTTTTATTTTGTAGGGAAAATCATTTTGATGTTTTTTTTGTTTGTTTTTTTTTTTGTTATTTATATTGATTATATATTTCAAATTTTATATCATATATTTATTAGTTATGTGTTACATTTTAAATGGTATATTTAGATTTTATTTTCATTAATTTTATAATTTTGCTTTTTCCTACGTCTTGGTTTTTTTTTTTTTTTTTTTTTTTTTTTTTCGGTTGTTTTCTAAAAAAAAATGTAGAGAATTATTAAGTATTTTTTTTTTTGTTTCAAGTGTTTTAATTCAAATTAATTTTATTGAATTAGGGTTTTTTTTTCTTTTTTTAAATATATTTGTGGCGCTAACTTTAAGAAATGAATACATTCCACGGAGCAAATTGCCTGCGTTGCAATGGACCTAAATTTTATTGAAGTTTTACACCATTCTTTGGATAAACGTTTTCTTTATACTTAGATATCCCCCAACCCCCAAGACCCAAGGAAAAAAAAATCTTTTCATTGCCAGTTCAATGAATGCCAAACCTACATCATTATTAAATATTCTTGTTTGAATTTGTGTTTATGGCACGCCATTATTTAGTATATCCAAATATTGTTCATCGAGATTTAAAGGTATATTTTAATTTATTATTCCTGTGCTTTTAGCAGTTTTTTTCTTATTTAATAATTTGTTGGATAACTGTATCGAGTTGATACAGTTTATTTGGGCAGAAGTCGTTCTTTTACTGTAAGTAACGATTACTGTTACTATCTTAGATACTAAAATATTGCTATAATTTACTTTTAGCTTGTGTAATTCCATTTGCATTTCTAATCGAGAATTATTTATTTTACAAAATGAAATTCCAAAAATAAATTTGATTAATTTCAATTATAAAATTAGCACAAGATAACAGATCATTGAGGTTAATCACTAACACCCCCAAGGGCTGCGGTAACGGTGTAGATAAGAAAAAAAATATATTTATGGCTTATAACAATTATCTTTCATTAAGTTAGGGGTAAGCATTATCCATATCTAAATTAGAAGCTATTCACACGTGTGCCCCTGATCCATAAAATACGAGCTGTCGGCTTATCATAATTATAATCTAAGGATACCTTGTTCAGCAGCTGTAATTTTTAATGTGTCAGAAAGGATGTGGAAATTCTAAATAGCCCCTCTTATCAAGATCTTGCCGAAGAGGGATGAATATTCCCTACACCGTTAATTATCTTAGAGTAATTATTTTTCTTATTTATCGGTAAGCTTACAACATTTGGATGGTTTAGAAATATAATATTCAATATTAAAGTATCTCATATGATATTACTGGTCCGACCTATTTTCAGTATAATACAATTGTCAGGGTGTCTACTGCTTTAGTGGAAAACGATTTCATGACTCGAATTGAAAATTTCCTTCACATTAACAAGAAAATAATTTCACATAAAAAGAAAAAGCCTTAACTTTTAGCATAAAATTATTTGTAACCTTACACGAATACCCGTGATATATATATAAACATAAAACATTACATAAATTTAAAACAATCATTAAAACTGTATAAAATGTACATCATATCGCACTAGTATATCTAAAGAGACACAACTCAAAAATTGGTGTTTTTTAGTTATGACTATGAAAGACATTGGTAAATATCTCTTTATCGACCATCAAAACTGTATATACCGAACACTCAACTGATATTCTGGAGAACCCGGAGTTTAAAACTGGGGGGCGCAATGCTGATATTATTTTCAAGTGTCCTCGTTCGAGGTTTGGATTTGGGGGTCCCAGACCGTCCCTAGCACCACCGATCCATTAATTAATTTAATGGGTTCCCACAAAGGAACAAATCAGCCAGCCGGACAACTGAACTGACTATACTATCACCATAGAGTGCCAATAATCAAATACCTCCGAACTTCTTCAGGGGCTTTACGGTGCGGACACAAAGACACGAAACATGTTGGTCAAAAAAATAGCAAATAAGGTAGTTGAACAAGAACGAAAGGTGTACTGCTATATCTACCCCCTGCCATAAAATGAAACAAGAACAAGTGAAAAATATATATCGTATCAGCATTCAGAAGAATATATATATATATATATATATATATATATATATATATATACCTGGCGAGGTCAGCTCAGTATTAGGGCACTGGACTTGTATCCTGGAGGAGCTGAGTTCAAAATTCGGGCGCGCACTAAAGATTTCATCTTCTAGTGTCATCGTTCGAGGGTTAGATTCGAGGACCCAAACCATCCCTAGACCCACTCGGCCATTAATTAATGTATAAAAAGTGTACCTGCACAGTTATGGATAAGAATCAGAGAACTCTACAGTATGAAACCTCTGTGGCGTTGTGACCTTTTACGGGGCTAATTTTTTTTATTTTGGATAGTTCAAATGTGTGGGTCTTACTGCGAAGACCACATCCAGTTACTTTGAAGTAACTGTCGTGATTTTAAACAGGGATTTTGCTACTGACGGGTTAGCTTACAGGTTCTTTGCAGGTTATCCATTACTTATTTACATGTTATCTAAGGTTAGAAACCACATTGCATAGATATAGTAATTAAAAGTTAATATAGTAATGAGAAGTATTTAAAATCACTGCAATCACTACCTACTAAAAGTAACTTTTTTTTACTACTATATTAATATAATAAGCAGACAAAGTATAGTTAGGATTCGGCTAGGAGAAAAAAACGTCAGACTTTTTATACCATGGTTATATCTCAATTTAAAAATGTTATTTATAAAAATGTTAGTTTTTTTTACTGTTTACTTACTACTTTCAACATACTGTTTACTTTCCAACTATCGCATTTTCATTGTTTAATAATAAGATTGGTTCTAATCATTGACATGATGTATATAATACGTTCATTTCTGAATGTTTTTTTTTTTTTTTTTACTTATAATTTATATGTATCTTTTAGCTGAAGAAGGCTGCCAATGTGCAGCCGAAACGTCCAAATACAGATTTCTTCCTGAAATTCTAACGTTTTTTTTCCTAGCCGAATCCCAACTATCCCAACTACCCTTGTCTTCGTATCACTACAACGGCTAACTATCTCCATCTCCACTATTAATATAATATGGTTTCTAACTATCCCTTAGATAACCTTCATTTGCAAGTAATACTTTTACGCTTGTAAAGCATAAATGAAAATAATCATAATATATTTCAGCAAGCATTATTTATTAATAAATAAGGTTAATATTATAACAAATCAGTGGTGATTGTGAATTTTAGGGGCCTCCTCACGGATTTTTTTGTCCGGTGGTTCTACAACATATTTATATTTTATATTTATTTCGCTTTATGGGCATACGTGCTATGCGTTTACGCTGGCTACGCTCACTCAAGAAGATATCAAAACTCTAGTCAATCCAACTCGCTAAAATTAATATAATTATATTAATTTTAGCGAGTTGGATCGACTAGAGTGTTGAAGGTTACTTTACTATCAGCAACAACCAATATAAATGCTAATGAGCTATACGCATGCGCTGAATCACTGTTGTAATCACGACGGATACTTCACAAGTAACTTATTAAGTCCAGCTCCAGGTTCCAATCCGTTTGGCCTGGAGCTTTCTATGTACATATAATAAATTTGGGAGGTTGGAAAGTAGCTACAAAAGTTTTGTTCAAGAAAATTTGGCTACACTGAACCATTCAGATTGTGACGGCATTTTGAATCGACAACTACTGGCCTCTGTCGGCTTTTAGAAGAAGTGATGTTGTGCTGGCCTCTGCCGGGTATCATTATGAACTAAATTCACATCGTTTGACCGATTTTCGTAACTGGGTATAGACAACTAGATATCAAGTAGATCTTGATACGGGGATAGTCATAGACAGAAAGTAGGTGTTGCATGGCACACTGGGTAACAGCTAGTTTATACTAAAATGTTGATACTCTATCTTTCCAGATATAAGAAATCTTGAAGATGACTACAATAAATAAAAATGAGATAAATCGAAGGGCCTAAGGTAGAATAATGAATGAAATAGGATATAGATGTAGCCAATATAGTGGAGCGAGAAGAAGGTTATAAATGAGAAGCGATAAGGTTATACAGAGGTAGACAGGCGGACAAGGGAAGAGTGTTGGTAGACAAAGCGTCTGGCTTAGCTAAGGTGGCAGCCCTGATCAATTCCGCGGGAGCGGGACAAGATGGCCGTGTTAGCTCCCTCATCCATCACCCCCTCCCCTCCAGCCCCTCCCCTTACCAACCCCCCCACTCCTTTCCACTTCCACATGATTTACGAGGCTCATAATTGGCCCTAGGCGTAGGGTGGGGGGCCGTGATTTATGACCCGGACTCCGGGCTGGGGGAGGGGGGAAGGGGAGGTAGAGGCTTTTGAAAAGGGGAAAACAATTAACAAGGGGAGGCCGCGAGGAGGTGATGGATGCGCCCCTAGCGTCTAATGCCCTAAATAAATTATAGCAAAGGCTCCTGAGCGGTCTGCCCTCTTCATTATCACCACACTGGCTACTTAGCCACCAGCCCTTCTCTCTCTCCATTAAACTTACAAGGAATCATCTTGCTCTCTTTCAGTCCTTTGACTTTCATTTCCTCAGTTCGGCTTAGTAAATAAAGCAGGTAATAGAGAAAATTCATTGCAGAAAATTGGACAAACATGGTAAGGAGAAATAGAAAAAAACACTGCAAGCAAGAGTTTGGAAAGAATGCTCAGAAAAAGAGTATAAATTTAACAACGATTTATTTCCAACAAATTAGGACAAGAAAATGTATTTATTTATTTCATAATTATTTATAACAATTACAGCCTCGGCCAATCAAATTGTAGTCATACAAAAATTTAAAAATAATAAATATACAACAATACTCACAAAACCAAAACAAATCGAAAGGAAAAACATAATAAAATAAAATCTCACAGCTATATACTAATTTCAACTGACTTCAAAAATTTTTTGGAAACTTCACCATTGAAAAAGTCTTTATTGTTTGTAATTGTAACATTCCAAAGCCCACAACACCTAGATACTACGTCTCTAAATGCTGAGTGGCGAGTCTTGTGTTGTAGAGGATGGACTTGATTGGATCTTCTCAGCCTGACTGCAGGAACGTGCAAAGCAGATTGATGCGAGGAGTTCGGGACATCCCTCCTCTCCTTGTAATAATTTATAGATGAATAGAAGGTCCGCACGCCGTCTTCGGATCTCCAAGGGTTCTAAAGACACAGCGGTCTTAGAACAAGTTGTTCTCTCGAGAAATCGCTGGAAACTTCTCTGGATTTTCTCCAGTCTGTTGATATCCTCAGCTGTATACGGCCGCCAGATTACCGTGGCATACTACAGCTGGGACCTCACTAGGCTGGTATAGAGTGCAGAAAATCTTTTTCTTTAAGGTCTCGAACATTTCTCCACAGGAAACCTAATGTCTTCACAGACTTCTTGCAAACGTTGTCCACACGATTTTTAATTTGTACTTCTTGGACTTAATCCCAGGTATTCATTTTTTGGCATGAAAAAAAAAAACATGGAAGACCAACTTTTCCTTTACATACGCTAACATTTTTCCAAGACGTCCATAGATGCTCGAAACTCAATCACACAACTTTTCAATCACGAGGCTTAACAATCTTACCTGCTACTCACGTCAACCCTTATCTTATGCTCTGTGCCTCTAAATCACATACCGCCAAGCAATCTTACCATCTCTCAAACGCGGCACTTCATTCATCCCGCCCCGCAACCCTGCTTTCTCTCAATGTAACATCGCCGCTCATCAACAAATGTCACAAACGTATCGCTTCTCATCCACCCCGAAGCGCAATCCTACTGTCTCTCAATCACACAATATCGCTCATGTAACCGTCTCACGAACGTATCGTTTTATTCATCTATCCCCGCAGCCATACTGTGCCTTAATCAGACCTCGCCACTTTGTCTTAACAACTCATAAATGTGCCAGTTTTCATTCTTCCAACCCGCAATCGTAGTGTCTCTCAATCACACATTGCCGCTCAACCTAACCCTTTCACAAACATGTCACTTTTCATTTATACCACCCCGCAGCCGTACTCTCTCTTAATTACAAATCGTCGCTCAATTTTACCATTTCACAAACCCGCTGCTTCTTAATCTTCCCGCCTTTCAATCACACTGCCTCTCAATCGGACTGTCTCACAAACGTATCGCTGCGCTTTTATGTCTCCTATAATTAAGCCCACCATCGCCGCGTTGACATCACCTTATCGCCGCCTCTCAATCTTGTCGACCCTCAAACGTACTGCCTCTGTTTCATAACGCCTCTAATTCACACCCACTCCCTTCGAACCTATTGTTTCATAATTCAACCTGTTTCTTGATATTACTGCCTCTGAGTTAAAAAAAAAAAAAAATAAGTGGGGTTATTTTGAATTAACTAGGATAAGCAAAACAAATATTTTATCCCAAAAAAATGTATTTAGCAAAACAAATTTATTTCCTCTCATAACAATCCTACTAAGTAGCAGTACAAAAGTATTAGAAAATTAATGAATAATACGATTCCTCATATTTCTCTATAAAACATATTATGAATTATGAAATTTAATCGCTTTTATTTAAAAAAAAAAAAAAAAAATAACACTAGAACACTAACGTTTCACTTACTAGAATGGACTAACTGGTAGAGAGGATAAACTAGAAGGAAGAAGGAGAATTATAGTGTGTCAAAATTCAAATGTTTAATGTTCTGACTCCTTTTTGAGAGTGATGATGAGTAATGATTAAATTTTTTATGTATGAGTAAGGAATGATGAGTGCCTATTAAATTTTCACTCATTAATATTACTTGAGTAATTGCCCAACAATGCCTACTGGTTACCACTCTTTTTTAGCTAGGATAAAGATGAAGCTTTCTGAAAAAAACCACCACCTATAACAGGAATCGATTCCACAACACTGCATGTTAACGCTTTAACATTCCCGGTCATGAGGCCTCTAAATGCGTTGTTAAATGTTATTTACGATTTACAATTTAGATCATTGGAAATTTCTGCTTAATTGCATGGCTATCCAAGAGCTATTGCTTCTTGCTGCCTTTAATTTACGACCTACCACCCCCAATTTCTCACCCTCCTTCAGAACTCTGCAGCGAACTCTTCAGGACAAACTTACAACTTTTAATTAATTTTAATTAAGAGCAGCCTTAGCTCAATAAATCATTTCAGTTTATGAGGTTGGTGGCTTGCCAAGGCAGCAGTAAAGCGTTTATCTAGTAGGATTATAGTCAACTGAATCACCTTCATTGCTTCTAGTTCAAACTTGAAGCAAGACAAACGTCCTTAAGGAATATTTTCCAGCAGGCGATGCTTAAACTGACCACATTCGCTATCAGCGACTATTATAAACATAAGAAATAACCCTCTTAATATGAAAGAACTTCAACTTTAAATGTTAAAAATAAAATACATATAGCACTATTATTTCTAAAGTGACACAACTCAAAATAAAACTCAACTAAAAATGAGTCACTCTTGCCTATGAAGGGGCCTTAGGATTAAGGCAGGAAGAGTGACACAAGTGTCTTCTGGCGTACCAGCTCTGCAGCTAAGTACATACAGTTTTAATGGTTGATAAAGAGATATTTACCATGTCTTTCATGGTCATAACTATGACGGTGTGAATAAAACCGATTTTTGAGTTGTGTCACTTTAGAAATATTAGTGCGATATATAGTAATACATTTATACACGGATATTTAAAAAAAGAAAAGATAATTACAGCTATTAAGTGAAATTGATTTTTTGTTAATTTATCCAATAAAAATATATTCTTTTTTGGTTGGGTTAATGGAAGAGAAATTACAGTACAGAAAAGTCGCCACTAGCACAACAGAATTGTTAGACAAAGAGTGTTTGAATGTAACCAAATGGTATTTAATTCCTATTGGATTAAGGAAAAATATATATGGTTTTATCATTAAATGGAGAAAAACTAAAATCAAATATAAAATTTAATAATATACCGATGTATTCGAATTAAATAACAGATACAATAAATTAATAAAAACAGTCAAGCAGTTTACCAGGTGATAAAACCTAATTAAAAAATTGAAAAATGGAAAAAACAGGTGAGCGTTAAATAAATAGTTGAAATCGAATATTTTAAAAAAGGCCCGAAAATATTATAAAAATGCCTAAATTGGAATTGATATAGAAGAACTGTAGTTATTAAATATTATGGCAACAAGTTAGGGAGTTTAGCACCCAAATTTTTTAAAAATTATTAGGACAGAAGAAGATTATAAGTATTTCAGGTTTGACATATAAAAAAAAAGTTGGATGACGCAGGTTGAATATATTCCTCTAGCTATTCCGAGCTATGACAATAAAGCAGTTGTCTCGAAAACGCTACCTGAAATATTGGTCTTATCTGGATAGTTAGTATTTATATTCCATTTTAATGAAGTTATTTGAATACTAATTTTGATAATATTATATCAATCTGATTATAATAAACTTAAAAGGACAAAAGATTCTATATTTACTGTAAGAAGGCAATTTTTAGATTTCTCTGGTTACAAAGATATTACTATTGTTCCCTGTATAAATGGAACACCCTGTATTTATATAAATAGATGAGTGTGTAATGAATATTTATATATATATATATATATATATATATATATATATATATATATATATATATATATATATATATATATTACTAATAGTTTTTTCTTTCAAAACAAATTCTTTATCAAATACATACATACGAGTATAATAGACGAGATCATTTATCAGCAATATATTTTGAGACAATATTTTGCTCGTTTCCCTTCACCAATTGAAAAAGTCCGTCACGCAGGAGCTGCATATCTAAGCACTTTCCTCAGAATTTGGGTAGTGTAGACTGCTTTCCAGAACAATTTGCTTAAAATATCCTACATAAATTAAATAAAAACATGAATAGTTCTCTTTTAAATTTGTAATGAGTAACTGATCAATTATTAATTTGCTTCCAGAGTTATGTTTACACATGGTACCTACTACACTACGTAATAAATACAAAAAAACTCATATTATCGTATTTTGATCTAACGCAGGAACAGGATGCAGTCACTCTAGTGGTAGAAAGCGCTCCTTGCGGCGGCTTTGTGAACCTACGTTTGGCGGGCTTTTCTATTGAAATATATTACAAATTAAACCCCCGCTTTACGATTGACCGATTCAGCTCATTTTTGCAACACTTCTTTCTCATGAGTTACCCACGACGTATACCGCGTTTCGTTACAATACAGCAGAAATTAGGACCGGTATGAGTATATTAGGAATTTGGGTCCGGAGTAAACCCCCCCTTCTAATGAACCGATTTAGTTTATTTTTACAACACATATTTAACTGTAGATTACCACTACGAATACCGAGTTTCGTCGAAATATACCAAATATCACGGCTGGTAGTGGCGAATTGGTATTGTGGGTCCGGAGTAAACCCCCCCTCCTAATGACCCGATTTAGTTTATTTTTACAACACATATTCACCTGTGGATTACCACTACGAATACCGAGTTTCGTCGAAATATACCAAAAATCACGGCTGGCAGTGGCGAATTGGTATTGTGGGTCCGGAGTAACCCCCCCCCCCCCTTCTAATGAACCGATTTAGTTCATTTTTATATCTCACTTTTCTGTCTATATTACCACTACGAATACCAAGTTTCGTTGAAATATAACAAATATTACGGCTGACATAGTCAAATTAGTGTTTTGGGTTCGGGGTAAACCCCCCCTTCCGGTGGTTCCGACTTTGGTGGTTAACGAACTCGTTCAATCGTTTGCTAATTGAATGCTATATACCAAGTTTCGTGACGAAAAAACAAAAACTCTGGCCGCTATCGTGTTAACAGACATATATATATATATATATATATATATATATATATATATATATATATATATATATATAAATTTTAACGGGGGTCATTTTCGGTGTCTACTAGGTAGGATCGATAAAGATTTGAAGACATTTTTCAAAAATTCCGTCATGAGTCCAACCTCAATAGCTACTTTCCTTCGGAGGAAAGTGCTAAAACTATTTATATCTTTCAAAATTCATGTTTTGTAGGTACAAGGTTAGGTTAATAAATGTGATCCCGTTTCCGGGAACGAGCGGAGGAGAGTGGAGGTGGGTAAGGGGGGAGGGGGAGGAAGCCACAAATTAATTAAACGATAGATTAAATCCCCGAAATCCCCTTCCTGTTCCGCTAACAAAGTTTGCGGTCGGGAGAAAAATCCTTTCCAATCCCTTCCGCCCGCAGAACACCCTAAGCTGTGGAACAATTAACAAGATGGCCGAGGGAGGTTTTGGCTCTGACTGATGGCTAATGCCTGTGATATATATCCCCGACAGAGAGAGAAAGAAGAGAGTGAGAGAGAGAGTGAGTGAGAGAGAGAGTGAGTGAGAGAGAGAAAGAGGGAGGTGAGGTTAGGGAGTGAAAGGGTTAAGGTGGATTGGTATCCTAGCTCCCGAAACCCCTGCTGAACCGCAAACTACCCTCAGGGAACTTTTCACCCTCTCACCGCCGGAACAAATGTCCTCCGTTCCCGCAGATTTGTGGCAAGGAATTTATTCTTGGGCCTTTTACTTATTTCTCCGCATCGGTCTCTTAGAAGGATTTATATTTTTCTCTTTCCCCGTTTTTTTATTTTTTAAATCAATGAACTTCAATGCACTGGAGTCCTGTTTATTACCTAAATACCGGTGGATTAGGTCTTGTTAAAAGTTTCACATTCTAAACCCAAAGAAATACTCAAAAAATTCCTTGTTTCGTACCTAAAATTTGACTACTGTTTTATGCTCAAGATAAAAAAGAGGATAAGGAGTTAAAACAGAAAAAGTCTAAGCCATACTATGATAAAACAGCACAGCAGAGAAGAGGTTACAATAATATTGAATGTGTGATCCATAGAAGAAGATGGGAGACAGCCCAGATTATTACATCTAAAGGTAAAACACCTACTTACGGAATCCAGAAGACGACACAAACTAAGTATTCCACACGACATGAACGAATTGTTGAGGGACAGCAGCCGGTACATAAACACAATATTCTCCTACTTATACAACAATAAATTATACAATCTCATTTGAAGACATCTGCTTAATAACCATTGGCTTTCTGGAATATTACAGACATTTCCATACCTCTGTTTATAAGTGAATTAAATTTCTAATCACGATGCTGGTTCATTGGACCATACAGGTACCGCCTGGGAAGAGTGAAGTCGCCATAGTAGCGATCACTTATTAATGATAATAATACATCTAAGGGTGCCCATACACAACGCGAAATGTCTCAAGATTTGGACTGCACTGACCAAAATAAAAATCTTGTATATTCCTCACCGTTAATGGGACATTCTTGAGACCAGAATTGAACTGTAAAGTCCATCGAAGTAGAATAGATTAACTGTACAGTCCAATGAGGATGGGAGTGTGCAGGCCAGGCTTGACATGTAAGGACAAGAGCATATTTGCCTCACATTCAGTGGGTCTACTACAACTGGACTGTGCAGTCCCTGCCTTGAGGTTTATTAGCTTATCGTGTGTGTGCTAGACCCGTACAGTCCAAACCTTGAGGCTAAACTCTGCCTTAAAATTTGAACTGAACGTGTATGTCCACCTTACCAATGCGCCTAGATCATACTTAATAAGAACTGAGAAGGGCCAAACATTAGTGAGGACATCAGTCCATTTCCGGGATCAGAAAATCCTTTTCATTTGCTAAAAGATAATATTCCACTTTCTGCTTTCAATTTTTTTAATATTCTGCAATTCTACCCAAGACCGTCCAACGATGTGGAGGTAACTTACTATTACTGTCAGACTTATTCTCGTATTCACTAAATTCTATAACTAGGATTTTACCTGACACCATGTTTTATAATTGATAGATTATTATTTAAGTTTGTGAATAAAAAACCCACAATGTAACATTTTTAATTACTGGATGTTCCGCTAATGCTACTAACAGTGATACCATAAAAGCCAATGCTGGAGAACGAAAACGTCCAAAATAGTAGAAAAGAATGGAAGGAGGGTCCACCAGCAATGAGAATGCATTTTTTAAAAATTGAAAATGATTAAAATGATTTTTTTAGTTTGAACATAATAAAAATGATTTCGTTTCTATCTACATTTCTTTTTTTTTTTTTTTTTTTTTTTTTTTTTTTTTTTTTTTTTTTTTTTTTTTCTTTTTTCTTTTTTTTCCCCATCCCTTATATTTTTTAAGAATACTCCACGTGAAGGACAAACGTGGTGGTAATTCTCGAAGCACACCAAATTCAGGTAAATGATTTCATTCAGCTGTTCAAAAATTGTTTTTTCTGGTCTGTGTCATGATAATTATTTTTTCATAACTGAAAAAGTACAAAGTACTCAGATTTGAGTTATGACTTTGTTGATCACATTGTCCGACAAGGGGTTAGGTGAAACCCTGACCATTTGTTATCAGGACCGCTTCATTCGTCGTGGGCGGGCGATATGTCGACAAATTTATCCAGGACGGCAAAGAGTGCTGCGTCGCTGTTGACAAAATAAGCGCACATAAAGGACACGCTACAAGACACAGTAGCCTTCAAGCCTGGAGACCTCCCACACAAACACATTAGTCACCGTTCCTCTGTAGGTCCGATCCCCACCTACACACGGGCACACATGACGATATACGACGGCCTGTCATTACTTCACCTGGAGGGACATAAACATGTCAGTCGCGCACATACATAATGGCTGCGCAAGATTTATTGTTCGTGATTGCACCTGATTTCTCATACGGAACACTATCATTCATGAATAATTACATCGCATCAATCATGTTGATGTAACCGACAGTAGAAAAAAAACATGCCCTCAAGTACACAATGGAACCACATAGAACATTAAAAAAAATATTTACAACATTCTTCAATTGCTCTTGTAACAAAATTTCATATTCTACTGTGGTGTTTACAGTAAAATATTGATGTATTACTATTTTCCCTTCTTTAGCGTTGTTTCCCGGTGTTTTCTGTTCATTTGTACTCATTTCTTTTTACATTTCTACGTTTTTAACACATTGGTGTCGGTACGGGACATATATGTCCCGAACTGGTTTCCACTGAGGTACGACAGGCAAAATAGTCCAACTACCTTAACTTACAACAGCTGTAAAAATTAAAAAAAAAAATAAAAATAATTTCGTTTAGAGCCTTCTGCTTAAATTCAGGAACATAAAAATGCTTTAGATCTACCCGACAAGCCTGTGTAACGTACTTTATAACTGTTTCTCGTAACTAGCTACCGCGCATGCGCGAACGCCAGCGGACACTTTTTTTTCAGTTTAGTCATCGCTAAAGCATATTTATGCAAAAAAAAAACTCATAGTCCAATAGATGCCCAGAAATTAAACAAATTATTAGAAAGTACGGGGCAGATATTTCCCGTAACGTACTACACTAAAGAACGAAATCAGCTTACGGGACACCAGTGTACCATACCCAGCCGATAAAAATTTGTATACGCTTAAATTTGTGCAGAGTACGTAGGGAATGTGGATAACTGCCTCAATTGTTTTAATATGGACCATGAAGTCCAATCGTATAATTAAGTCAAGTTTTAAAAAAAATATTTGAATTATAATTTTTGCATTGTTACGCCGTGTTAAAAGCTGAAACTTGTTCAAACATTTTTTCTTTATATTTAACCCTTTGTTGCATCGTGATGCCTGCAGGCATCATATTATATTTTACACTCCACAGAGCACTATGTCGAGTTTTTTCAAATTATATTTCGTTTCCTGTAAGCATCAACAAGTTTCAAAGGGACTGGAAGATTTTGAACTTTATTCCCAAGAAGGAATAAACAAGTTAATGTTGACAAAACCAGGAGTCTTGTTTCTCATCCCGAGGGGACCCCCCGTTTCGCAAGGCCACAATATTATTAAAAACGTCCATTCTGACCTAACAAAAAATCGTACTCCTTAGTACTAGTGGTGTATTTTACGAAGTGAAAGTTTGTTTTATTGAAGTTTTATTTTTTGTGCCAATTTTTGTGGTCGTTCATTTGTTTCCTGTGGGCACCGTCGTGCATCTGGGACTGGGGTCCGAGCGATGGATCCCATTATCTGATCGATAATAGGGAGAGGAGAAACAGATTTTTCATATAAATACAGCACCGACAACGGCCATAGCCACGTTGAATACACCGGTTCTCGTAGATCACCGAAGTTAAGCAACGTCGGGCGTGGTCTGTACCTGAATGGGTGACCGACCACGTGCTGTTGGCATTAGAAAAGGGTGGCAACCTGTAGATAGCCCGGCGCTAATAGCCAAACAGTTGATGCAGCGTAAAAAAAAAAACAGCACCAGATGATAGTGAGGATAATGAAGATGTCAACGACAATGTTCTTTCTGAACCTCGGCGTATTTTCAGCCAATGTTTTAGAGGTAAATGGCGATGATTTGAATGCTACCTTCTCAGATTTGAATGATTTGATTGAGGATGTACTGCCTGATGTATCTCAGAAGATGTGATGAAGGATGGAAAACTGCAAGAACCAAAGTTCTGGTTACTGTGATAAATGTGAACTTTATTTGTGTTTAACTAAAGGCATCTCATGTTTCAAGGATTACCATTTGTGATTTTGATGAAAAGAGAAGAGAGTTCTTTTTAACTTTAACTTATAAATTCTTTATATGTTTCAATAAATGTGAATGCTTAAACATGTTTATTCACAAAAACATTCCTCCCTCTACGCATAATGATGCCTACAGGCATCTTTCAGTTTTTCATAAATTTCTTGACAAAAAAAAATCGATGAATTTTTTTCTGTATTTTTCCCGTTATCCTGGTGCCTATTTCTACCTCTCAGATTTTTTTTCTGCGAAAAGAAAAAAATCATGCATCAAAGGGTTAACTCGATTCTTATGATTTCTGTATATAATATTTGTAAAGTTTGATAGTATAACGTAGGTACGTATTTTGCATTATCAAGTACTTATTTGTTTGATATCTAATCCCATTCCTGCTTCAAAGTAGTTATCATATAACCTTCAGTAACAAAAATATTAAGCAGTAACCTTTAGACATTTTTTTTTTTTTTTACTTCATGATATGTATATATATGTATAGATGTTTGCGGGACACATATGTCCCCTACCGCTCAGCAGTTGGAACCTTGCGGGACACATGTGTCCCGTACCGAGCCTACGACGAACCATTGAAATTTCGTGCCGAAGCCAAAGTGTTATATATATATGTCCATACTCTAACTATGTTGTAGGAAAAAACTGTTGTTCATTTACCTCATTATAAAGTTCGGTTTCTTATTGTTGTTAACAACAAAATGATGCGTTGCGGATACGAAAGGCGAACTCAATAAAAGGTACTTTTGAGAAAAATGCGTTTAAATATTGTTTCCATAAAGGCGAACTCCACTAAATATTCAAAACATTCTTTCGTTGTAGGATGTCTCTTTGTTTGTTTTTAATTTATATTAATAAACAAATTATATAATAATTAACCAGGAATTAGTGTGAACTTCACTTTCAACAAAAAGAGCATTTTATTTATATCATCATCCAGCGGACCGGTAGTCGAGTGTTGAGTTGGCCTTTCGTATCCCCCTTCCTATGGCAGTTTCCAGCCAGCTTGTATTTATTCTCTGTGTATTTTGAGAGGAAAAGGAGGACGAACTCAACATGAAAAATATACCTGTAGATTATCTGAAGCCTCTAGGTTCAGATGGCGAGAAAAGAATAAAATTTGACCGGATGTTGAGTTCGCCCTTCGTATCCGCCTTTCTAATTCAGTTTCCAGCCAGCTTGTATTTATTCTCTGTGTATTTTGAGAGGAAAAGGAGGACGAACTCAACATGAAAAATATACCTGTAGATTATCTGAAGCCTCTAGGTTCAGATGGCGAGAAAAGAATAAAATTTGACCGGATGTTGAGTTCGTCCTTCGTATCCGCAACGCCTCAAATGTCCCTGTATGTGATTTGTATTTGTAGATCTTCCATACTTCTTTATTGGTTTAAATATTCTGTTTATTAATTCTGCATTGGTGTTTTGTCTTTTAGCTGACGAATGCTATCAAAGAGTAAGAAAAACCTCCTTTAACCCTGGAACACTAACCTGCGCCATATTGACGCATATGAATGGAATCAATTGTCATTTTCTTCCGTTAAATGGGGGTAGAGCCTGTCTCCCCCCCCCCCATCTATTCCTCCAGAAATACCTGCTGCCCACATCCAGCATGATTTCACCTCTCAGCGAGTGATTAGATAGGTGTGACCTTGATTTTCCCAGAAGACGGTGCATCAAATTGACGTAGAGGTTAGTAATACACGTACATTTTTCTACGTCATTTTCATGCACTGTTAGTAATATGAGCATCTTACGTATAGGTATTAATAAAGACTCATTATAAATTGCATCAATTTGACACAGAGTTAGTAACGAGCACCTAAAATATAATTACACCATAAATTAATTATGTAAATGATTGCAAATTACACATTGCTAATGCAGTAAATATTTTAAAAGTCGAGAAGGCATTGGGATATTATATTATGTATTATTATTATTATTCCAGTTATTATATCTTGAGAAAGGACATGGGCGTATATAGGGGGGGGGATAAGGGGGCTGCAGCCGAATGTGTCGTAAAACCTTTAAAAATAAATAAAATATGATTACTTAGTCAATACAAAATATTTTATTTTAGGTATAAGCGTTTTAGTTGGTTAAAACTATTCCAAGTTCAAATTTCAAATGTTAGTATTCCATACCCCAGAAATGGTCCATATTTTTTGTTGCTCTATGTTTTATGTTTTTAATTTGTATTTTTATGTATTAAATATTGACAAATATTAATTTTTTTAACAACAGATTTCTCCATTATCCCTAATAATCAAGTTCTGAGTAATTTTCCTTTGTATACGACAAATTGATACACAGGTTAGTAATAGTGTAGGATGAATTAGGGTTAGTGTTCCAGGGTTAATAAAGATTTTTACAAAAATCGTATTGATGTTTTCCAAGCAGAATCCCAACTATTACCTTACTTTTAATTTAGACTTTGTTGTTTTATGGTAGGTATGAAAATATTTGGTCAACATTCTGTTTTCATTTTTAGATAAAGATATATTGGATAATATTTTAACAATTTGGATTGATTGAGAAATCTTTCTAAATGTCGCAGGTCTTAGCCTGAAAATTGGGTTGGCTGTTTCTTAACCTCAGCGCATTATACATAGGTCGATATTTCACCGAGAAGGAAGAGAGGAAGACGGGGAGGGGTTGTGTAGGAATCCAGTTCATTATCCCTTAACTGGTTAACATGAAAATTTATGAAGTAAATAAATCGATTAGGTCGTTATTCACTCTGATGTATCGACTTTTGAAACGGCTCGGCACGATTCGTTCTCGTTAAGTTACGGCAGTTCGTTCATTCATCGGCTGACGGCCGTCATCAAAGAGTCGGAAAAATTATGCCGACCAACGGCAGAGAGAGTGAGCGGTAAACATCTAAGGAATACAAATGTAAAAATAAATTGCTACCGATCCCCCCCCCAATAAAGAACGGCTTTATCAAAGCTGAAGTCGATCGCCTAATAAATTCAATCCAAAAGAGCCTTTATGGAGTCAAAGCGGGAGAACAGGAAATTTTTCACAGCATTTAATAAAGTGCAAATGGAGAGAACGTTTTATGATCGTGTTATTTCAAATGCATTTATTCAAAGATTCTTATCAGAATATATTAAAGCAACCAAGATACTTTATTGTAAGTAGAGATAAACACGTATGCGTGTTTTTTATTTATTTTTTCTCAACTTATCATTTTGGAATATTTATGTAAGATTTTTCGCAATTCAAACACGATGTAAGATCATTTATCATAGCAAATTATTATTATTCAACGCAAAATATGTACCATTACTTATGTATTATTTAGTACACACGTAACACTAAAAATGGTATTAAATAATTATTAAAGTAGAGTTATTATCTACTATAAAAGTCTATATATATATATATATATTTTTTTTTAATACCTCACCATGAGACCCCTATGGTGAGGGAGTTTATTTTACTGGACAACCCATGCCATTTCTGGCATATCTTGCGCGCATAATGCTTTTTCCCCGTTTTATAAAGAGAATAAGCAAATTCTTATTAAATAAACAAAATTATAAACATTTAAAACTTATCTTAAATTTTATTGGGGCATACTATTATCAAGAAGTGCTCCTTTCCTCTCTTAGTTGGTAAATATGTTTTGCTAATTTATTTAAAATGGAGAAATAGTCAGTAAATAGCTTTGTGAGACTGCTTGGCAATTCTTTAATGTATTTTTTTAAATGAGTATACTTCATAATTCTTATCCACAATCGAGAAGGATAACTCAAATTTTTAATACAAAACAAAATAATGAGTAATTCTATCAATTGTGGAAAATATGCGGAAAAGTTGAAGTGTGAAAAGTTGAAATGTGCGGAAAAGTTAAACATGCCCATAAATATGAAGAGCGCATACATGCTTTTTTCTTTTCGATTGCGGATTTATATCCACCGAACATCGCGTCTGAAGATGTCTAGGATAATTAGAAGAATGCCTAGGACGACTTTTGGGCAGACATGCGTGCTATGTGTTTCCGCTCGCCCAGTTTCTCTTTACCAAGGCTAGTTTCTCTTAGCAAAAACTTCACACTTCTAATTGATAGTTTATTATACACAATTTTCTTGGCGATGCGAGAGGTGGCTTTCGCAAGGCTATCTACTATTTCATTACCCAGTCTTCCTGCGTGTGCCTTGACCCCTTTAATTTTTTTTTTTTTTTTTTTTTTTTTTTTTTTTTTTTTTTTTTTTTTTTTTTTTTTTTACGGCGTATCTACAACTTGGCCATTAGCGCCGGGCTATCTACAGGTTGCCACCCTTTTATAATGCCAACAGCACGTGGTTGGTCACCCATTCAGGTACTGACCACGCCCGACCTTGCTTAACTTCGGTGAACTACGGGAACCGGTGTATTCAACGTGGCTATGGCCGTTGGCCCCATTTAAAATATATTTGTATTTGTTTTGGGCTTATCAGTGATGTCTATATTTTGTTTCTATGTAAGTAATTGTAATAACATATTTAAGAAACTAACTACTCTGCTGAAAAAATTGTTTAGTTATCCAGCTCCTGAATGACAGCCTTTCTCAAATATCAATAATTCGGCGTAGTTTTATCTTTATTAAGGGAGAGGTTCGAGGTTAACATGTGATTAGAGTTCCTTATAGTTCACAAGAACTAAAAACCGCCAACGGCCATAGCCACGTTGATTGCACCGGTTCCCATAGATCACCGAAGTTAAGCAGCGTCGGGCGTGGTCAGTACCTGAATGGGTGACCGACCACGTGCTGTTGGCATTAGAAAAGGGTGGCAACCTGTAGATAGCCCGGCGCTAATGGCCAAGATGTAGATGCGCCGTTAAAAAAAAATAAATAAAAAAAAAATAAATTAAAAACTAAAAACCTACGATACAATACATTTTTTAGCCAATGCCAACCGTTTATTCTTAATATTGTTATGCAAGTCAATTAATAATGTTTACAAAAATGATACACAATACGTTATACAAGAAGACAATAGAGCTGATGACCTTCCTCAATGGATTAATACAACACCACAACCGATATGGCTAATGAGAGATGAAGAGCGGTTCAGATCAAAAAGAAAGTATTCCAATCAGCTCTTCCCTTTGTCTTGTGGAAGAAAAGGAGGGAGAGGAGCCCTAGCGGCTCTTCAAAAGGACAAAGACAAAAGGACTAGACAAAAGGAACTCTGAACACCATCCATCATCAGTATTCAACCGCTGTCTGCGTAGGAGTTGGACTGGCCAAACTAGATCTATGGAAGGAAAATGATGGATGCAGCTGGGGATCTTACAAAATACAGTCTTTCAGTCACCCTGAGAAAATAATATTATAGTCTGTTCAGATAGACGGAAAAGTTCAATTCCGCATGCGCGAAATTTTGAGGAATATATTCCTGGAGGTTGCAATATCTGCAAACTCTCATTCCAAGGAACGCATGTCTCATTAACACTCCAATGGTCGCGCCATTGAAACTACCATTGGTGGTCGCCTCGTATCTGAGAGATACGCCTGAGTTTCAGTATTATTTACCGTAAATAACTTTATCTATTGTATTAAAAAATAAGCAAAAACTCTTAACAGGACATTAGTATATAAAAAATTAGTAAATTTACCAAAAAAAAGTTATTTATTTAAATATGTTGATGAAAAGGGGAAGGGTATTAATTAATAATACAATCCAAGGTGAGGAATAACCCTTCAAAGGTCAACATATACTTTTATTATATAATAAATTTATATGTTGAACTTTGAAGGGTTATTCCTCATCTTGCATTGTATTATATGGTATTTATTTATTATATGCAAACTCATATAGTTGAAATATACAAATAACAAGTAGGTAGGAAATATTAGGGCAAATATTAATAACATTTTGTAGAAATATATTACTCCAAAAAACGTCTTCTGTATCATCATCCACTTTACATCCATCTGGACAATATAATGTGCAATGATAGAGACATAAATATTGGCCGCACCCCTTGCATTTATACTGGGTGAACCTTATAGTCTTGTTTGCCCAAAACATTTGGCATCGCTTTCTAGTTTTGGTGCTCTCGGCTACAGTGCTATTTTTTGTTTACCCCTGTTTCTTCATCAATCACTGCATCCATATTCATGCTTGATATTATAAGTACATTTATTTTGTTGTTGTTTTTATTTTGTGGTACGTATGACACCAATGTGCCCTCTTTTCTAAAAGTAAAAATATGGTCGCGAGGTATCTATGAGATACAAAATAGTTTTAGTGGATATTTACTTCTTGGACGAGCATCAGACCAGAACTGACACGTCAGCCACTACCTGCTCTAGGAATAGTAAAGGGTATAGCTAGACCCGCGCACTTGCGCCCCTTACACATCCTGCGTAAGATGCTGTGTATCTGAGAGATCTGAGGCGACCATTGGAGTGTTAAGACTAAGGAAGGCTTTGAGAGGCCAGGCAAAGGAAATAGTGTCTAATATATATATCAGTACTTAGCCAAAGCTAAGACTAAAAAGTCCGTCACGCAGGAGCTGCATAACTAAGCACTTTCCTCAGAATTTGGGTAGCGTAGACTGCTTTCCAGAACAATTTGCTTAAAATATCCTACATAAATAAAATAAAAACATGAATAGTTCTCTTTTAATTTTGTAATGAGTAACTGATAAATTATTAATTTCCTTCCAGAGTTATGTTTACACATGGTACCTACTACACTACGTAATAAATACAAAAAACCTCATATTATCGTATTTTGATTTAACGCAGGAACCGGATACAGTCCCTCTAGCGCTCCTTGCGGCGCCTTTGTGAACCTATGTCTGGCTGGCTTATCTATTGAAATATATTAGAAAGTAAACCCCCGCTTTCCGATTGACCGATTCAGCTCATTTTTACAACACTTCTTTCTAATGAGTTACCCACGAAGTATACCGCGTTTCGTTACAATACAGCAGAAATTACGACCAGTATGAGTATATTAGTAATTTGGGTCCGGAGTAAACCCCCCCCCCCTCCTAATGAACCGATTTAGTTTATTTTTACAACACATATTTACCTGTAGATTACCACTATGAATACCGAGTTTCGTCGAAATACACCAAAAATCACGGCTGGTAGTGGCGAATTGGTATTGTCGGTCCGGAGTAAAACCCCCCTCCTTATGAACCGATTTAGTTCAATTTTATATCTCACTTTTCTCTCTATATTACCACTACGAATACCAAGTTTCGTTGAAATATAACAAATATTACGGTTGAAATGGTCAAATTAGTGTTTTGGGTTCGGGGTAAACCCCCCCTTCCGGTGGACCGATTTTGTTGGTTAACGAACTCGTTCAATCGTTTGCTAATTGAATGCTATATACCAAGTTTCGTGACGAAAAAACAAAAACTCTGGCCGCTATCGGGTTAACAGACTCATATATATATATATATATATATATATATATATATATATATATATATAATTTTAACGGGGGACATTTTCGGTGTCACCTAGGTAGGATCGATAAAGATTTGAAGAAATTTTTCAAAAATTCCGTCATGAGTCCAACCTCAATAGCTACTTTCCTTCGGAGGAAAGTGCTAAAACGTTTTAAACCTCCTAGTGATAAGGTTATCACAGAGAGAATTTTTACCGCCAATTTCCTGCACGGGGAATATACGCGACGCCCTTTTTCGTCCATCTAAACCATATATTTGAACAGGCTATGGCTTAAATTGTTTATAGGCTTAGCTTTTGCTAAGGATCCATAAATATTAAACCCTATTTCCCTTGCCTGACCTCTCAAAGCCTAAACGAGACATAATCAGTTTTTATCGGGTTTAAAGTAGCTTGTTGTTCATTGTAATGGAAATGCAAATGGCGGAACCGTCGAGGATATCTCCTTCAGAATTTCGAGGGATTAGAACTATTCAATCTAACTGAACGGGCTATAGTATGTTCCAGCAACTTTCCGGAAACAGTCGAAAGGTACTGAAATCCGTAGAATTTATGCATTTTTGTTACACGGTCATAGGATATATGAAAGTACCACATAACAGCTTCTCGCCGAAAAGGGCCTTCCCGACAAGTAAACAATCAAACCCAATGAAAAGTCCGACTTTCAGGAACTGCGTCATCTTGGCACGGTTCCGTTTTCAAAAAGGAAGATTTAAGGCGTCACAACAGGAAACTGGCAGTATCCTAAGCGGAAATAATTTCATCCTGTGTCAGAACGTTCGCTCTTGCAAACACTACAAAACTGATTCAAATTTCGTTAGGTAAACATACAAAACCCAGTTCAAAAGAGCAAAACTAACAATTTCGAAGATTCAAGCACATATTTCCCCGATCGACATCGCCCCATCGATAGTTAATTTAGAAACGTTTTTGTAGAGAATTTAGTAAGCTTTCGAATGGTCACCTTCCATTTACCACGATTTCCCAACCGTTTTCGAGATATTTTAGAATAAATACGAAAATCCAAGCACATTTCATGCCTGTTAATGAAATATTTTATTTTCAATACTTCCAATAACTCCAAATGAAACCAAAATTGAACTATCTTAGATTACATGAATGTCGAACGTTTGGAACAAGTTTCAACTGAATCAATCGTTTGTGAATACCCAAACTGAAAATGTTTGGAAGTTTATAGATATCGTTTAAAAGTGGTTTCATTCGTTTTCCTATGTTAAGGAACCTATATAACGAGTATCTCCAATCATATGAACTCAAAAACAAAGATTCTTGTAGCAAATGTCGGATCGTTTTTGAGCTGGTGGGAGAGCGAACACACACACACACACACACACACACATATATATATATATATATATATATATATATATATATATATATATATATATATATATATATCCCAGAGGGTGAAACAAAATTCAGTCTTCCCACAAATTTTCTTTATTTTGCACTAGGCCTTTCAACACAAATGTGCCATCATCAGGTGCTACCAACAAATAAAAACATGCATTAATATTGTTTGACTCCTTAATAACAATTAATATTGTTTGACTGTTGTTGAACAGTAATTAGTCTAATTAATAGTTAGAATTTATAAAGCAAACGGTGAAAGTATAGATTAGAACATAATGTTATAATTAATAGTTAGAATATATGAAGCAAACGGTAACAGTAAAAATTGGAACATAATGTTATAGATTACAGTTTTTTAGTAAATAATTACAAATTCATAAACTAAGGTGTCTAAATGAAGTTTTTAAAATAATGTAACTTTATATTGTATTATTACTATAGCTAATAATACCATATATGTGCATATATATCCACATATACACACACATACACACACACACACACACACATATATATATATATATATATATACACACATATATATATATATATATATGCATATTCACACATACATACACAAACACACAAGGATACATATACAATTATATACATACGACTACACACACACAGACACACACATACTCACATATACATACAAACATCCATATGCACAAAAGGGACATCATATTTTTGCTAACTATATAATATATGTATAATTACAATTGTGAACTTATATCTACCTCCGTGCAGTGATAGTTGTTACCAGGGCTGTGTTCGGGCTAGGACTGGTGAGGGTGGGACTAGTCATAAACGACGGGAGAGGTTCACTTGACAAAAAGGGGCACACTACTTCCCGTTGGATGTTTAAATTATCCTTTTTGCTGGTTTCTAATTTAATAAAAATGTTTTCTAATATTTTTACTTTTTTGTAGTCGTGTTCTCTGGCTAATAGGGTCATCGTATGAGGGGCCTTAAGGTGGTTCTCCTTTATAAGGTGTTCATAGAAAACGGACTCCCCTTTTCGTAAATGCTCTTTGCACCGTACCCTTAGCTTCCGAGAAGTACTTCCCACATAAGATGCGCCACACTCTCCACAGCATATTTTATAAACCCCTGAGCGGTCTCTTAAGTCTACAGGGTCCTTTACACTAACAATGTAATTTTTTAGGTTATCATTGCTCTTGAAAGCCACACGCAAACCAGTTTTCTTTAAAATATTAGCTATTTTTTCTGACAATGCTCCAAGGTACGGTATGGAGCACCACCTATCAATACTATGATTAATTAATTTGTGGGAAGACTGAATTTTGTTTCACCCTCTGGAATTAAGCAACCCCACTACCGGAAATCATCAATAAAAAAAAAAAATATATATATATATATATATATATATATATATATATATATATAGTACAAAAATGTAACTGTTTCTATTTTAAAATTTCAACAAATGACACTAGGGATGAGAACGGATAAACGATATGATGACGCAGTTCCTGGGAATCGGATTTTTTTTTATCGACTAAAATTCTACAAAAAATAAAACGGTTTTCATTTTTCGCTGAAATTATAATTGCTATTGTTTGCCATTAAAATGTCAACATACCGTAACATGGGATCGTGTTAGTACAGAATGGTAAAATTGGTACACACCGAGGAAATTTTCATTTAAGAGATACCAAAGAGTTGAACTTTGCCCGAAGAGTGCGAACAGACAATTATAAAAGCAGTATAGGTTTGTTCCAGTTTCACCACACAGTACAAATTTGACCCCATTCGGGGCTGTCATTTGACGGTAATCAAATAACTTTCTTGTTACCTGTAAAGCACAGAAATAAATGCCATAGAGATATTTTGTTTGACATAAAACCCGAGTCAAGATACCTCGAATCATCCACGCCGGCAATGTTGACTTATGCCCGTTGCGCTCTGACGAATGACGACTACTCCGAGTCTTTACGACCTTTATGGAGCCTAATTACCCTGCGCATTAATCCACGTCACCCGGCGCAATAACTCATTCTGCGCTCTCTTTGTTATTGCGCCTCTACCAATATGGCCCTCGCTGACTATGAGTTTCCCTTCGGCTAGGCATCCATCAAGATAACATTCGTTACGAACTATCGTTCTCATAAGCTTTACTTGGGGTTGGATCAGTAATAGATTCGCCCTACGCTTTGCTCAGTCCTGAAATGGCATCGTAATATTTCACTCAACTCTATAAAATATCCTCTAAACCACAGTCTTTTGAAAGTTGTATAAGCACTTCTTGTTACAAACTAAATAATTTATTCAAAGTCATTGATGGATTCACTTTCCCATCCTTTTTTGGCGAATTAAATCATAGCTTATCCAACTCCTCTTCTTCCCACCTATGTGAGTAATAATTTGTTAAGACCTTTATTGTATTAATGTAATTTTTTTGTGAGGATATGGAAATATTAACATGGTACATGATTGAGACTTGAGGTAACTACAAGAAAACGTTCCGCGGAAGTAGAACAAAAATACGAACCCAGAGTAGTCTCAAAACAGCAGTATTTAAATATTTCAAATGTTGGAAGGAATGTCAATGGATCAGGGTCTTTTAGCTGGTGGAATGTGTTTTCACTGCTGGAATATATTTCAGCTGATGGGAGATTATTGAGGTGATGGAAGGAGGTTCAGCAATGGAAGATATTATCGGAGCTTATTAGCTGAGCTTATCGGAGGTATTTCAGCTGACTGATATAATTCATCTGATGAAAGATATTTCAGGTGACGGGAGATTGTTGAACAGATGGGAGGTATTTCAGTACAAGGAAGGTATTTCAGCTTATCGGATGGTATTTCAGCTGATAGAGATGATTCAGATGATGGAAGGTATTTCAGGTGATGGGAGATTGTTGAGCTGATAGTAGTTGCTTCAGCTGATATGAGATGTTTCATTTCATTCAAGATATTTCAGCTGATGGGTGATATTCCAGCTGATGGGAAATTTTTGAGCTGAGGGAAGTTGTTCCAGCTGAGATAAATAAATAAGTAGTGTGACTATTCGTTTTTGCATTCAGATAATTATTCACTATAGTATTTTAAATTACACTTTTTTGTTACCAATATATACCGACGGTAAGAATATTACAGTTACGCCTTTTGTGACAATAATGTTGCTTGGCTTCAAGTAAATATGAGGTTATTTAATCCATCAAATTGACTCAATTCGATCAATTGCTTGCCAATGCTCTGATATGAAATTTAGCAACGTAATTGCCTGTCCGAACTGGAAAATCCCGGGTTCAAATCGAAATTTAATCATATTGATTTGCAAAGATCCTGCGACATAGGCTGGCCAAATTAGCTCCTCTACGAATCAACTTTTCAAATTGACAACAATGAATGCATAAACAACCTTCAGAGCGGTAAATTAAATTTGATTCTCGCCGAATCATTTAAGATACATGATTTATGTATGGGGCCCCTATTGTGTAAACACAATGTGTGGTGGGGAAATGAAAAGTGACTAAACGCTACACGAGTCTCGACTCTAACAATAGCACATTGTAATACGCCGTTGATTGAGTACGGATGTAAATCAGCTGAGAACCTGACAGTAATACATACAACGGAGAGTGTTTACCGCGGTCAGCCGTCAGCACAATAGCTTGACGCTTGCTGTGCGCTACAAGGGGCGTTTGACCTCCAGTCTCTGCGCGGTAGTTCACTCATCATCATAATTGTCCACTATTAGTTGAGTGAGTCAATATGTCAAATAGTACAGGGATATGCTCTTCTTGGCCCATTATGGACGTGTCTCTTGATTGCTTTAGCTGTCAAAGTGACGTTTTGATCGTTCCACTCGAGCAGATGCCCCCGACCGATACTACAATGCAGCATTGAGTTCTTAAGGAATTGCTATGTTCACTATTTTGTGGAATATATAATCTATATTTCATCTAGATTATATATTCTAGAGTAGGATCTTTGATTATTTTTTTGTATATAGCAAAAAGTGCGTAAAACAAAAGCCCGACTCGCAGGAACTGTATCATCTTAGCGCGGTCCGGTTCATATCTCTAGTGCCATTAGTACAGGAATAGAAGCAAGTAAAGATGGAATGGTTGGGATTCGGCTAAATAAACCTCAATATGATTTTGTTTTAGAAAATCTATATTTCGGACGTTTCGGCTACTCATTGGTAGCCTTCGTCAGCTAAAATGACAAAAAAAAGAATTAATACAAAAACAAAAAAAATTATGATTGTGATAGGTAACAGAGCTATAGATACAAGTAACTTATAAAAGAACATATCGTCTTAAATTCTTAGAATGAAAAAGTGAATAGGTACAATAATTGATTTTAATAGTAATTATTAACGTTAATTGATTTTACAAAGAAATAAGAAGCTACATACCAATGACAAATATAGTAGCTAATAGTAACATTAATTAATTTTACAAAGAAATAAGATACTACATACCAATAGAAATGCCGAGCGGCAGAAGAAGACCAAGGTTGGCAATTAAGTAACCATTGCAGAGTGTCTAAGGAGAAAAAGAAATCTACTGGGGTATAAGTAAGTGGAAACAGCAGGTGGTGGGGGAAATGTCGGTAAGGATCAAAAAGCAAGTTTATGACATGTCGTTAAGGATCAAAAGGCATGTTTATGACATATTTATGACAGGAAAGGAGAAAAAGGAGTTAATGGAAGGATACCCAAGGGGCATGGTAAAAATCCAGGTGGGAGGTCGGGAGAGTATTTGAAAAATATTAGCGTACATAGGAGAAATGCCTTGTTGGTCAGTTTTGTAGTTTATATTGTTTTTGTTTAAGTTTATGTGTACACATTCCGAGATCTGTAGTCTTTTTTTTTTTGTCATTTTAGCTGACGAAGGCTACCAATGAGTAGCCGAAACGTCCGAAATATAGATTTTTTAAAACAAAATCATATTGAGGTTTATTTAGCCGAATCCCAACCATTCCATCTTTACTTATCACCTCGACGGCTAACTATCTAATCATCATGAGGAATAGAAGCAGTTATTGGCAGGGTTTGATCTTTCGCTAAAAATATAAAATGACATCTCAAAGAGAAGAAAGTTTAAGGCGCCACAACAGAAAACTGACAGTATCCTAAGCACAAATAACTCTCCTTACCTTTTCAACGTTCGCTCTAAGAAAACACTATTACCAAAACGTTTCTTATTTTCTTGCCATCTTTTAATGAAATACTGATTTTCTGATGAATGGAATTTAAAACGAAAACTAAGACTTTCGATTATTTAATCACTAATTTCTCCGATTGACATCGCCCCATCGAAAATTGCTTATGATCCTTTTTTTGTAGAAAATTTAGTAAGCTTTCGAACGTTCACCTTCCACTTCCCAAGATTTTCCAACCGTTGTCGAGATATTCACGATAATATACGACGATCCCAAAACATTTCATGTCTTATAATAAGGTATTTTTTTAATACTTACTTAATTCCAAATGTAACCAACATTTAAACACAATAGTTTAGAGGAATTTAAAACATTTAGAAAATATTTCAATCGAATCACACGATTCAAAGTACCCAAACCGAAATCACACGATTCAAAGTACCCAAACCGAAATTGAGTTACAAAATCATGTTTTCGACTTTTCTCAAAAACGGATACAGATATCGCCTTAAAAAGGCTTTCATTCGTTTTCCTATGATATGATATATATATATATATATATATATATATATATATATATATATATATATATACATATACACACATATATAGAGATATGTATTTATCAATCCCATAAGCGGGTGGGTTTAGGGAGAAACCGCGATAAAAAAATGCACGTGGTAAGTGATAACATTGACAACAACGACAAGAAACTTAGAAAAAAATATCTAATTCGTAGGAATAACAGCAAGTTTTCGTTCCTATCCCAGGTACTGATAACTTTTTTTTCTCGAAAAAGTACTATTTTGGTATAAATGATATCTCTCTAAAATTTTAAATTCTTAAATGGCAAAAATGAAAAGTGACTCAATCGACGTCCATTTGTTCCTAAGAACCTTTTTAAGAGACATAATAATACAAACCTCTTTCTAAATTAACCTGGCTAGTTTCATATACACACTCATTTTACTGTTAGAAGCCATTTAAAAATAAAAAGAAGATTGGAACAGAGGCGAATAAATAAGAAAATTAATACTAGGAATCAGAAATATTTCTCAAGTAAAAACTATATATATATATATATATATATATATATAGACACATATATATATATATATATATATATATATATACATATATGTGTGTGTGTGTGTGTGTGTGTGTGTGTAAGTACTGTAAAATGCACCGAGGCATTTCGGTCCTGTGGTGACACGTACTGCCGGTGTAATATGCTACGAATGCCTAATTTTTTGTATACAGGTAGCCATTGAAGACTGGGTATGCTTAGAAATTTTCTGGGACTCGGTATACAGCATTCGAACGACAACTCCAGAAGAATAAAATGTTTAGTTTCCCTTCAGGTTTCGAACCCAGGTCTTCCGCAAACTGAGTCGAGAGCTCTAACACAGAGCCAAATCACCCTCACTCACTCTCTCTCTCTCTCTCTCGCTCTCTCTCTCTCTCTCTCGCTCTCTCTCTCTCTCTCTCTCTCTCTCTCTCTCTCTCTCTCTCTCTCTCTCTCTCTCTCTCTCTCTCTCTCTCTCTCTCTCTCTCTCTCTCTCTCAGACAGAGAGGAGAACTGAAGATTTGAAGAATTTTTCATGGATACAATCTGAAAGACAAAAGTATTTCGAAAATGGAAGGTGCGGTGGCATATGAATATGTATTTCCAACATTTTTTTATCGAGATGTTAATGTCAATAACGACACTGCCAGAATATAAAAAAACAGTACAGGAAAAACCAATATATTTATTCGTTATGTTTAAATTTAAACTCATGGTGTGACCGGTTAAATATGACTGACAGCTAAACCGACAAAAAAATAAACGAACAAAAATATGTGAAAGGCCGCACGAAACGCCAGGGATATTTGCAAATGTCAAACGTCAAGTCCCCGCTCAGTCAGGCGTCAAGCAGTCTATCAATAGACAGGCTCTTATGAAAGAGCAAAAAAAAAAAAAAAAAAAAAAAAAAAAAGAATGCAATCCTCACAGCGGTTTCTTTTCTCAAAGGAATTGCCAGTAATTTAGCTTTAAATGAACAACTCATAAAAACAACAGCGTGAAATAAATGTGTAAAAGAAAAAAAGAAAACAAGTAATTTTAACGAAGGTATAAAAGTGGTTTATGGACGCAATTATATTCTCAATGGTTCAAATAAATTGGCATTTACAAAGAAATGTTATACCTACAATAAAGATCGTTTTACTTAGGGCAATAAACAATTTATTGCACTTTTGAAAGCGTTAGGCTTATGAAAAGGATGGAATTCCAATATAAATTAAACCTTAGATTTCGTCTCATTATTATTCTGCTGATTTATTTAATTTAGTATTTTATGGATTTGAAATATTGATTAAAATCAAATTATACTCTTTTAGTTGTTTTTTTGCGAAATCATGCGTTGTTAATAATTTGCCGCATCCTCGCTTATAAAAATTATTAATTTATGAAAGCAGGGCTATAAAAGTGAGTGTTTTATTTAACACTAATTATAAAAACATTAATCATGGATTTTGTTAAAAATTTGCTACAAAAATCTTTCATTTTATTAAAAAAGTCAAATTCGTTAACCAGCAGAATCCGTCCACCGGAAAATGGTTTTTGGGACAAAATTCCCGCAAAAAAAAAAAAAAAAAAAATCATAACGGTTACGTATTCGAGTTAGTATGCTTGCAGGTACTCGTTTTATAGGTTTCCTCACGTAGACAACGAATGAAACCACTTTTAAAGCGATATTTTTAACCATTTACGTGAAAAATTGATACAACTACTTTTCGAAACTAATTTTTAGTTTGGGTAATAAAAAACTGTTGATTCAGTTGAATCTTATCCCAGAATATTGACATTAATTTATTCTAAGATATTTAAATATTGGTTGCACTTGGAGGTAAGGAACAGTTAGAAAAAAAAAAATTGTATTAGTAGAAATGAAAAGTTTTCGGATATTGGTATATTTTCAAAAATATCTCGAAATCGTGGTAAGTGGAAGGTAACCATTCAAATGCTTACTAAATTCTCTACAAAAAAAGGAAACTGATGTAACTTTTGATGGGGGTGTCAATCGGAGAAATAATTGCTTGAAACTTCAAAATTGTTAGTTTTGCTCTTTTGAACGGATTTTTGTCTCTGTTTACCGATTGTAAACAGTAAATACACCTATTGTTTATTTAACAGTAAATGAGTATTTTAGTATTAAAAAAAGGTAAGAAACGTGAATGATAACTAGTATTTACAAGAGCGAACGCTGAGAAAGAAGAGGGAGTAATTTCCGCTTAGGATACAATCAGTTTCCTAAGTTCAGGCGCTTAATATCCTTAATTTCTTCTCTTTGAGATTTTATTTTATCATTTTAAGGGAAAGATGGAACCCTACCAATAACTGCTACTATCATTTTAAGGGAAAGATGGAACCCTACCAATAACTGCTACTATCATTTTAAGGGAAAGATGGAACCCTACCAATAACTGCTACTATCATTTACTAGTGGCACATTGATATGAATGGAGCCACGCTAAGATGACACTTTTATTCTTTTTTTTTTTTTTTTTTTATAATGAAAGGCCCTAATAGGAGGTGGTGCATCTTGTCTGTCTAATGTCGTTGCAAGGATGTAAAGGTAATTGCTAAGTTAATAATTTTTTTTCATTTATTTATATAATTTACTAGCTGTTACCCAGTGTGCCATGCTACACCTACTTTCTGTCTATGACTCTCCCCGTATAAAGATCTACTTGATACCTAGTTGTCTATACCCAGTTACGAAAATCGGTCAAACGATGTGAGTTCGTAATGATACCGGCAGAGGCCAGGACAACAGCACTTCATCTAACAGCCGACAGAGGCCAGTACTAGTCGATTCAAAATGGTCGTCACAATCTGAATGGTTCAGTGTTGCCAATTTTTCTTGAACAAAACTTTTGGTACCTTTTGACCAAATTTTCAAATTGGACTATTTTGACCTAGCCTATGAGATTTCTGGTATCAAGACCTAATAGATAGTCATAATATTTTATTTATTTATTATTTCTACTGTCCTGAATGTCATCCGATATTTTTGTCTTCCTAAAAGAAATTGAATAATTTAAGATGTATTGAGTTAATACAAGGAACGTAAACACAAAAATATACTAATATCCAAAGTTCGTTCTGTTCCCTGCCCTCTTAACATAATTTTCTGAGTGTTTTTCTTTCGGAAGATCAATTGATGTGAAATATTTCTTTAATAAAAAAAAAAAAAAAAAAAAAAAAAAATTACTGTTATAGGCCAGCACGAACTACATTTGTCTCAAAGGCCGTTTGCATAAATTCCCATCCGCGAGACTGAATAAGAACCGTTCGATACAGACTGCGACAGATATATGGATCTGTCGGGATGCTTATGGTTGTATATCATAGTGAGTTATGGTTCGGGGGAGGCCTCCATCCTACTCTCTGTCGATTTGCTTGCTACTCCATGCCAGCTATGCTGATATCGTACAAATATATGGGGTAACAGACGAAGGACGTTTTAAGAATTATCTTTACACTTTTTATCCATGTTATCGTAAATTTGGCGTATGACTCGGTTATAGATTTGTTCGTAAGTGTGTTATGGCAATCGATTGCACCATTTTGCTCACTCCATTAGATAAAATACACGCTGTGAAGTTGTTTAAGCACTTCTTATGCGCAACTAAATAATTTACTAATGAGGTATACATACATTCAAGGACTAATAGGGATTCGGCTAAGAAACAACAATCAGCTTTTCTTAAAAATCTATATTCAGAACGTTTCGACTTGCTCTTGGGCAGCCTTCTTCAGCGAATTTTACCTAGGGGATGGAGAAAGAACTAAGCTAGCAGTTATGTGAATATGGTGAAATCATATCATATTAAAGTGACCAGATTTTAACCATGGTCACATAACTGCAAGCTTTGATCTCCATCCATCCTCTGGGCATTCATTGCTGAAGAAGTCTACGAAAGAGCGTGCCGAAAATATGTTTAAAAAATGGCATTAAAATATGTTTAGCTCAAAAAAGATTCTAATGTAGTCCGGCAGCCTTTGGCAAATTCTTACTAGTTATATTACATTTTGTTGACCTCATCGAGTTCACGTTCATTGCCCCACAAAAAAAAAAAAAAAAAAAAAAAAAAAAAAAAAAAAAAAAAAAAAAAAGCTGTTCTAAATGCTTTAAAATAATTGTTAATGTTGCTAACCTCTCGGGCAGGTCCAACCTAGCTCAATGAAATGCTTGGCAAAGTACATATTTTGGATTAAGACTATCGTTTTAATGATGATACTGAAAACAGAATAATCAAGGATTTTATAATTTACGAAATAGTTGCCCATCTTCGTTAACGGATTAAGTTTGGAATTGGCGAAAAAGGCGAGGAGATCGCTCTAATTCAAGATAATCCGAGCGAGAGTAGCAAAAGCATTTTTCCTTTATCCCGTAAAGGACAACTCTTCACCGCGCTTCTCTCCTGGTAGGAAAAGGGTTAATGTTAAAAGTAGAAAAATCATTTTAAACAGTAGTTAATAAACAAGAATGTTAAATCGACAAAATTAAGGCTTCATAGAAGGCAAATGTGGCATTACGTTATCCTAGGTTAAGGCTCCATTGTTATAAATACTACAAAAAAAAATGTATATGAAGTTGTATTTTTTCTTTTCTATTTCTTCTTCCTTGGTTGAAACGATTTTTTACATTGAAATGCTGATTTTCAACCAATTGCTATGGATGAAATTTGCGAAAGCCAATGTTATTTACGACTCACAAATTCTTGGCCTAAAATGTGCCTTAAACAGCTTTATTTGGTTTGGAAAGCCGCAGGGGCGTATATAGGGCATAATTTCGGGGGGGGGGGAGACTGGGAGAATTTGGGGGGTAAGGAATACAAACAATCTAGAACTTGGAATAGTTAGCCTATAAAATGCTATTACATCCAAAGAAAATTTCTTTTTTTGAACTAGTTGGTCTTATTTATTTTATTTTTATGGTTTTTCCGATACATTTTTACCGATTAAATCGAAATCCTTAGCCTCCCCTTATATGCACCATGAGATATCATGTTGGGTTTTGATTGTGCCATTGTGAGAAGTGGTAAGGGCAGCTTACGCAGAAATAGCTCTTGAGCCATTATGAATGGCAGACACATCACTTGAACAGCGTCATCGCCTTCGGATTGCTCATAAATACTACTGCCCGAAGAGAAATCCGCAGCTGTTCTCAGGGCATGAATCATAGTAAATTAACTGTATGCCGGAGAACGGAGAGAGGGAGAAAGAGGGAGAGAGGAGATGAGGGAGTGATACCCACGTCACAAAAGGGGAAAATAAATTGTTCCCGTTTCTGTTTGACCATTCGAGAGAACACAATTACAAACCATTTATAACAGGGCATGTTGGAGCTGTCAGCTGTGCTGTGTTTGCGGGCCGAGTATAGGAGCGATGTGGGCTCGCAACAACTCACAACTCACGGGGTGAGTGTATGCAACACTCGGGGTCGACATAGCACGCCCGACAGATAGCAATCTACACGCTGTGTGCTCTCCCAATACGGGCGCATGAAGAACAACTACCACCGATGAGGACCTTCTTTTTATTAGCAACGCCGATAAAACTCTTGCCCACATGTTTTGTAATGGACAATTAGAAATCATATGGCATACTCTATCACTTTCAGCAATCCTTTCTTCCTGAATTGCAACGCTTTAGATGCCCGATTCAAGTATTCTAACATTTAAAATTACGACTGGCAGAAACTGTGTTTCCGTTCGTATCTCTAGCGCCATTAGTAAAGAAAGCAGTTATTGATAGGTTTTGATCTTCCGTCAAAAGAATAAAATTAGATCTCAAAGAGGAGGAAGGTTTAAGTCGCCACAACAGAAAACTAGTAGTATTCTAAGCGGAAATAACGTTCCTCCTAGGAAAGCACTATTACCAATACGTTTCTCATTTTCTTACCTTGTTTTACTAATATACTCACTTTACTGTAAAATTCCATTAAAACAATAAAGAATCAAATTAAAAAGTGAGTTAAACAAAGACAAAAACCCGTTCAAAGGAACAAAATTAACACTTTCGAAGTTTTAAGCGCTTATTTTCTGATAGGGCGATGTCTCCGATTGACATCGCCCTATCAAAAATTGCTTCAAAACCTTTTCTGTAGAAAATTTAGTAAGCCTTACCTTCCACTTACCACGAGTTTTTAACCGTTTTAGAGATATTTAACAAAATATACGAAGATCCCAAAACATTTCATGCCTCTTATTAAAAGATTTTTTTATAGAACTTCCTTAAGTTTAAATGCAACCAAAATTTAAATATCATTCATTTAGAGACGTTTGGAACAATTTTTCAGCTGAATCTATCATTTCTGAATACCGATACTAAAATTAGTTCGAAAAAGTAATTTATCCACTTTTTTCGAGAACAGTAATATATATCGCCTTGAAAATGGTTTCATTTGTTCCCCTACGTTACAGAGCCTATGAAAAGTGTACCTGGAACCCTAAGATCGAATTTCGCTTCCAAAATCGTGTTCCTGCACCGTCCGGTGGACGGTTTCTGCTAGTTATCGAACTTGACCATTCAAATTACACGAATCTAGTTACCAATTCTGGATGGCGTCATGATGTGAACCACATAAGCGTGTCCCTCCCACTGGCTCTCCTCCACCGTTGAGGTTATATGAAGTCAAGGAATAGTTGGAAGTCGGAGAAAACGTCAGATTTTCAGAAGAATTCATATTTCGAACATTACGCCATGCCGCCAACGGCCATAGCCACGTTGAATGCATCGGTTCCCGTAGATCACCGAAGTTAAGCAACGACGGGCGTGGTTAGTACCTGAATGGGTGACCGACCACGTGCTGTTGGCATTATAAAGGGGTGGTAACCTGTAGATAGCCCGGTGCTAATAGCCAAATAGTTAGTTGATGCGCCGTTAAAAAAAAAAAAAAAAAAAAAAAAGTTACGCCGTGCTGTTGAATGGCATTTATTGCTCATGACTTCCTTCATGAGCAATAAATGCCAATGAGATAGAGGAAGACCACCATAAATTTCAGATGGCCATGGATAAGTGTAAGAAAGAAGTCCTCCTAAGTGGTACACTAATCCTTTTATACACTAAACCATGGGCAAATGAAAGTTGTCGTGGTTTTCCTCCAACTCCTAGAAATTTGTTGCTGGCGAAGGCTGCAGAGAATTTTCGTTCTAGGCGGAAGGTGAAATAATAAAACCTTCACTAGATATTTACGCTATCATTATTTCGCCCCTACACGTTCCACACCTTTTTAGTGCCTCGTCAGGGAAACAAGCTAAAAATTTAAATCTTACAGCCGTAACTAAGGAAGGAGAACTTTCCACTGAGTAGGTCCACGTCTAGACTGGCCATGGCCTGAAAGAATCCTATTTTCCAATTAATTAGACCATGGACCATTGGATTAATTAGGCCATGACCAGTCTAGACGTGGCCCTACTAGTGGAAGGTTATCATCAAGTTGAGGCTGTAAGTTTTTATATTTTTAGCTTGTTTCCCTGATGAAGCACTGAAAAGGTGTGAAAAATGTAGGGATGATAATCTAGTGATTTTTTTATTATTTGACCTTCCACCTAGTAAGAAAATTCAAAGATTAATTAAAGGGTCAGCTGAATAATAATTATAGATGTTTAGAAAATCCGACGTTTATTTGAGCCGAATCTCAGAAATTCCTTGAGTTCTTATTTAAGACCATGTTTACCACAAAGTATGCTTTGAGAGGTCATCAACTGTAATTGAACAAATGAATGGTCCTAAGGACACCGGGAAGAGACTGATTATGCCTGAGTGCCAAACTGAAGTAAATACATCTTTTTCTCTAATTTTTATATTAAAAACTATTTTATCACAGTTTTTATTAATGATTTTAATAGCTCTGTCTACAAATATATTTGGAAACATGTTTATTATATTGAATTAAAATAATTCTCCTTTACAATAATGATGGTTGATAATATCAACAAAAGTCCGTCACGCAGGAGCTGCCTAACTAAGCACTTTCCTCAGAATTGGGTAGGGTCAAGTGCATTCCTGAATAATTTGCTTAAAATAACCTATACAGATAAATAAAATAAAAACATAAATTGTTGTGCTCTTTTGCTTTTATGAGCAGCTGTTTCAATTATTAATTTTGTAATTAATTTTCTTCCGGAGTTATGTGTATGCGTGGTACTACACTACGTAATAAACACACAAAGCTTCACACATTCGTCTATTGATCTTGATGAGTTTCGCGAACCTACGTTTTGCGGGAGAATTCAATTCAAACATAGTACAAAGTAACACCCCCCCCCCTCCTTCCTATAGACCGATTTAGTTCATTTTTACAAAACTACTTCCTTATTAGATAGCCAGGACGTATAAAGAGTTTCGTAACAATACAACAGAAATTACGACCGGTATAAGGAAATTAGTAATTTCTGTCCTGAGTAAACCCCCCCTTCTAGTCAACCGATTTAGTTTATTTTTACAACAAATTTTTCTCTTCAGTTGAGCACAACAAATACCGAGTTTTGTTGAAATAAAACAAAAATTATGGCTGGTATTGATTAATAAAAACTTTGGCTCCGGAGTAAACCCCCCCCCCCCTCCGGATGGACCGATTTTGTTGGTTAACGAACTCGTTCAATCGTTTGATTGGGGAATACTACATACCAAGTTTCGTCGCGAAAAAAGTAAAAACTCTGGCCTGTATCGTGTTAACGGACACATATATAACTATATATTATGCATATATATATATATATATATATATATATATATATATATATATATATATATATATATATAAATTTTAACTGGGGTCATTTTTTGTGTCTACTAGGTAGGATCGATAAAGATTCGAAGACATTTTTCAAAAATTCCGTCATGAGTGCAACCTCAATAGCTACTTTCCTTCGGAGGAAAGTGCTAAAAAGGTTGTGATTGTAAATGATAATTACATAGATAAAATAATAGACAGGTGAGTTTTCAAAGAAATTTATTACTATCCTACTAATGGGTTAACAAATAAAGTTATATAATTTATTGACAATCTGGTAAAAAATAAATTTATATAAAATCAAATAGAGTGAAATGTATTTATTATAATTGTTGCATTCCTCTTTCTTGTGACCTCATAAAACTTCACAAGAACAATCATCCATTAAGACATGTCATTAGTGCTACCGATTTCCCTACTCATAAATTAGCAAAAATATTCCTCACGGAATTAAAATCATTTGTATAATCCTTTTGACGTAAAGAGAATAATTAATTAGATTATTTGAAAATATCACAATAGAGCCTAAATATAAATTAGTTTCCTATGATGTAATGAACATGTTTCTCAATAAATTCGTCGACACAGCTATTAAAATCATTAAAAAAAAAATGGGAAAAATAGTTTCTAATACAAAAATTAAAGATAAAAATGTTATTTGTGAAGGAATAAAAGTACATTTCTGGAAAGACAAAGTGAAATATTTTGACTTATACAGATCTATACTGGTTATTGCATTCTTTATATAATGATTTCTGTATATATATACAGGGGGGGGGATAAAAGAATTAACCTTTCAAGAGGTGCTAGTAGACCTCAAGTGCAAAAAAAAAAAAAAAAAAAAAAAAAAAAAAAAAAATTAATGAAGAACGCATCTAACTATAGACGACGTAACACAACACAGAGTGAAACAGAAAAAAGATTGATTTATCACATTTGTAAATTACTGATGCAGAGTAATACACACGTGTATATTTTACTACAATAATTTAAAAATGCAAACATGTACATATTACAAATTTTATCTATAATAATATAAACTGTCAAACCCAAAATTCATGCAAACTCCCAACATGTAAATGTTTAAGTTCTATTATAAAAATTAAGAAATATTTGATTTTTCAATTGATTTCCTACATTTTTTCAATATATAAAAGATTTTTTTTTTTTACATTTTGGTGTAGTAATTTTAATGATTTCGTTTGACGTTTTTATATTTGTCTATAGAGAAAGACATTAAACTGCGGGTTCTTTAATTAAATAAATAATATATAAAAGATAGAATTACGTATAAGAGCTTTGGAGTGTAGTGTTAAAAGGATCTATAAAACCTTAAAAGTTAACAAAAAATGTTCATAGTGTGTATACAAAAGGAATTAAGTGTCAGTTATGTTGATATTTATATTATTGTCTGAAATAATAAATATCAAACATAAGGCGAATTAGAAAAGAAGTAGTCTTATGACGCTTATGAATAGGCAATGTCAAAACAGGTCGGACAGAAATTTGAAATATATATAACACCACTTTAATTATCAATCACACATTGCCAGACAAAACTGTGACTTACCGGACAACATTACTAAAAAGTCTCTTATGGGCGGCAATATATTTGGAAGAATACAATTACTTGAAAAGCAAAAACCTGTTTGACAGAACATTATTACTATACCGATGCAGAAATGAATACTTGCTTACTACATATAATCATTAAATATAAACATAAACAGTACAGATACAATTTACAACGCCTCAATTTATTACTTTATGTAAATAATGATTGAACTGTTTTATCGCCTTGTGTCGTTAAACATTAAATAAATACATTATATACTGACGTGTACTCCTAAAAAAGTATAATAGCCAAATGTTTGTGCACTTTTGAAATCATATATTATACCTACAATTGCTTAAAAATAGTTAAAGTAACAAATGTTTCTTATGAATTGTGTAATTTTTATGAGACTATTAGTAGTAATATAACTACAACATAGCACTTGGATTGGAGATACTATGTAAATATTATTGTCAACATGTGATTTGCACATTATTTTTGCAAAATGTAATATTACTTATAGATAAATATTTACTTACCGAAGATGGTAAAGGGGATAAATAATCCGGCTTGAGATATTGGTTGCCGCTTTCTGAAGTTATCATTTCTTCAGCCGTTTTGGCGGATTTAAAATGAAACACGTTTGACAAAAAAAATAAATAAACTGTTTTAAAAAATTCAAATTTATACTTTGGCTTTTTGAAAGCAGTTGTCACATGACAAGCGTTCGAACTATATCGAGAGTGAGATTTCGAGACACTTCCTCCTCAAAAGCAGGAGAGACACTGAGCAGGTTATGAGCGGTTGTTGGTCTGAAGTCCGCCAGGGTCGCCACCGGCGCAAACTACCACACGGACAAACGCTTTGTGATTTATTGTGATTTTCCTGTATCGAATCGCTGAGGGGGGGAGTCGTCCATCTTCCTAATCGCCGTCGGATACCAAACCCCCCCTTTCCGGTCCTACCTATACACTGCCCACGGCGGACTGTCGAATAGGGGAGGATTCATGACCTCTGGGGCGATATATGACCTGTGGAGGATATCGCGAGGTGATAGAATTCCCCTGATTATCTTCTGGATTTATGGATGGGAAATATTGGTGTGAGTACCTGTGGTGAAATACTGCGCATGATGCAAAAGTACATCCCGCAGCTAAATTTCAAGAATTGGTACTCACTAGACTAAGAATTGGACACTCACCGGTAACCCAAGATTATTTTATGACTACACAGAAAAATTTGGTGTGATTAGAAAATTTAACAATCAAAAGTTTAAACATTTTGCTTCCAATTTTTTTTCTGTTTTCGCTGAGGAATGGATGAATGGATTCTTGAAATAACTATCAGTGTGAATCTGACTTGTCCTCTCAATCAATTATGATATTCTTTATCCGGATTTAACGTTTTGCTCAAACTTTAATTTTCGTATCATGAAATTATGAAAATTAGACCTTAACACGACTTAATGTAAGGTGCATGAAGATGAAGCTAAACAAGTTTGAAACGTAGCAAGTTTATCTTCATGTTTTAAATAATTTTTTAGTATCTTTATCACTCTCAGTGTTCTCAGCATGTATTCCATATTACTTACACAATTTATTATGTCGTATTATTTTAAAGGCTTTAAAACATTAAATTTTTTTTTTTTTTTTTTTTTTTTTTTGGCCAAATCGTGGCCATTAGCGCCGACGTCCAGGGTGAAGCCAGGAATTTTCTCAGTGAGCCCTGAGATCAGAAAATTTCTGGCGCCGGTGGGGATCGAACCCACCATCTCCCGCTTATGAATCTAGCGCGCTAGCCAGTAGACCAAAGGAGACACTCCTAAGCGATAAAAATTTAATATTTGTTCTGGAATAATAGAATTTGATATATTCAGTATTAAAAATATTTTCGAAATTTATATTATTATGCATATTTCCTGACTTTTGGAAAGACTCCTGAATTTTGTTTTCATAAATTTCAATATTATAATTTTGAATTCTCTAAGAATACAATTTTAAACATGTTTCTAAAACTAAAATCATTTTCGGCTCTGTAATATGCTCTAGTAGAAGATTTTTACGATCGATTTCTTCCCCCTTCAACTTACAAAGTAGCTGACAATCCTAACCGCCGTGATTGTCAGCTACTTTGTAAGTTGAAGGGGGAAGAAATCGATCGTAAAAATCTTCTACTAGAGCATATTACAGAGCCGAAAATGATTTTAGCTAGTTTTAACTACAAACTTACGGCCAAAACACGACTAAATGCTAAAACATTAATGAAACATATACAAAACATTGAAACTTAAATACAAAGACTATACTAATGCCATACATCATATAGACGAGCTGACATAAAACAAATTTGATATTTTAATAATTTTTTTTTTTTTGTTCTTCCAGTACTAGTTAAAAGTCGAATCTCCTAGTTGCGATTTATAATACTGTAAATACATAAATTAGATGCTCACGACGAATATTGAATAACCTCCAATCAGAAGAATTAGAAACCATCAATTATTGAAGAAGATAAACAATTAAATTGCAAAATGTTCTTTAATAAAAGTTGAATTATCTATTAGAATTATGGATCTATTTTTTACTTTATTAAAGAAAAACTCAATATTTCTCTTGGTAAACCTAGAAATGATTCTGCAAATAAATATTAATTAACACATTTAAAAAAAAACCGCATAAAATATTTCTCAAAGAAATAAATCCCTTGTACGCTTACATAGGTTATACTTTAATACAATGCATTACTTTAATAATCTCAGCTTTCCTGATAACATAATCCGAAGGAAAATCCTGCTAAAGATATTATCTAGCTTTTTTCCTTTTCCCGACCGCATGGAAAAACTAACTAAAGCCGGTATTAGCGGATTTTTTTATTTCACAAGCACTTCATGGATTTGTTTGCAATAAGGCTATGATTGATTACATTTTTGTGGAATTCAATTTTAATGAATGGTCTCTTTCACCTAGTTACAAGTATTAATTGTCTGTTTAATTGATATTGTTTATTTGAGCCTCTTAAAAAGTTTTGTTTATTCTGGTAAACAGTAAAAATAAAGTAAAAAGTAAAGTATCATCCGTTGATGGATGAATGTACTTTGAGAGTATCTGCTAGTAAATGGATTAATCTTATCACTGGTTTAAGCTTTTTGGTGTCTAGAGAATGACGGATAGTTCATGCTTCAAAATGCACACAAATTCTAATGATGCATTGGAGTGAAAAAATAATTGTTTTTTTTTTTTTTTTTTCTTTTACGTGAACAATTTTCAAATCCCCAGACGTAACCCAATCTCTAAAATCCAGAAGACTGGGAAAACTTGTTATCCATGGATTGATTGTCCGCTGTGTTGCATAGCAATCCCATTAATTTGGGCAGCCTTGCTTTAATTTTAATGAAGTGTTCTTTCTTTCTGTACAGATTATTATTTTTGATTTTAGATAAACCGGAACAAATCAATAATAATTATAAGATGGTAATCTTATTTTTTCACTTTGAATATTATGTGGAAGAAGGTCAATTTTAAGTAAGTAAATCGCAACATTATTCAATAATTCTTTATTCAGCTCTACATGTTTTTCAGGAGCACTTGAGAAATATTTATTTCATTGTGAGCTTCGTAACTTAAGCGATAAGCTTATGGAAAACCTCTGTCCAGTCAAGAAAAAAAAATTACAAACAAAAAGAAAAAAAAAAGTAACAAAAAAATAACAAAACATAGAACAAAAACGAACACAAGAACAACCAGAAAAAGTTAATTTGAGTGACTTTTCACTCATATGCGCGAATATTCGCACATACATATTGGTTTTAGGTAATGTATGCCTATATATCATATTCATACAATATAATCATACCTAATTAAACATTGAAGTATGTTCATACATCAAAAATAAAATTAAGTGAAAAATAAAATATAAAACTAAGTGGACACATTAAAATATAAGAAAATGGATAATATATAAACAAAGAATAAAAATGATTCCATTTTCTTTGATTAACTAAAAAAAAATAAATAAGGTATGACAAGATATATGTAGGAGAAACAGGTAAACTTTAAAAAAAGAGAGTCAGACAACACGCCTTGACGTGACTGGCAATAAAACTGGTAGATTAAACATTAGATTATGAGATTTGTCTTATAAAAAGTGGAAATAAAAGAAGATACACATATAGTATTAAGAATAAGAAAAAGACAGTATATAAGAGAAAAAAAAAAGAAATTAAATATCTGGTTAAAATATTTGTTAACTTACTTGACAATTCTTGAGATAAAATGACTTATTTAATAAAGCCACAATGAATTATTTTGGGAAATTGACATCTGACCTAAACCAATGGATTTTGAACAGCTGACTTAAACTTGTCAGGCTAGACGTAGCCCTGCTCGTACAAGTTTCTATATGGTTGAGGCTGTGATTTTTATTTTAAATGCTCCTGAAGAAGCGTCAAAGAGACGTGAAACATGTAGTGTAAAATAAAGGATTTTCGAAATATATATATATATATATATATATATATATATATATATATATTTATGGCAAATATATAATCTTTATTAATTTTAATTACATAATATAGCATTCCTTTACACCGTAAAATGCTTTTGACGAATTTTTTTAGTTCACAGAGTAGGGCATAATTCAATAATTGTTTTATTCAATAATCATTCAAATAAATTTTTATTGATTAAGCATTTATTCATTGAATAAATGATTCATCAACTGATTTATTTTTTATTCTACGAATAACAGCGTTGGCTCGTTGTTCAATAAATGTTTATTGAATAAAAATGTATTCATTTATTCATTGTCTGATTTTTATTTATTTAATGAATAATTAATTGCTTTTCATTCTTCATCCATTATCTTTATACATTTAAAATAATGTGGTTGATGGAACAAGAAATTCTGATTCTTTCAAAGTCAGTATCAATATCACTCAAATAAATAATTTTCATTAAAAATAAGAATCGTAAGTCATTTTAATGAAGTAGTCATTTTCAGTAGAAAAGATGGTTAAAATAAATCACTAGTGGATAAACGAAACATTTTAGTCAAATATATCAATTTCATTCAAAATAATAACATTCATTCAATTAAAATTTTAATTTAAATAAATCACTTTTATTCAATAAAAATTTTCATTCAAATAAATCATTGTTATTGTTGTTATAATGAATAAAAATAAAAAGTTACGTTATTCATTAATTTGACTGAATAATGAATAAAAAAGTATTCATTATTCTGAATGAAATGTCAAATTTATTCATTATTTATCATACATTATTCTGAATGATTTTTGCCCAACACTGATAGTTCACAGGGGAAGTATTTTTATTTATTTATTTTTTTTTTTTATCCTGGTTTTATAGCTTTTTTAATTAGAAAACTCTCGTATCCTGTAAATTAATCACAATAAATTAAATTATTTTACAGGAAATGAGGACGAGGTTAGCTCAGTGGTAGAGCGCTGGACTAATAAGTAGGAGGACCTGACTTCGAATCCCGAGCAAGCACTAAAGATTTTTTCTTCTAGTGTCTTCGTTCATGGTTTGAAGTCCCTCCCTGACCGTCCCTAGGCCAACCCAGCCTTTAATTAATTTAACAATGGTTACCTTGGGTACTAATGACTCCAAAAGTCGAAGCAGCCAAGTGGAAAATCAGGCGGCCGGAGCGTCACGAATCAGATGCCTCTATAGTATCTGCCCCTCAGGGCCCTCGTGGCCTGTTACGGGACTGATTTTTTTTTTTACAGGAAGCGAATATTTAATTGAATTTTTATTAAATAGATAGACACGTACAACTATTACATTCTTTACCTCGGTCAGCTGGGAATGAAAATAAGTCGAAGACGGCCTTAGCTAAGTATGACGTATAATACCCACATGGTTTTCCAAGACACGCTCCTCGCATGCATTATAACCTCCCATGATTAACGACACATAATAACTGCGCTTTCATAAATAATCCTTAAACTCTGTTTCCTTTTAATTTATTTCATAATTTATTAAGACTTCAACCTTTAGAAAGGAGGCGGCCGGGCCCCCATACCATAAATCCGACCCAACCTTAATGAGTTATGATGTATTTATACCTATGTATTATGGCCAAGGGTTGTATAATGCAATGGTGTATTATTGCCACAAGCCGGACAGCGTACATGAGATATGTTATGATAATTGGAAATAATTATCTTAACGTTCGAAGACCATTAATTACAAACCTTACTGGAGGACTTGATAATATTTTATTTTAATTTTTTATTCCCCCTGCCCTTTCGAAAAAGGAAAAACATGTCAGTTATTCCAGTGGCATTTTCATCAGACAATTTATTTTCACAAAAAAAAAAAAAACACCTATTTATGTATGTACACCACTTCGAGAGAAGACAACCATTTAATTCAAAAGGAGTTTCTCATTAACAATCTTTGGTAATTAAATAACGACAAGGTAATAAATTATAATCCTTTAGAATGTTTCTCTCTCTCCCCTTTAGGGCTATAAATATTAAAAGGAAAGCATATTTTAATATCGAAGGGCAGTAAATTTTGTTTAATGGCCCGGTTTTTATAAGATGAAAAATTGGCCGATTCGGAGGCCGGGGAGGGGATAACTGTTTGAGATAAAATCATGAATAGATTGCCAAACCCTTTATAATTTATGGGGAATTCGACCTGAGAAATTTATAAATTCCCCAAGGCGAAGAGAAGATTTTCTAGTTATGGGCCATTAGCGTTTTATGGCACATTCGAGTCACTTAATGGATTCTTTTGAATAATTTACTAATATCATAGGTGAAGACAATAGAAAAATATATAATGATATCTCTGTCGTTTTTCATTTAAATTGCTATAAATAATCTTTTGATTTACAAATTTATAATGGGATACTATATTTTGTATTATAGATATAATCATTCAGCTGAAAACTGATCAATATAAAACTAAAGTTGTCTCATAATAAATATGGACATTGCTAGAGGTAAATGAATAAATTTAAGTAATTTAAAGTTATTCTCTTTTAAGGATCCTACATTTATTTTATGAATATTTATGAACTTTTTTTAGTTTTAGAATAGAACGGGCACATACTATTTATATATCGCACTAGTATTTCTAAAGTGACACAACTCAAAATAAAACTTAACTGAAAATGTTTCACTCTTGCCTATATAAGGGGCTTAGGAATGGAAGTTTCCTCTGGTGTAAAAGTTCTGAAGCTAGGCACATACGGTTTTGATGGTTGATCATACAGTCCTAACTATGACTGTGTGAAGAAAACCAATTTTTGAGTTGTGTCACTTTAGAAATACTAGTGCAATATGACAGTCAGATTTTCAAGGAATATTAGTATAAACTCGATTCTTGAGCCATATATTAAATGTTTCATAAGTATTGAGTGCGATTCTTCATGTATTGAGTCATATGTAACATATTTCATATGTATTGGGTTCGATACTAAATGTATTGTGCCATAGGTTAGGTATTTCATATGTATTGTGTTCGATACTAAATGTATTGTGCCATAGGTTAGGTATTTCATATGTGAGGCGTCTACTTTTCAAGTCCCATTTTCAATGCCCATGCAAACGTTCTTATTGAAGCGCCCCTGTAGCTTGGTTGGTAACGATCTACTTTTAGATAAAGGTTCTTATTTAGCCTAGCCATGATCCGAGACTCTGGGGCTTAGTCCCAGAAAACGTTCTGCCAGTGGATTTTTGGAGTTTTTTTCATCCTTCTGAAGATCATTTTCCACCATCCGGCAATTCCAATCAGGTTCTTAATGCATTTGGCTAGTGGTTGCTGCTTGCTTTCTATAAGTAGTGGAATTAATTCTTCAGCACATTCTCCACTTTTCTGAGGAATGTGCTTAAACTTGCTGCTCCTGCATGACAGATTTTTTTTCTAAATTCGAACTGTACTCAATTTACGCAACTTCTCTTGGAAGATCTTTTTTTTTACATTACAGTAGTTAAGATCATTTCTCAATATCCTTTTAATAGCCAGATTATTAACATAGAGTAGACTCTAAGCTTTACAGTAATCCTTATCTTCTCAATACGGGCCTTCCGATCCATAGATCTACTAAAGCAGCAATATAAAAACACGTTGTAGGATTGTGTCGAGGAGAGATTACAAGAATATTTACAGGGGATTCGAACCCCGTCATGCAATATATGATGGATGGCATATCATAATCCCGGATATGCGCAATAATCCTCAGATCGGTCGCTATTACACATTACATGCCATTTCTCTTCTGATTATATTTTCTTTGTACATATTTGTTTTCTTTTTTCTCTCTATTATGTTAATCCTCAGTAATTTATTAGTGTGAAAAGGATATATTTCTTTTTTTCTCTCAATGTCGTATTAAAATAGTCCGATGATTAGTCGATCTCCATATTTAGAATTATATTAATGTTTTAATTAGTCGAATATTTTCTTGATTACGCCAATTATAATTCTCAATTAAGTCTAGATGTTTTATGGGAGCTAAAAAGACGCATTTAATAAAGACCTTCTCCTACAATCAGCGAAATCTGAAAACATTCCACAAACTCTACTGCTTTTTTTTCAGTAGAAATATTTTTATAGATCGAATATAATATAATATAATTTATTTCCAGGAGCTTATAATTGTTATTTTTACCCAGTTCCCTGCATAAATATGTTTATACTATTCATTTTGAAGGCGATATTAGTTTCTTCCATTTGGGAGTTATTGGTATTTATTTTAGTTCTTCCGCGGCCTGAACCTTTATTGCAGCTACTTTTCTTTTTGAGTTTTTCCCCAAAGATTTCGTTCTTTTCGTGAACTTTCCTGTTTTTCCTAGATTTCTTTAGGACCCATCCTGAATAAGGGGTCGGAAAGGGGCGCTGGAGTAATTTCAGGTGTTTGTTTGTTTAGAATATTTGGGGAGAAAAACCTCGCGGTCGTCAGCGCCCCACCAAGTAAACTTGTCACACAAATAACCATTCCATGCCCTTAGGTTAAGGTACGCTTTGCTCAAATAGTATTCATGTCAGGATATATTTTGTTTTCTTATTTTTATCCCCCCCCTTGATTGTGTTATTTCTTTTAATTCTTGCTTTATTTATCCATTTTTTTTTTAATTTTAGGTGTACTGAGGCCACTAGTATTCGGTAACTGGAAAAAAGATGTAAAAAAAAACGGGAAATGTGGTGAGGAAGGTATTTAATGTATATTTACTTTTTTCTACTAACTGTAAATGTTAAATGTTAAATTATTCTGTTAAAGCTAAAGATAAATTTATGAAATTTTACTCAAGTATTATACTAATAGATGTGAGTAGAATTGGAAACTTTAATAATTCTACATTGGAGGGTTTCTGAGATATAGGCGATGGAAAATCGGAATTTATACGACTCACTCATCAAAATTATTGGGCACTTCCCGAAAAGCTAGAGACCTAAAATTTTGCAGGATGATAGACATTAGGGTTTTATAAACGGAAAAAAATCTTAAAAAGTTGTGTTTGACTCCGCTCCCAAGGAGGGTGTCCGTTTTGTACTTGTTGTTCATTCGGAAACCCATCATATGGGGTATCAGATGAATCGTCTCGGCAAGGACAAGCTATATTTGATTTTTTAAGAATATTTAGACAAATCTTAACATTTTTTTTTTTTTTAACATTGATAAAGCGACATTAGTTAGACCTGAAATTATTAAGTGTCAGTCAAGGACACATAGGCATTTCCAAATAATGATCAGACTAGAAGGCATTAAAAAGTTATAAAAAATAAAACACCGACACGATAAAAAGTAGATGGAATAAAAAAACATAGTACACGTCCCCGCGTCATCCTCCTCAAGCTAAATATCGACGGCGCCAACTCAAAATTCACTTACAAATCGTATTCATATTGGTGGGGAAGGATTTTAATCTTTATTTATTTATTTATTTTTTTTTTGTACTAAATTCTATAAGTTAAATTATTCTGTGGTCTAACACAGTAATGATGATTAATTTAGGATCACATATCAATAAATAAGAACATGTCATGCATTTATAGCCAGCTTTAGACAAAGCATCCATGGTAGTGACAAGGAATTGTTCAGTGGCCCACGGATGAAAGAAATCAATCTCGTGCAGGTGGGACTCGAACCCGCCAATGAATGAGCATCCAACGCGCTAACCACTGGACCACAGGGGACCCCCTCTATTAATTTCTCTACTTATATTGCTCTATTTACTTTATTTTTGAATATTACATATTTTGTTATATAGATAATGTATGATATGCTTTAAAATTTCTATTATTTCGTCGATTTGAGCTAATAATAATAATAATAATAACAAATAAGTCCCGTAACAGGCCATGAGGGCCCTGAGGGGCAGATACTATAGAGGCATCTGATTCATGACCATAAGAATAAGATAGTGTGGTCAGTATTATGCTCCGGCCGCTTCATTTTCCCCTTTGAAGTTACGCATTAATAAATTAATTTATGGTTAGGTTGATTAATGGACAGTCAGGGAGGATGAATTCAACCCACGAACGAAGACACTAGAAGATAAAAATCTTTAGCGCTAACTCAGCTCCTCCAACTTATTAGTCCAGTGCTCTACAACTGAGCTAACCTCGCCCCCTCCCCAAATTGTGCTAATAGGACATTTAAGAGTGCTGATGTAGCTCGTGAAATATAAGGTCTTCCAAGGTAGATACTAAATGTTGGACAATCTTATAGAATTTGGTGGATAGTAAGAGGTATCTCGCAGCCCTTTCAGGAAGAATAAGGGTCAAGTTCGTGTGACCTATTCTCGTCCTAGTTACAGTTACATCTGTATGTTATAACCTCTGGTACGACATATCCACAGTTTACAGGAGGATTTTTTAATTTATTCGTGCGGGGTACACATAGACATAGCTTACCTGAAATGTACAAACCTTTGGAATTTAGTTTAAAAATTAGTGTCCAACCAGAAAATATTATGCCTTCAGATGACCTTAAACTTTGAAAGCAGACTAACACTTGTGAATGCCACATAAATCAACAGAAAACTAGACAATCTGGCAGTATATTCGATTCGAAGTTTGCCCTGGCCAGATACAAGATAAGACGGACAGTTTGGAGTTGGGATTAGTCGAAGATAAAGGTCATATTCCCCCAAGGGAGTTGCTAATCCCCAAGCACACTCATCAATCATACTTGGTCATAACTCATCTATCTACTTCGTGGTCTTGACCTTGCAAAAGATTGTCGCCATCCTCAATGAAATTAATCATATCACTGACATTTCAAACATTATTATGACAAAATGACATATCCACTGGAATTCTTTTTATTTACAACATTACACCTGTCACAATCTGAAGTATACAAATAAAACTCGAAGGTGACAATAAATATTTATAAAAATATGCGAGAGTTATCTTATATATTTGGTGTTCGTCGAAAAAAAGGTACATGTGTAAAAAAATGAGTTTTGACTTCTCGATGGTTTCGGACACTTGAAAGCATGATCTTTCACGTGAACTTCGTCAAACATGCGAAAAAAAATTGTTTACACCTTTATTCGGTAATCTTATGTTCAGAACCATTCGCTGAAAAAACGTACATAGTGAGTCATTTAAAAAATACACTGCGATTTACAACCGGAAACATTTTTTCTTTAGTTTCACCTACCTACTTTTCTCTTAATGCGAAACCCCCCCCCCCCCAAAAAAAAATAATGACAACAAAAATAATAAGGTTTTCTCGTGGGAAACACAATGAGTTTCCCAAGAGAATAAAAAAAATTATCGTAATGTCACAAATGTTTTTTTTTTTTTTTTTATTTGTTTTTTTTTTATTTTTTTTTTTACGGCACTTCTACATCTAGGTTATTAGCGCCGACATCCAGGGTGCAGCGAGCCGTCGGATGATAAAACTCCTGCCGCGGAGGTTGGGAATCGAACCCACCATCTCCCGCTTATGAATCCAAGGCGCTAGCCATTAGACCACGGGAGACCCCCGGCGACATTAGTTAGACACTTGAAATTAATAAGTGTCAGACAAGGGCATTTCCAAATAATGATTAGACTAGAAGGCATTAAAAAGCTATAAAAAATAAAATACCGACACAATAAAAACTAGATGAAATAAAAAAAACATAGTACACGTCCACGCGTCATGCTCCTCAAGCCAAATATCGACGGTGCCAACTCGAAATTAATTTACAAAAAGTATTGATATCCCCCAAAAATACTAAGGTTGAAAAAAAGATGCCAAGTTCCAGGCCCATACAAAAACAGTTTTCCCACGATAGTTATGATATCATAGTATTGGGCCAAGTATAGGCTTTGAATACCTTGTCAAGAACCTTATAATATTCTCTCACTTATTTGAGCAATTCCAACTTGGCCAGTTTTCGTTAAATTATGGCCACTATAACGATCGGATTTATTATAAAATGTCTGGAATTCAAAGATGCAGGACTTTAGGGTGCCGATTATTATAAGACTTCGGCCACGGCCGTATGTAAGTTTACGAAAACTGGCCAAGTTGGAATTGCACAAATAAGTGAGAGGGTATTATTAGGTTCTTGACAAGGTATTTAAAGCCTAAAACTTGGCCCGATACGATGATATCTTAACTTTGCACAGAAAAAAGCTGCGATTAGGAATTTTTTGAGAGTCTGAAGTTTACTTTTTTTTAATGAGTTTCGCATCTGTGAATAATCGGGTTTATTTTAACTTTAATATATTTTTATGAATGTATTTTTAATTGCATAGATGAAAGCTTAAAGCCTATTTTTGGAAAAAGCTTTCTTGATGTCCACATTCCAACTGAAATTGTACAAAGGGTTTGTCACCAATGACAGTTCTAGTTATTATCTGTTGAATTGATTTACAATGTATGATTACATTTTTTCAGAGTCGTTCAAGGATTAAGTATTTTTTCATTGAGCTAGTGATATCACTGCACCATATATATGCTGCATTTATTTACTAAACAAACAGTGATACTCTTTTTATTTTTATCAGTAAGTGTTAGAGGAAAAAGCATAACACCAGGCGATCCTTATCATAGTAGAGTTACTTTATCTAAATCCACTTTGACATATTCCTACTTCTAAGGCAGGAGAGTAAATCAGTGATTTATGTGATCACGTTTAGAGCTGTGATTTGTAGGGCAAACACTGTCCTCTGACTAGCCCCGATCTTCAGAGTTGGCTCCCTGGTTTTCGATCATGACGGATTGCTTTGCCGCTACGAGTCTTCAATCAGGCCTTCCTCAGACTTCTGGGCGAGCACAATCACTTCACGTTGATTGATCGGAAGTTGATTCAAGGGTCGAAATCTCTTAGCTTAGTGTACAAGGACTACTGAATAAATTCATAAATAAATATAACAGAAATATCCGACTGATTACATTTTCGAATGATAGATCAAAAGAAGATGGAACTCGATACAATTTTGTTTGTTGAAACCAAAGCAATCAATCAGTGATAGGGCGTACAAAATGTTTCCACATATGCAATGGCTCCTATTAATAAAAAAAAATAAATAAATAACTATTTGAGTGTCTCTTTCGTTTGATAAATTATTATACAGGGTGTCCGCATTAAGATTTCATAACTCTAGGGGTTTACACTGCACCTCATTTGTAGTTCAGGGACGCAAAAATGAGTGTTCTATCTCAACATGTAGCAGAGATATTCGAAGTTTTGTCTATTTTCAGTTTTTTAAATTATTAAAAACTGTGTTTTGGGGATATTAGATTAATGTATCGTAAATAAAGACCACATTTTTAGAATCTAAATTAAAGGCCATAGCCGGGTAAGCATGGGTTGTCGGCCCCAGAAAGGTTTTCGCTTGAAATTTGGAGGATCAAACTAGTCCCTTAGAAAAGGCCTGAGATATAAATAATCAATGCAATTTCGGTTTTCTTTTTTTTATTCGACGGGGGGTGAACATTCAGAGCTGAAAATTTGGCTTTAGGCCTTTTCTAAGGGACTAGTTTGATCCTCCAAATTTCAAGCGAAAACCTTTCTGGGGCCGACAACCCATGCTTACCCGGCTATGGCCTTTCCAATATGAAACACCCGTTATTGAAATGTTGTCAAGTAAATTAAGAGCTATATTAAATGCCTTAATTATATATTAAATATATAAATATGTATGTGAACTTATGATATTAGTGTTTTCTTATATTATTCAATCTTTTCTTAATCAGCTATTTGTAGGCTTAGAGGTTTGCTTTCCGCCTCAAAAGTTGCATTATTTAATAAGCATTGGTACTTTGTTGGCTTAGAAAAAAAATCTATTTAATTTTTTTTTTCTTCTGATTTCCAAGTGAAAACCTATAAATGGGCTTTAAACTGAAGAAGTCATTCTGAAAATACTCTTTACTTTCACAAGATAATGGTGATGTCCTATACTTTCCACACTACATGACTTGTACAACAGAAGCCCGATATTACGCATAAACAAATATTAACTCACTCTGATTTCAAATTGATGGTTGCCCAGCTGATATGTGAGGAGTGGCACTAGGTACAAACACTTTTTGGTTTGATTATGGGTAGGAGGCACTTTGGAATCAAGGTTGAAAGAGGACGGTGTTAGTGGAGTCACCAAGTTATTGATCTAAAAGTCAGAAGAATTATTTTTCACTGGCAGACAGTACCGATGAACTTATTAAATACATAATAGGCACACGGGTACACGATGATATATATATATATATATATATATATATATATATATATATATATTAAAAAAAGGATAACCAGAGTCATTTTGTGAATTGGATTTGGCATTATTGACCTTAGCACGTATCCTTTTTTGTGTTTAATGAAACACGTTCTGTAACAAACCAAAACACAAATAACGAAAAAAGATACAAGACAAATATTCAAGAAACAGTTGAATCAACAAAGTGATGTCAAACTAATATAAAATAAATACTTAATTGATGGTAAAAAAAGTCATGATTGTTTTTAAAAGGCCTTCAAACGACGCACCCATATATTTTGCATCGTGTCAATAAAATGTTAACATTTCAGAAAATCATTCTGAGAAGTGTCTAAATTGTTTACATTCATCCATCAAAGAGTGTAAAAACAACTCTTTGCTGTTTAGGCCAAATCAAGATAAAAAAAAGGTTATCAATGAATCACTTTCTAGTAATTGATCAACTTTCCTTGCTATATTTATTAAGTATCCATTCCAAGAAGGCTGAAGTCTCAAGAGTTCCACTTCAGGAAAGCTTCAAAACAATCCATGAGAATTTAAATCACTATTAGCAACTTCCTGATTTCTGATTTTAACTTATTGTATAACAGACTATTAAAAAAAAAAAAAAAAAAAAAAAAAAAAATCTGATCTAAGGTTACCTACTCGGTAAAAGAAAGAGCCAACTTATTAATAAAAGCAATATACAGGGTGAAACTCTAGGAGGTGATTCTCGACATCATTTCCAACAAAAAAGTTCCTTCCGAAGGGAAAAGCAGTTGTATCCAATTTTCTGTTTTAGCACTTTCCTCCGAAGGAAAGTAGCTATTGAGGGTGCACTCATGACGGAATTTTTAAAAAAGTTCTTCAAATCTGTATCGATCCTACCTAGTAGACACCGAAAATTACCCCAGTTAAAATATATATATATATATATATATATATATATATATATATATATATATATATATATATATATATGTCTGTTACACGATAGCGGCCAGAGTTTTTGTTTTTTCTTCACGAAACGTGCTATATAGCGTTCAATTAGCAAACGATTGAAAGAGTTCGTTAACCACCAAAATCGGTCCACCGGGAGGGGGGTTTACCCCAGACCCAAAACACTAATTTGACCATGCCAGCCGTAGTTTTTGTTATATTTCAACGAAACTCGGTATTCGTTATGTTCATCTAGAGCGGAAACTACGTTGTATAAATAAACTAAATCGGTTCATTAGGAGGGGGGGGGGGGTTACTCCGGACCCACATTACCAATTTGCCACTACCAGTCGTAATTTTTGTTACATTTCAACGAAACTCGGTATTCGTGGTAATAATCAACAGAGAAAAATGGGTTGTAAAAATAAACTAAATCGGGTTATTTGGAGTGGGGTTTACTCCGGACCTGAAGCACTAATATACTCATACCGGTCGTTATTTCTGCTGTATTGTAACGAAACGCGGTATACGTTGTGGGTATCTCATGAGAAAGAAGTGCTGTAAAAATGAGCAAAATCGGTCTATTGGGAAGGAGGGTTTACTTTAACCTCTGTTTCATTAGAGTTAGCCCGCCAGACGTAGGTTCACAAAGCCGCCGCGAGGAGCGCTATCTCCCACAAGGGGGACTGTATCCTGTTCCTGCGTCAGATCAAAAGACGGAAACTGAAGTTTTTGTGTATTTATTAAGTGGTACAGTGTCATGTATTAACATAACTCTGGAAGCAAATTATTTACAAAATTAATAATTGAACAGTTCTCATAAGAAATGTAAATGAGCAGAACTATTCACGTTTTTATTTTATTTATATAGGTTATTTACAGCAAATTATTCAGCAATGTAGTCTACACTACAAAAATTCTGAGGAAAGTGCTTAGTTATGCAGCTCCTGCGTGACGGACTTTTTTAAACGTAGACATATTTCGTATTGAATAAGAAAGAATTGTTTAAAAACTGTCCTAGATAATTATATTCTAATTATGCCATCATAAAATAAACAAAATGTCGTTTAAGAAAACAGTGATTTAATTCACTAAACCCCTTGACAGAAGATACTTTCGGGACGTTCAATAACGCACTTCTGTTTTTCTCGATGAATCAGAGGTTTCTCGCGAATTGTTTCCTCAGCCCCCTAAAGGACTACAGATTCAACACTTACAGGAAACCGTCTACATTTAGTAAGCATTAAATCTCTGCAAATGAACTTGAAGTTTATTAAGGGATAGGTTGAACGATTGGCTCCCTTTTGTCAAAAAATGTGTAATGGAATATTGTTACTTTCAAATACCTTGTATGAAGAAATTATTGATTTTTTTTTGGCCAACCTTTGGGAATCCAATGTCCAGTCCGGAAGCAATAAAAAGTAACTGAATGAACTTTTTGGAAAAGTTTTTCATTTCAGAGATATGTCACATTTTGTGTTTTACAAATTTTCATTGATTTATCTTTTGCGGGACTCTTTAAAATTTGCTTATATAATTTAAAAATTACAATTGTGCTTTCGTTAACTTGGAGAGTGGATCCATCCAGGTTTATATTGAAACGTATAAATATTGGACACTCGTTAATTTGTTGGCTCTGAAAAATAATGAACTTAAATGATTTAGTTTGTTATTGACAATGTAAAAAATTATAGAAAGGTATAGAATTAAACAAGAACATCCTAATAATGTTGTCTTTACGTTTCCAGAGGTTTACGAACCTTTGTATTAAGGTATAATAGAAACTATTCAGCTAAATACAACTTTCCGGTTGATTTTTTACATATTGTTTAATTGTGTTTGTATGCTTATGTATAAATGTACAAGTCAATGATTTACATAATATATATATATGTTAATTAATCTTTTGTTTATACTCCATATAGTTGTATATTGGGGTCTCCCGTGGTCTAGTGGCTAGCGCGCTGGATTCATAAGCGGGAGATGGTGGGTTCGATTCCCACCGGCGCCAGAAATTTCTCATCTCAGGGCTCGCTGAGAAAATTCCTGGTTGCACCCTGGTTGTCGGCGCTAATAGCCACGATTTGTTGATGCGCAGTAAAAAAAAAAAAAAAAAAAAAAAAAAAAAAAAAACATATATTTTTGTTGTATTACTGTTATTAAATATAGGAAGCGTTGATCGTCGGGGTTTCGGTCAGTGTTCTTATTCAATAAAACACATTTTATTTGCTAAAATGTATATTTATTGCCGCCAACGTTTCGGCTTGCTATACAAGCCATCTTCAGGGCTGTAAAAACATATATGGTATAACAATGGTAAGGACAAAAAAAAAGGCTAGAAACATTAACATAAATATGAGTACCTATATGCTTGAAAATATAAATGTATATATATGTATATATATATATATATATATATATATATATATATATATATATATATAGTATAATAATAGCAATATAAATAAATATACATGTATATGGTATCCAAGCGAATACAGTACAAGTGTCATAGTAACATACCTATTGAGAAGATTGAGAACTGTCCCGTTTCAAGAAGAGAACATTTCTGAAGACTGGAAGGATGGGGCAGGGCTAGACAGTAGAGGATGGGGGGGGGGGGGAGGGGGTGGAGAGAAGTGGAGCTGGGAGTAAGGACGGAGGGTAAAGACCGCGGTAAAGATAAAGGACTTGCCGATGGATATTGCAGGTACAGGGAAGGATTGGGCCAGGGCTAGACAGGAGAGGATGGGGTTGGGGGGAAGTCGACCTGGGAGTAAGGACAGAGGGACGGCCCCCGACGATCAACGCTTCCTACTTCCGAACGCTCGACCATATCTTCTCAGTTATTAAATATATGTTGTTTGACTTTTTCTTTAAAAACTATTTATATTTATTTTTCTTGTCTAAATGATATTTGGTTTCATCAAATTTAAATTGGCGACATGTCAATTCAAGCGCGTGGGTTGAATTGCGTGCAAAAAAATTAAAAAAAAAAAAATTAAGGAAGTGTTCTCCTTACTGGTGTACGATGATGACCTCTCAGTATTAGTGGGTTTAACATTTTAGCATAAATATGCTTTAGCGGCGACTAAACTGAAAAAAAAAACGTTACAAAAAAGTGTCCGCTGGCGTTCGCGCATGCGCAAAGTCTATGTACGAAAAAAAAAGACTGTATGTGTCACAAAAAAAGTGTCCGCTGGCGTTCGCGCCTGCGCAGTGGCGTGGCCTTGTACGAAAAAGGAGACTGTATGTGTCACATAAGGGGGCGAGGTTAGCTCAGTGGTAGAGCACTGGACTAATAAGTTGGAGGTCCTGAGTTCAAATCCCGAGCAAGCACTAGAGATTTTTTCTTCTAGTGTCTTCGCTCAAGGGTTCGCCCCTGAGGGCCCTCGTGGCCTGTTACGGGACTGATTTTTTTTTTCTGATGTGTCACATAAAGGTGCCCGCGAAATGGCGATCGCGCATGCACAGTGGTCATGTACGAAAAAGAAGACTGTATGTTATATATTACATTACATAGGATTGTCGGGTGGACCTAAGCGTGACAAAATTGTGTCCGCAGGCGTTCACTAATTCGCGGTGGCCATGTACAAAAAATAAGACTATATGTTATACAGTTACATACATTAGATAGGTTCGTTGGGTGGACCTAAAGCATATTTATTTTCCTAATTTTGAGCAGGAGGCTCTAAACGAAATATTCTCTATATTCTCCAAATTTTGGTTTAATTAATTTAGTTATGAACTTCTGCAACTGACGTAATACGATCAATTCAGTTACACACAAACATCGTTGAACAGATCAGAAAACTTAATCATTGACTAAATCTAAAAATTCCATTTTCTTTTTTTCTCTTCTTTAATTAGGCCAAAGGACCTGATCACGACTTCTTCCTGAAACAGTATCATAAGAATATACAGTTGTTGAGCAAATGTGAAAAAATTAAATAAATGATTTGATGTGAACATAAATATTAGACAAAGCAAGATCCAGAAAAAAAACATTAAATAGAATAAAATTAGGTAAAAATAGAAATGATTTTCCTTATCTAAGTAAGATTAAACAAAACTATAAGGAATGATTTTATCAACACATACTGATTTACAAATTATAGCTAGTATTATTAATGAAGTTTTAGCTTGTTTATCTTCTTATCTAATTATTAGCATACAATAGGCAGTAGTTATATGTAACGGGTGTTTGATGAGGCATTACTGCTTATTTCGGAAACATAACGGATCCGACTTCCTTTTATTATAGAAATTTCAAGATGAAATATGGATAACTCCTTCCAATAATGGGCAAAATCCTTGAAAAACTCCTTCTCAAACGCCTTTATCCACTCCTGGATCCCATTATCCCATCTTCCCAGTTTGGTTTTCGCCACTCCCACTCTACTATTCACCAATGCCACCGTATCGTCGACAGCATATCCTCATCCTTCGAGAATAAGCAGTATTGCTCTGGCGTTTTCCTTGACGTAGCTCAGGCTTTCTATCGAGTGTGGCACCAGGGCTTGCTGTTCAAACTCAAAGAAACCCTACCCTCAACATATTACCTACTAATAAAATCCTATCTCTCTGACCGTTTTTTCCAGACATCCTATGGTACCTCATTACCTCCAATTTTCCCCCAACGTGCCGGTGTCCCACAAGATGGAATTCTCAGTCCCGTTTTGTTCCTGGCTTATACGGCTGACATCCCTTCCCATCCTCAAACATCCATCCACATGTATGCTGATGACACTTACTGTCAACCAAAGCCCAATTCTTGCCTCCAATTCCCTTCAAGAACGCCTGTACCTACTTCAACCTTGGCTAACTAAATGGAAAATTAAAGTAAATACAGAAAAATCTAGCCATGCAACATGCACACTTCGTAAGTCAAGCTGCCCATCAATAACCCTCCAAAACCTTCAAATTCCACAGAAATCGCAAGTAAGATACTTAGGACTGATACTAGACAAACGTTTAACTTGGAAGCCACACATAACACAGAAAAGACAGGAACTAAACAGACGCTTTAGACTTTTATCACGCTTACTGGACAATCGCTCGAAACTAACAAACGACTTATATACAATACCATACTCCGACCAATATGGACTTATGGACTAGAACTATGGGGTTCCACTAAACCTTCCAATTCCTACAGAATACAAACAATGCAGTCCAAAATCCTTCGAAAAATATCCAATGCTCCTTACTATGTCTCGAACCTAACCCTCCATAATGACTTCAATATCCCCTTTATCCAATCCCTGGCCAAATCAGTCTATCAGAAGTTTCATTCCAATCTCCCTGGCCATCCAAATCCTTTGATAATATCTCTGTCCTCCTTCCATAATCCACAAAACCCTCATAGAAGGCTGAAGCGGCGGTTGCGTAGAGACAATTTGTTATAACATGCCATATCATGCCATCTGCAATGCTCAAAATTTATTGTGGGTTTTGTAATTGTACATTGTATTCCCACATCATGCCTTACACTATTAACTTTCCAAAACTAGCAAAATTACTGGAAATATGTTTACATATTGTTGTAATTATCAATGAAGGTTAAAAAAAAAAATAAATAAAATATGGATAAGATTTTTATAAGGCATAAGCCCTAAAGTATGGAAATAGAGCACTGCCGTATTTAAAAGTATTTAAAAAAGCGTGAAACAGAACAAATAATTTACTTATAAAATTATTTTCATAATTCTTTTTAATTTAATGAACATATTAGTAGTTGGAGGCCCGGTGGCCGTGAGAGTTAAGGCGTAAGCACTTAACACTCGTGGGTTTGATTCCCACTATGGGATGGTGGCTTTTCTTTAGAAAAAAGAAAAGGCATCAGTCCTAACCTGGCTAGAAAAGGGTGGATAATGGTCGTTAAAATTTAAATAAATAAACATATTAGTTGTAGAAAATAAATTAATACGCTAAATTAATGATTAAACAAATAGAAACCGACCAATAGGTGCGTAAACTAAATCTAATATTTAAAATTAGCAATGAGGTGTTTTGTTGTGTAATGTGTTTAAAAAAAAAAAAAAAAAAAAAAAAAAATCAGTCCCGTAACAGGCCACAAGGGCCCAGAGTGGCAGATACTGTAGAGGTATCTGATTCTTGACCGTACGGCATACTAGGGAGATAGTGTGGTCAACACTACGCTCCGGCCGCCTGATTTTCCCCTTGGCTGCTTCGACTGCTAGAGTCATTAGCACCCAAGGTACCCATTATTAATTAAAGGCTGGGTGAGCCTAGGGACGATCTGGGACCCCAAATCCAACCCTCGAACGGCAGCACTAGAAGAAAAAATCTTTAGTGCGCGCTCGGGTTTTGAACCTGGTCCTCCAGTTCATTAGTCGAGTGCTCTACCACTGAGCTAACCTCGCCCCCGTAATGTGTTTAAACCTATCAATAAATACTTATTTATTTAAATTTTGACGTCAATTTGACTAGAAAACAGACTTTTAGGAAGGGTTATCTACAGGTTACCACTCTTTCCAGCAGGATATTGCTGATACCTTTTCTATTTTCTGAGGAAATAGGAATCGAACCTACATATTTAGGCAAGGACGGTTAGAGTCTTAACATTAATATCACATTTTTTATATTAAATTTTTAACTAGTTGTGTCAATAATATAATTTTTGGTAACAATTGCGGTAATCATACGAAATGCCTTATGAATTTCTTGCTAAAATATTTTGACATAAAACGGTGCTGGAAATGTTTTTTTTTTTTTGTTTTTTTTTTGTTTCACTTAAGGCGAAATATTTAAAGTTTCTTTTTTAATCTTTCTAAGCCATAACTATTTACCTTACTTATTCAAACCTCACCTTATAATAAATTTCTTGCCGTGGTGAATTTTTATCAATTACTTCATCAAGTCACAGCATTGAATAAAAAATATATTCTTATTTAACAAATCGTCCCTCACATGTCAAACTGTCGAAATTGAAAATCGGAGCAAACTAGTGAACTAACATATTCGATACATTGAATGGTCTTATTCGATACTTTATTTAAGACATTAACAGCCATTTTAAAGTAGGTAGGACCGATTTTCCGACAATTTGGGACAAAAATTGTTCATATTCGGTAGTTTGAAATGGTTGTAAAAAAAAGAAAAAAAAAACCTTTGTGTAATCATTTTTAAGCCCTCTAAAAAAAACTTACTTAATCTTAGTACAACGTATTTTTTAATCATTAACCTCTATAGGAGGCCCGTTGGCCGTGAGTGTTAAGGCGTGAGCCAAAGGTCGTGGGCTCTTGGATGTTCTTGGATTGACCATTCATGCTTATTTTATTGTAATTTTAACGTCCACATATTACTGACAACGAATTTTGGGACGGGTTATCTATAGGTTACCACCAGTTTCTAGCCAGGATAGGGCTGATGCCTTTTCGTTTTCGAAAGAATTGCCCACCACTCCTAGTGGAAATCGAACCCACGGCCTTAGGTCTGCATATGCCTTAGCACTACCGGCCACGGGGCCTCCACATCATGCTCACTTGAAACCACGCTTTGATGACGCAGCTCCTGCGGAACTGACACTTTTATTCGTTACACATGTCTCGCCCACAAAAGATTACTTATGGTTGTCAGCCTTCAAAACGAGTGCCTGATTTAAGAGGAAAGAAACAGGATGCCTATACTACAACAAGGAATGCATAAATCACTTCTAGAGAACAAAGGAAATATGAAACTGTGACAGGCGAAACGAAGGACTGAAAATATGGGGCTTAAAATAGCGTAGAAACCGAAACAAGCTGACATAATGGCGTATAACTCAGGGCGACTAGCTGGTTGTCGGATCGTTTAGCCGTGGCGTATATCAGTCTCGAGTCTAGTCTGATAAATAGTAATACTAAAGCTATATTTGTCTAGTCCTTTTCTTAAAATATACTATCGACACTTGCTTAGAAATCACTTGTACATCTGTAAAAGTAAGCATTTTACACAATGATAGATGTGAAGGATAAATCCAAATTCGACATTTGTTTAGTACCGTAAAATAGGGTCACATTAGTACAGTTTGGTGACATTGGTACACACTCATACTGTTTTTATCACGCTAGTATTTGTAAAGTGACACAACTTAAAAATCGGTTTTATTCACGCCGTCATAGTTATGACTGTGAACGACATGGCAAATATCTCTCTATCAACCATGAAAACTGTATGCACCAAGCTTCAGAGCTTGTACACCAGAGGGCGGAGTGTCACCCATCCAGTCTGAATCCTAAGGCCCCTACATAGGCAAGAGTGACACATTTTCAGTTGAGATTTATTTTGAGTTGTGTCATTTTGGAAATACTAGTGCGATATATGGTTATGCTTGTTTATATTTGACTGAGATCGAACAGTCAAATATATGGCTATATATTTGACTGTTAGCACTGTTTGGGCAAAGTTTGAGCCTTTGGTATCATAATATTCTCCCTGTGTAAGTTTTTCCAAATTTCACCATACTGTACTAATGTGACCTACAGATCGGCGATCAGAATCGAACTTTTTAACACGATATATCGATTTTTGTAATCAATCTCCAAGGGCCTGCTTTTCAAAGAATCGATCTGTTTTTTGTTTTTATTTCAAATATTCAAATACTTAATCTCACCTCTTGTTACTCTATCTCATTTCTATTATTTAACCGAAGAAGAAATCGTCGATACAAAAGCAAACTAACGAATATGAAAAAATGCCTCTTTCATAGTCAATCTTTACTAATTTCTGCTGGACTTATGTGCGGAAAATTCTTGAATCTGATTTCACTCTATTAAAGGGAAAGTATTCCACTATCAAAAGGTCAAATCTGCCGAATATTTGACCGTCCAAAAAAAAGTTATGAATGAATATTTTTCCACTCTGAAAAGTGGTGATTTTCATATTCGTTAGTTTGCTTTTGTATCGACGAAATATACAGAGTGAGATAGTGTCCTATCTCTATTAACAAACTTTTAATACAACAATAACATTGTACAACCAATTAACAATTTGCACTGTACTAATTTGACCACATTTTACGGTATTTAATTTTAAATGAATAAAACCACTTTTCTGGATAATCAATTTTTATCGTTTCGACTCTCCAGATTCTACATAGCTGTGACGTGGGCCACTTCACCTGGCCATTGTCGGGGGGAGGTTCGCCTTTGCACAATTATGCTTTATTAGTAATATAGTGGTTTCTTTGGCTCCTGAAGAGGAACCTGAATGATACGAAACATGTAGAGCTTATTTAAATAACCATTTGTGTTGATTCACTATTTCGGCTGGTCTAAGTATCCTCCCCCCCCTACCATGTCCCTACCATATCAAACACTCGAATGTGCAAATCAGAGCCAACTAGATGAACAAACTATTCTATCTATTGACGAAGTATTACATTATTTAAGGCATTAAAGGGTATTCTAAAGGAATTAGAGTGTTGACAATTTGCGACAAGCCGTATCGTCCACCATGGGCGTATATAAGAAGGGGCTGCAGCCCCTCCCCCGAAATTTTGATTTGATCGGTAAAAAATTCATAAAACCCTTAAAAATAAATTAAATAAGATCATTTAGTTCATAAAACATATTCTATTTTGGGTGTAATAGCGTTTAAGTTGGCTAAAACTCTTCCGAGATCTAAATTGTTAGTATTCCATAAACCGGAAATGGTTTCAGCCCCCCCAAATTTTCCCAGCCCCCCCCCCAATTTTCCCAGCCCCCCCCCCCCAATTTTCCCAGCCCCCTCCGAAACTATTTTCTATATACGCCCATGTCGTCCACAATCTAAGTGGAAAGTCTCGAACCTGAAGTTTTTGCATATTCGATAGTTTGATATGGTAGGGACGATATGATGAGTAAATTTGGGTCAATGCAAGATATTGATACTCTGTTATTGGCAAAAATAGATATTTGTGTAAACCCAAGTATGACAAGCTGGTTGAATATTTTGTTGAAATACCATCACTCAATCCGTCAGTTCTGCTCGTTCATTAAATATCCCCCAAGAATAGATAACAAATGGCCTCTCATTACAATGATATTCGAGTTAATCGTTCAAACGGAACGGATGATTAATGACGCCTTCATCGGGGGGGGCAAAAAAAAAATGAGGAGAACCTATTAATTTATAAACGTCGACGGCGTGAATTATAAGGTAGACCCCTAGGGTTGATGATTTATTAGAGGAGTCTGACAAAGAAAACAAATTAACACGCAGGGGTTGTGCAAGATGAAAGTAATTGTGACTGATGATTCTCCTTGCACCATCAGGATGCACTCAAAGACACAGATTGCAATCAAAGCTTCCCACATCCTCGATAATGTATTGTATCAGTTTTCTCACCGTCTGGAAGTAATATTTCTTACTGATTACAGTTTACGCCCGTCGGGGCGATGGAATTATTATAGGAAATATTGTAATGTGCCTGATAAGTGAGAACCATTCCTGGATGATGGATGATAAATGGATATTGGGTAAACCATATTTTCCTTTGACGTCATAATACATTAACTACTTATTCTTTTGATGTCATGATATCTCAGTATGTGTACAACTGTATACAAGTTTTTAATTTTGTTTTGTCTCCTTCATATGTACGTTATTATAAGATGATACTGTGTAATTGTGTGTACGTGTACTTGTATGCGTGGGTGTATGGAATAAAGCTCATGCATATATGTGTTCGTTAAATGTTTACTTTGGACTAAGGAATGACAATATTAGGACGAAGCATACGTTTCCTATTGGCAGCCAATGCACCACAAAAAAAAAAAGTCCGTCACGCAGGAGCTGCATAACTAAGCACTTTCCTCAGAATTTGGGTAGTGTAGACTGCTTTCCACAGCAATTTGCTTAAAATATCCTACATAAATAAAATAAAAACATGAATAGTTCTCTTTTAAATTTGTAGTGATCAATTATTAATTTGCTTCCAGAGTTATGTTTACACATGGTACCTATTACACTACGTAATATATACTAAAAACCTCATATTATCGGAATTTTGATCTAACGCACGAACAGGATACAGTCACTCTAATGGTAGAAAGCGCTCCTTGCGGCAGCTTTGTGAACCTACATCTGGCGGGCTTTTCGATTGAAATATATTACAAATTAAACCCCCGCTTTCCGATTGACCGATTCAGCTCATTTTTACAACACTTCTTTCTCATGAATTACCCACGACGTATACCGCGTTTCGTTACAATACAGCAGAAATTACGACCGGTATGAGTATATTACGAATTTGGGTCCGGAGTAAACCCCCCCTTCTAATGAACCGATTTAGTTTATTTTTACAACACATATTTACCTGTAGAATACCACTACGAATGCCGAGTTTCGTCGAAATATACCAAAAATCACGGCTGGTAGAGGCGAATTGGTATTGTGGGTCCGGAGTAAACCCCCCCCCCCCCCCTTCTAATGAACCGATTTAGTTCATTTTTATATCTCACTTTTCTCTCTATATTACCACTACGAATACCAAGTTTAGTTGAAATATAACAAATATTACGGCTGACATAGTCAAATTACTGCTTTGGGTTCGGGGTAAACCCCCCCTTCCAGTGGACCGACTTTAGCGGTTAACGAACTCGTTCAATCTTTTGCTAATTGAATGCTATATACCAAGTTTCGTGACGCAAAAACAAAAACTCTGGCCGCTATCGTGTTAACAGACACACACACATATATATATATATATATATATATATATATATATATATATATATATATATATATATATATAGATATATATAAATTTTAACGGGGGTCCTTTTCGGTGTCTACTAGGTAGGATCGATAAAGATTTGAAGAAATTTTTCAAAAATTCCGTCATGAGTCCAACCTCAATAGCTACTTTCCTTCGGAGGAAAGTGCTAAAAAGACAAATTATGATATGTGGTCCTATTTACGACTATGTATTTTTATCTGGCGGAAGGTCAAAACTCAGTAACTACACTGTAGTAGTCATTTGTTTTAAAGAAGAGATACTCTAAAAAGCTTGAGAAGATGGACAAAAAACTGCTTTCGTGCAAGAAGCTACAAAAATAGACATACTTTTGATTTTAACACTGTTAAAATATTAGATGACGAGAGAAACCTCATAAAACGGAAAATAAAACAGAAGGATAACGGATTAAAAAAATATATAGAACAGGAAAAGGGATTTTAATAAAAAAAAATCTTTAAAAAGTCTTAGAGAACCTTGCTTGCAGAAACACATCTTGACTGACAATATCAATCATGGCTACTGTAGATCAGCTGTTTAAAATCCATTATTTTAGAGTAAATGTGGATTTCCCAAACAAATTATTTGTATTAAGTAAGTCATTTTATTATTTATATTCTTTATTTACTTAGAAAATATTTTATCCTGACATTTAATTTCGGTTTCTTTTCTTAGGAGGCCATATTTCTTACTGCTTATAGTATACGCCTGTCAGGACGATGGAGTTATTATAGGAAATATTGTAATGTGCCCGATAAGTGAGTACCATTCCTGGATGATGGATGATAAATAGATATTGAGTAAACCAAATTTTCCTTTGACGTCATAATGCATTAAATACTTATTCTTTTGACGTCATGATATATCAGCAGGATTAGTTTTGTCAAAAGGTCTTTAATGTTGTTTCTATCGTTCATATCTAAGGTTTATTCATATTTAAGGCTAATTTATAACCCCAGTACTATCACTGCATACTGATGGAGTGTAGAAGAAGTCAAGGAGGGTCTTCCCGTGGTCTAGTGGACGCCTTGGATTCTCATGTAGGAGATGGTGGGTTCGAGTCCCACATGAAGCAGGGATTTTTCTCAGGTCAAGGCCTGCTGAAAATGGCCCGGAAGTTGCACCATGACAATATATTATAAAATAATTAGTTAAAATATACTGTTTTTTCTCTGCTAATGCGTATCATTGCTTTATTTTTTACTTGGAGCCTCTGTTAAGTTTTTTTACTTATTATTACCTAAGTTTTGCATTGTGACTTACTTAATGTGTATTTAAAAAAAAAAATGTTTTAAAATCTATTTTTATGATGCAAAAATTTGGTTTGCTGTTGTGATTATTCTCGTTCATAAAACTCATTCATGGCACTCTATTTTTCAATAATCGTTTATTTAATCTACGTGTTTCACGTCGTATTGTTTTAATCAAGAGAGAGAAACAACACTAAAAAAATTGAAGGGATTGACAACAAAACTCATTTGGTTGATCATGCTATTAAAAATGGTCACATTTCTAATTTTACCATTATTAAAATATTAATGAGAAAAACCCCATAAAACGAAAAAAAAAAGAAATATAATTATGAACAGGGAAAGGATGATAATTAAAAAAAAAAACCTTGGCAAACTTCTTAGCCATTAATAGATAGAGGGGTTTGAGCTAACATTAATTCCCCCACAAGTCTTTTTTTTTTTCTAACATCCTTAGGTATGGTGTGAGTATGCCAAGTTTTCCAGCCGGGTGGAGAACATTTGGCTGGCGAAAAACCGCGAAATTTTAGTACTTTTTCTTCATTAATCTAAAAACCGTTGACTTTGGGTAAATAAACTTCAAAAGCTTCCCTTAAACAGAGAGTAAAGAACATTAAATTCTGCTTCAAATGAACTGGTCGAAGTCCGAATTCGGCCTAGTAAAAGTGCCGCAATCGCTAGCCAAAAGACAATTTTTTTTCCAATTTTGCGAAAAACTGTGGGGAGCCTACTTTTAACGATTTACAGCTTGGATTCATCAATTCTTTTGATACACCCCCTCCCTAAAAGTTAAAGAGCATCAGTAACTGATTCCAAAAATCACAAAAACTTATAAATTAGACAAATATTACAATTTTTAAACCATTCTAAATGTATCAATTATCAGTGTATGCAGAAGAGGGGGGGGGCCCTAAGAAATTTAGACTGATATTTGTGTCCGAGACCTTTATATCACTGTACTTCTATATTTCTTCAGTGAAGCAACAAAATTAGAAGCATATTGTATTGAAAATGACTGCATTTGAAGTAAATAGTAAATTAAAAACATGGATTTACATTTATTCACTGACAAGACATTTATCGAGTGAGATAATCTTAAGCTAATGTAATTAAATTACGCTTTTATTCATTTTGAAGCCTCTATAAGGTTGAACGAGTAAACGGAAGTATGATATTAATCAAGGAAATATGAAGGGGTTATAGGCCATTATGAAATAGTATGATATTAATCAAGGAAATATGAAGGGGTTACAGGGCGTTATGAAATAGTATGATATTAATCAAGGAAATATGAAGGGGTTATAGGCCGTGAGGAAATAGTATCAATTACTTTTAAAACAAAACCTCATGAAATAATGCGAAAAAACAAAAACAATTTCGTTGTCGAAGAAATAGGGAATAATATTTATAAAAAGTACCAAGAGCGCTTTGAGAGCTGATGGACCAACTGTTGTTTGAAGAGGAAAATGTGTGTAAAACATGTTAAATTGAACAAGATGCATTTTTACACAAAGCCCTTGGTTAATCGAGCCTTTTAGCTCCCTGGGTGGCATCAAGGGGGAGCAAAACAAACATTTTATTTTAGGTTTTGCATTTTTTTTACATCGGTTTCATTAATCATTTATCTATTATTTATTTACCCAAACTAATCACTGGGATAAAGCACATTTAAATTGTTGGTTACTTAGTGTTTTATTTCAGGGCAATGAGAAAACGGGGAACTATTTCTCATAAATGATTTCGCATCTGTAAGGCATAGTTTTCGGTCTAACCGTGTGTGGCTTGAATTTCAAGCCGAAAAGTCGGCTAACAATAAAACCGTAGTACTGACCACACTATCTCCCTAGTGTGCCGTGTGGTCAAGAATCAGATAACGGTACTTACGTAATGGCGTCAATGCATGTTAAAGAGGTGGGTCTCGTTCAGAGATCTGGATCGTGGATAACGCATTTCTATTGGTCAATCCCTAACAGGAATTTCATTGGCTATTGAGTTTATAGTAACCATCTATTTCCCTTTGTCTATATAACGCAATTCATTTGTGCATTAGTAACCCACGCAATTGTTGTTGTTGTTGTTTTTGTTTGTTACGCGATTTCAGTTTTTGTTTTTTACGCGAGTTTGTTGTGCGTGTTAAAAAGCAAGGACGAAAGAGACTGTTTCAAAGCGATGTTAAATTGTATATCTGTCCACTATCCAGCGAATAACTAACCTTGATCTATATTATCAACGAGTTGGATTGACTAGAGTTTCGATATAACCTTGAGCGAGCGTAACGAGGGGAAACACATAGCAATTATGCTATTAATATAAATGCTACGCGTTTTCGCTCGCTAAAGGTTACATCAAAACTTTAGTCAACCCAAATCGTTGATAATCCCGTCGCCATATTGGCAAAAACTGATTTGACTCCTTGATCCAGTTCTCTGAGATCCGCCTCTTTAACCTGCATTGACGCTAATACGTAAGTACCCAGATACCTCTACAGTATCTGTCCCCTGTGCACTCGTGGCCTGTTATCGAAGTTTCTTTGGAAAATAAGTTAGAAATAAAAAATAACGATTTACAAATCTTACTAGGAATACGTAAATGGGCTAATATGACAGAGTTCTGTAGATGCGGACTTTCTTTTTCAAACTTGGAGCGAAGGTTTACATCCATGATGTCGGAAATAGTAGAGTCCAAATCTAAATGTAACCTCTAGGACTGAACATAATATTCTGTCTGTAAAGCTATTTTAATCTTGACAGCGTTCAGTTCGGGTTAATAGTTAAAATTATTATCTCGCGCCATAACTCAAAAGTAAAACACGAACAGTGGTACCATTTATCAGCGTTGACTGGGCGGCGAGTGGCTCATATATCAGTGTTGCCAACCGAGCCACAGCGACCACGCTCTAATCTAGGAGGCAGTGAGTGGATTTGTAACTGATAGCTCCTCCCCCCCCCCTCGTACGGGGTTTTTCTCTCACTCAATCTCTTTCAGTTCGCGCAGACACCCACGCACGTGAACAAACACTCTTGCAATCAATCAGTCAGGCGTGAACGTAAAAATATTATCTTTGCGTAAACATTTTTCGACCTTAAATTCTATCTTTAGTTGTACTCTAATTCAGATAATAATCTAAGGGGTTAGGTCCGCCAGTAAATATACTGTTGTCATACCTGTTGATGGAGTCCGTCTTCACTGGCATCGGTGCGAGTACTGTAGGCGAGCGCTTTCGACGTGAGTACGTCATTGTCAAGCCACTGTTAGTACTAAATCAACAGTGGCTTGATAATGACGTACTTATGTACGTCGAAAGCGCTCGCACCGATGCCAGTGACGACGGTCTTTACCAACAGGTATGACAACTTATTATAATTATTATGTTTCAAAGAGAGGAGATCGTTGACCGTTGACGATGCGAAGGTAGAATTTTTCAGGATTCGTTTGTGGTATCTTAACAAAACTACATTTTGTTTATAGGAAAATGACTTTTGGCGCGTAAACGATTTTTTTGGCTCATCGTAAACGATTTATTCAGATCAAACTTCTTCCAGACGTTTGACATCCGCTCGTTCCGTTTGGAAACGCACTAAGGTTACCCAGTCATTGCAAGTCAAGTCGGACTTTTGTTTTGTATATTTAATTAACATTTTCCTATTTTTGTTGGTTTTAATGAATGATATATACATATATATATATATATATATATATATATATATATATATATATATATCCATATACAGGGTGATCCAGGTCTAAGTAGCCAAACTCTAGGAGGCGATTCTGGACATAATTTCAAACAAAAAAAGTTCATTTGAAGTATGGTCCGATTCCGAATTGTTCCGATTATTGAAAAGTCCGTCACGCAGGAGCTGCATAACTAAGCACTTTCCTCAAAATTAGGTAGTGTCGAGTGCTTTCCTGAATAATTTGATTAAAATAACCTATGTAGATAAATAAAATAAAAACATAAATAGTTCTGCTCTTTTGAATTTGTTATGAACACCTGTTTCAATTCAATTCAAACATAGTACAAAGTAAATCCCCCCCTTCCGATAGACCGATTTAGTTCATTTTTACAACACTTCTTCCTTAATAGATACCCAGGACGTATACCGCGTTTCGTTACAATACAGCTGAAATTACGACCGGTATGAGCAAATTAGTAATTTGGGTCCGGAGTAACCCCCCCCCCCCTCCTAATGAACCGATTTAGTTTATTTTTACAACACATTTTACTCTTTAGGTGACCAGAACGAATACCGATTTTCGTTGAAATATAACAATAATTACGAATGGTATTGGCAAATAACTACTTTGGCTCCGGGGTAAACCACCCCGGAGCCAAAGTAGTAGTTTTGCTGGTTAACGAACTCGTTCAATCGTTTGATTGGGGAATACTATATACCAAGTTTCGTAGGGAAGAAACAAAAACTCTGGCCGGTATCGTGTTAACGGACACATATATAACTATATATATATATATATATATATATATATATATATATATATATATACACATATAAGATGAAGTTAACAAATATTCTTGCCAAGAATTCTTGAGATCAATCAGAATGTTTATCGGATAGTATTGAATAGCTTATCTCTTTAGATTGTTGTAAAACCTTTTAAATCCGTGATTTATCCAATCCCTCCCTAAGTATCCATCCTGATCCTAAAATATTCTCGAAATAAATATAAAACCAGCGATGGCTGAATGTTATTTATCCCTCGTGATATATTTGACGACTCAGCGAGAGCTGCTTCTTGTCCACTTAGAAACAACAAATAAACACGGCAATAAAAGTCAGGGCGAACGATAAAAATCACGGTTTTACAGGGACATTCGGTTTATTTTATAGTTTTTACTTATTTTTATTTTGTTCTTTTCTTTTTCTTCCTTTTTTTTTTACTGAGATATATAAATATATATTATCGCCGTTCTCTCCTGTAATGGAAAACGATTCTTCTCAAGTTACGGCGCCCGTATACAGATCCCGTCAACGTTAAATGTGGCGTTTGGTGTTAGGCTGAGAAACTATTATGTCCCGAAGTGGTTGTTTTTCGATGGCTATTTGAATTATATAATGACTATTCTGCTTGTTTCAATTTTATTTGTTAACATTTTATTAGCATTCTTAATTCTTTTTACACCTTTTCTCCCTCTAATTCAACAACATGAGATGCGGAGTTCCCAAGCAAAAACGTCTTAGGTGAACAAAATAAAGGCCGTTCGAATTAGCTTTTAGGGCAGGTATGGGCAACCTGTGACATGTTTTTGGCCAAACATTAGTGTGCAAATACGTTCGGGGGCCACTTGAAGACGGTTCAAAATAAAATAACATGGGATTTTAAAGTAGTGTTCATAATTTTTAGCGATCAAATAATACAAAAATGTAATAACATATATTAAAAAGACATAATGAAATGAAAAAAATAGGTGCAACATTGTAATTAAATCGTGAAATTTGAAATTATTACAAACTACGAATGTTATATGGTGACACGAAAACAATGAGACACTCGGGTCGCTGGCTCATTTGATCCCGTAGGAGCAACCGACAAACCTCATCTCACTCGATATTTCTCATTTGGAGTGAGTGTGATTAAGTAGGTTAATATTTTTTTTTTTTTATTAAATGTCCCGCGGCCCGGATGAAATATTACAGAGGGCCGGACCCGGCCCGCGGGCCGGTTGTTGCCCACATTTGTGATCACAAGTCGTAAGTAACAGTTTCGTTCTTTAGAATGGGGTTTTCCCCTCAGTTTTTATTTTTTTTTTCCTTTGCAATTTATAGTGAAATAAGAATTTTGGTAAAACAAGTTAAATAAATGAGAAACGCATTTGTAGTAGTATTTTCCTTGAGCAAAGTTGGGAATGGCGGAGGGAGTAATTTCCGCTTGGGATAGTGTTTTGTGGCGCCGAAAATCTTGCTTCTCAGGTTTCATTTTACATTTTTACGGGTGTTTACGTTCTTACGAATGATCAAAAGCAAACATTTACGTTGTCTATTCTTAGCTTTTCAAATGACATAAGGGATGCGAACGGAAACGCACCAAAATCACGGTGTAACGGTTTTTAATTATTGGTTTTCTAAAATTCTAGTATCCTCTCATATGGATGACATTTCGATGAAAGGTACAAAAATATTAATGCTTCAATGAAAAACCAGGATCCTTGGCTAGCACACATTTATTTTTTTTTAATGAAATTCAGGACGTTAAAGCTTTGGGTTTCTCCATACTACCATCCTTTGTTTTACCATTTTCTTTTTTTTTGGGGGGGGGGGGGGGCTTAAATGTTTGTTTAACTAATCAAAAATTATAACCAAGAGTATTTATGTGCTGGAACAGTTTTTAAATGTACCATTTCAAAATTAATAATCAATATTTTTTTCTAGTTTACTAGAAATTATGAAAAAAAAAAATGATAAAAAATTCTTGAAAAGTTCACATTTCAGAAGCCATAGATCACGAAAATAACTTTGGCTCAAATTTGTATATACAGGGTGTATCTCAAGTTAATGGCAATACGCCAGGGTGTATACAGGGTGTATCTCAAGTTAATGGCAATACTCCAGGGTGTATACAGGGTGTATCTCAAGTTAATGGCAATACGCCAGGGTGTATCTCAAGTTAATGGCAATACTCCAGGGTGTATACAGGGTATATCTCAAGTTAATGGCAATACTCCAGGGTGTATACAGGGTGTATCTCAAGTTAATGGCAATACTCCAGGGTGTATACAGGATGTATCTCAAGTTAATGGCAATACTCCAGGGTGTATCTCAAGTTAATGGCAATACTCCAGGGTGTATCTCAAGTTAATGGCAATACTCCAGGGTGTATAAAGGGTGTATCTCAAGTTAATGGCAATACGCCAGGGTGTATACAGGGTGTATCTCAAGTTAATGGCAATACTCCAGGGTGTATTCAGGGTGTATCTCAAGTTAATGGCAATACTCCAGGGTGTATACAGGGTGTATCTCAAGTTAATGGCAATACTCCAGGGTGTATACAGGGTGTATCTCAAGTTAATGAAAATACTCCAGGGTGTATACAGGGTGTATCTCAAGTTAATGAAAATACTCCAGGGTGTATACAGGGTGTATCTCAAGTTAATGAAAATACTCCAGGGTGTATACAGGGTGTATCTCAAGTTAATGGCAATACGCCAGGGTGTATACAGGGTGTATCTCAAGTTAATGGCAATACGCCAGGGTGTATACAGGGTGTATCTCAAGTTAATGGCAATACTCCAGGGTGTATACAGGGTGTATCTCAAGTTAATGGCAATACTCCAGGGTGTATACAGGGTGTATCTCAAGTTAATGAAAATACTCCAGGGAGTATACCGGGTGTATCTCAAGTTAATGGCAATACTCCAGGGTGTATACAGGGTGTACCTCAAGTTAATGGCAATACGCCAGGGTGTATACAGGGTGTACCTCAAGTTAATGGCAATACTCCAGGGTGTATACAGGGTGTATCTCAAGTTAATGGCAATACGCCAGGGTGTATACAGGGTGTATCTCAAGTTAATGAAAATACTCCAGGGTGTATACAGGGTGCATCTCAAGTTAATGGCAATACTCCAGGGTGTATACAGGGTGTATCTCAAGTTAATGGCAATACTCCAGGGTGTATACAGGGTGTACCTCAAGTTAATGGCAATACGCCAGGGTGTATACAGGGTGTACCTCAAGTTAATGGCAATACGCCAGGGTGTATACAGGGTGTACCTCAAGTTAATGGCAAACCGCCAGGGTGTATACAGGGTGTACCTCAAGTTAATGGCAATACTCCAGGGTGTATACAGGGTATATCTCAAGTTAATGGCAATACGCCAGGGTGTATACAGGGTGTATCTCAAGTTAATGGCAATACTCCAGGGTGTATACAGGGTGTATCTCAAGTTAATGGCAATACGCCAGGGTGTATCTCAAGTTAATGGCAATACTCCAGGGTGTATACAGGGTATATCTCAAGTTAATGGCAATACTCCAGGGTGTATACAGGGTGTATCTCAAGTTAATGGCAATACTCCAGGGTGTATACAGGATGTATCTCAAGTTAATGGCAATACTCCAGGGTGTATCTCAAGTTAATGGCAATACTCCAGGGTGTATCTCAAGTTAATGGCAATACTCCAGGGTGTATAAAGGGTGTATCTCAAGTTAATGGCAATACTCCAGGGTGTATACAGGGTGTATCTCAAGTTAATGGCAATACTCCAGGGTGTATACAGGGTGTATCTCAAGTTAATGGCAATACGCCAGGGTGTATACAGGGTGCATCTCAAGTTAATGGCAATACTCCAGGGTGTATACAGGGTGTATCTCAAGTTAATGGCAATACTCCAGGGTGTATACAGGGTGTATCTCAAGTTAATGGCAATACTCCAGGGTGTATACAGGGTGTATCTCAAGTTAATGGCAATACTCCAGGGCGTGAAACTAAACAAAAAATGTAGTTCAAGACCACCAACCACACATCTCTATCTTTCTCCATTCCTGACATATGCCGTTGTAAAGGTCCCTTATTAAAAAAAACATCCTTTTTGGAGAACAATTTTCTATGATTGTACACATTGTTTTTAAGCGTTTCATTACATTTATAAAATTAGCATTAAATTTTCTTTAAGGGTAATGCGCATTCAATGTTTACAAGAATCTCATACAATCCGCAATATCATTTCAAAAGTATAATTTAATAAAAGAGACCGCCAAATTAAACCGCGATTCTCAATTTTTTTTAATTATTATTTTTGTTAAATGTCTTTATATATATATATATTTTTTATATCTGGCTTTTGGCTGCTGCATTCAATAAATGTAATATTAAACCATTCATATTTTAAGTTTTGAGCGTGACAAAAGACACATTCGCATAAAACTTGTTCTTCATCAATCTTTTTTGTTGATTGAGAAGTGGTTCCTTCCTACGATTGGCGAAGACGACGTATAAAACAGGATTTGTCCAATGCCAGAAATTTCAAAGATATTCAGAAGGTGTCCAGTTTTTTTATTTTTTAATTTATTATTATTATATAGGGTAAACCAGACAGTTATTGACACCCCGTACAGTTATTGACCCCCAAAGTTATTGACCACAACTTCAACTTAAAGAAATAAGCGAACTAGTCCAAATTTTATTTTAAGAAATACAGGAAACTAATGTTTGAAGGGTCCTCGAAGTCATCTATTTTTTTTTTATTTTTTTTTATTTGTTTCGTAATGTGTCGTCAACCACTATGGGGTCATTAAACACAAGATTATAGATGTGTATTTTTTTAATTGATTCTATTGGCGTTCCGCGAAATTAACCAGAAAGAGTGGGGGAATGGAATTATAATTTTATTTGAAGGTTATTATTTCGGATGATTTTAATTTTAATGTTTCCTTGTTTACGATATTTTTGAGGCGATTTAAATATTTAGATTATGATATTTCTTATAGTGTCATATATTTGATTATGTATTTAAATTTTTAGATATTATTTATTAATTCACTTGATGTTAAAAATTCGAATAACTTATTGATCTGTTTGTGATGATCCGCTAATATTTCATCAATTCTATCAGATAGCTGGGCTTGTCTTCTTTATTTCTCATAGATTTTACAATTAATCAACAGGTGGTGAACGGTGATGATTTGGTTACATTTTTCACAAATTGGAGGGGCGCCTCGGGACATTAGATATGAGTGAGATAATCTTGTATGGCCGATCCTAAGGCGAGTCAGGATGCGTTCTTCTTTTTTAGTTGGCCGAATTGATGTTTGCCAAGGTGTTACTTGTTTTTTTATAATTCGTAATTTATTATCAGTTACAGAGTCCCAGGTTTGTTGCCACTTTTCTAGAATTGTATGCTTCACATAGTTCAGAACATCACCCTTAGGTATCCTGGGGTATTCAATTCCTTCTCCTATGGCCTTTTTAGCCAACTCGTCAACTGCTTCATTGCCCTTTATGCCGCAATGACTGGGGATCCAGACAAATGTAACATTTGGTTTTGGCGGTTTAGCTGATCAAGTGATTCTAAGATGTCTATTGCCAGTGGATGTTTGGTAAATGGATTATTCAAAGCTAGTAGTTCTGATAGTGAGTCTGTAAAAATATTAATATTGCCATATTTTGGAGTTACTACATTAAGAGCCTTGTTGATAGCTAATAATTCGGCCGTGTAGATACTGCAGTTAGGTGTTAAAGTGAACATGTATCCTCTATCTTCTGAATAAATGGCGGAACCAACCCCATTTTTGTCCTTCGAGCCATCCGTTTAGGCATCTCATCCTTCCGGGAGCTCACTTTTTAGTTTTCTAAATTCAGTCAACAGAATCAGAGGATCTGATTCTAAGTCATCTATGACATACCTGATTAAAAAACTAACCACAGGGAAGGTTTTAAAATAAATACCTCCAAGACTTGAGTTGAGAGCCAGTTAATGGCTACAAGGTTATGATTTCCTGAACGATTTTCATTCATTTTTTTGTTCCTACTCTCTTCCTACATTTATTGCAATAAAGTTAAGTACTTTATATTGTTTGTTAATGTATAATTGAAGTGTCTAGAGTGTTTTTAGCACTTTCCTCCGAAGGAAAGTAGCTATTGAGGTTGGACTCATGACGGAATTTTCGAAAAATTTCTTCAAATCTTTATCGATCCTACCTAGTAGACACCGAAAATGACCCCCGTTAAAATTTATATATATCTATATATATATATATATATATATGCATATATATATATATGTGTCTGTTAACACGATAGCGGCCAGAGTTTTTGTTTTTTCGTCACGAAACTTGGTATATAGCATTCAATTAGCAAACGATTGAACGAGTTCGTTAACCACCAAAGTCGGTCCACCGGAAGGGGGGGTTTACCCCGAACCCAAAACACTTATTTGACTATGTCAGCCGTAATATTTGTTATATTTCAACGAAACTTGGTATTCGTAGTGGTAATATAGAGAGAAAAGTGAGATATAAAAATGAACTAAATCGGTTCATTAGAAGGGGGGGTTTACTCCGGACCCACAATACCAATTCGCCACTACCAGCCGTGATTTTTGGTATATTTCGACGAAACTCGGTATTCGTAGTGCTAATCCACAGGTAAATATGTGTTGTAAAAATAAACGAAATCGGTTCATTAGGAGGGGGGGTTTACTCCGGACCCACAATACCAATTCGCCACTACCAGCCGTGATTTTTGGTATATTTCGACGAAACTCGGTATTCGTAGTGGTAATCTACAGGTAAATATGTGTTGTAAAAATAAACTAAATCGGTTCATTAGAAGGGGGGGTTTACTCCGGACCCAAATTCCTAATATACTCATACCGGTCGTAATTTCTGCTGTATTGTAACGAAACGCGGTATACGTCGTGGGTAACTCATGAGAAAGAAGTGTTGTAAAAATGAGCTGAATCGGTCAATCGGAAAGCGGGGGTTTAATTTGTAATATATTTGAATAGAAAAGCCGGCAGACGTAGGTTCACAAAGCCGCCGCAAGGAGCGCTTTCTACCACTAGAGTGACTGTATCCTGTTCCTGCGTTAGATCAAAATACGATAATATGAGGATTTTTGTATTTATTACGTAGTGTAGTAGGTACCATGTGTAAACATAACTCTGGATGCAAATTAATAATTGATCAGTTACTCATTACAAAATGAGAACTTTTCACGTTTTTATTTTATTTATGTAGGATATTTTAAGCAAATTGTTCTGGAAAGCAGTCTACAATACCCAAATTCTGAGGAAAGTGCTTAGTTATGCAGCTCCTGCGTGACGGACTTTTTTTAAATTAAAATAATCAATTTAAATATTATTATACAGGGGTGACAATAACTGGTCATTTTTTTCCGAAGTATTTTGTTATTGACTCCCCATGTCAATAACTAAATTATGATTTTTTTTTTAAATATTGATGGTTTTGTTTTAATTTTAATAATTTAATCTTCCTGATTAATCGGCAATATTTTTTTAACTTTAATTCGAGTGAAACTAGTTATTGACATGGGGTGTCAATTACTAGATTTTGGGTTCAATGACTAGTTATTGACACTGTCAGTTCCTAATAATAAAGTTTCTATTGTGTGTATAACAGGTGTTAGTATTTCTATGAAGCTTAGTTATAGCCAGAAGGATTTAGAGAATTCCTTGAAAGCCGTAAAGGATGGCTCCTCCATTAAATCGACGTCCAAACAATTTAATCAAATCTGCACTTTTCGTAAAATCATTGTTTGGACCACGGTAAATTCTTTCGGATAAAGACAAACTAACTCTAGTTGCTTCGATAGAAAAATGTGCGAAAAAGGGATCCTTGAGGAAGAAAAATTACATTTTGCAATCCCTAAAAGAATTTATTGAATTTAAAAATTTGAGCCCTCCCTTTAAAGGTAATTGTCCTGGTGTTGGCTGGTACAAGACTTTCCTACAAAGGCACCCCTCTATACAGAGAGGATTTCCGAAGCCCTTACTGGGGCCAACGCACTTGTTTCTGAAGCTAATATTTGAAAGAGGTTAGAGATCGTCATTTCAAAACCAAATGAAGATACCATAAATACAGGGCTTCAAGAAGGTACTGAAAGTCATACTACACCTGAAACTATGCCTGCCACATATTTATTATTAACAACAACTCCTCCTGGATATCCAAAGGGAATCACTTTGGTCCATCTGGCAACGAAAGGCTGCCCTTGGTTTAAGTGCCATACTGGCCAGAATCTCCGAAAAGAAACATTCAAATTATTCATTTGTCACATCACATGTCATTCGTCACAAGTAAACAATGAAAACTAATGCTGGAACCTAATATAGAAGAAAAAAGAAAAATTTCAGAAAAAAAGGAAGCAAAAAGGTTGGAGAGGGAAAACAACAGTAAAATTCCTAAAAGGGAAACTAAACAAACCAAAAAAACTAACGGTATGTTTCAAATGTGGCAGTATTGTAGAGGTAATTTATTTCGATAGTTCATTATGTTTGAAAGGATATGAACATATCCCTGAAAGTAACGAGTCTGATGAATTTGTTTGTCCTGCTTGTTACATCCTGGAGTTTGATGAAGATATAAATGAAGATGATGAAATGTAAATTAATTATTTTATTTCATATTACATAATACCTACCAGCATTTTTTATCTATTTTTTTTTAAAATTTTTTTTTACTTGTTATATTTATAATGTTAAAAAAGAAGAAATATTTTAATTGTTTTTTTATATTACATTAAAGTTTATGATATGTTTGTGATTTTATTTCCTTATAATGACTCATTATAACATAAGAAAAAAAAATGTTAAGAGTACAAGGGGTGTCAATAACTGTAGTGTCAATAACCCATCCACAGGGAGTCAATAACTAGATTTTGCACTTTTTACCATAATTATTGCCATATGTTAAAATGTATTGAACTTTTGAAAGAAAAATCCACTTGAGTCTTTCAAAGGATAGTTAAAGAGGAGCTATAGCAAGTTTCAATTTGATCCCTTCATAAAAAGTATTTTTTTTTTTTTAATTTCGCCGCAGAAATGTAGTCTTAAGAGTGTCAATAACTGTCCGGTTTATCCTATATGTACAGTAACAAAAACCTGTAGGAAACCTTTTCTCCCTCCACTCAGAGTATTTTTAGAGTTCTTCTGACACTTGGTGATACGGAGCACTTATTGACTTATATTAGAACGGAACCTCCTCAACGGACAACCAATGGAGCGGAGGAGTAAATGCAGCCGAAGATAAGGGGAGAGGGAGGGTCGTAAATTGTCGGACTAGCGTCGTAAAAAGGCGGTAACCAAAGAGGGCCAGCACTAAACTCGGAAACGTCACATATATCTGCCCTCGCTAACAGTAACAGTCACTCAGGCCGAACCTCTTTTAGTCGCTTGTCGAAAAAAAAAAACAATAACACCAATAAAAAAAAAAAAAAAAAAAAAACTAAGAAAAAAACAGTGAGAAACGTGTTTTATTATTAAAATATCCACTTGATATGTTAATAGTTGCTGTAAATAAGTACATTAGTAACAGGACAGCTACTAAACCTTACGGTTTTATTGGCTTCTTGGGAGATTTTATTTTTTCAATAATCCGCTTATTTTACATTTTCTCATGTTTTTTACACTCTTGAATAATTTTGATAATGGACGGGATGCATACTTTATCTACTATATATTTGTCAAATACCACTCACTCACTCACTCATCTCTCAATGCCCAGCCCAAACCGCTCGACAGAAATTTTGAAATTTTGCATGGACACTCCCTTTATAACGTAGGCGCTTGCTAAGAAAGGATTTTTAGATATTCGTATTTATAAGCATTTTTAGGGGGGTTTAAAGTTTGAGTTGGTTAGAGAAGGCAAGCCTAGGCAGCCTGCGTTGCTAGGACGATAAAGAACAGCTGTTACCTTACATTATCTATCTCATAGTTTTATTTCTAATTGAGGTTAATTTCAACTATGGCAGACCTTGAATTACTAGAAATTAACTGTCCCTCATAGAGTTTTAATTGCGTTTCTTTTCTACCTGTCCCCGTCAGATAGGCTTGTCATATTTTTGGAGAGTTAAACCGAGACACATTAATATGGGATGGGCATACCAGGGGGGGGGGGATAAAAAGAGTACAAATAATAAGCAAAATGGTTGGTGAGTTTTAAGCCTAGCAACTAACGGGAAGGGGGAATCCTAAACTGTTAGTCTACCCAAACCTTAAAAATAAGAACGGAACTTTTTTTGCTACTTGATTTTCTTAAAACAATCTCTCAGCCTAATAGTAGTGTCTGGCAGCTGGCAGCGCTGTGCAGGTAGTTCCAGCGTTTTACAATTAGATTACTTCTGGTTTCTTTGACACTGTGAGCAGTAGTAAAAATGTTAATTGTATAAAAGTAACCGATTTAAAAAATATTCTTATAAACATGAATTCATTACTTTTTACATCTTACAGCCTTTTCCGGGACATTGATAAAACTGGGCGGGACACCGAAACAATTGCAAAATACCGGGACAGTCCCGGTCAAACCGTGTAGTATGGCATATCCTTAGGTTTTCCAGGCGAGGTAATAATATCCGGAACCCTTGCACAGCCTCCTCGCCTATAACCTTGGTAATACTCGTAAATATATTGGGTGTTACCAAATGACTTCTTGGAAACATAGACTTTTAAATTTTAACGCCCATTGAATAAAATATAGTATGACAGGAACCATGCTGTAATAAACTGCACAAAATTGTATAGTAACGTAATTTTAATGAAACATTATTTAACGCATTAAAATAACTACTTATCAGCCGTGACGAAGCACGGGTATTCAGCTAGTATATATATATATATATATATATATATATATATATATATATATATATATATATATTTGTCCAACATAAATTATATCAAATTTCCACTCACTTTTTTAATCACTTATTTCATGACAAAAATGATAAAGAAATACAAATAATGTATTTATAGGGTGTATCCTCTCCCCTCCCCGTAAAGGGGAAAAAAATCTCTTATGAGGTCGACCAGAAAATTGAATTTAAAAGTACTTACAAGAAACTTTGAAGAAACAATATTTTTGTATTTGACTGGGCGCTACACAGCGGTAGCGGTAAGAAAAAAAAACTCCCAAACCGAAAGTGTTCAATCCCGTTTGAATTAACATTTTTAATATCTCATTACATGTACAATACTGCTTATATTGCTTTTACATTTTATTTCTAGTCCAGATTTTTTATTTTATATATATATATATATATATATATATATATATGTGTGTGTGATTTAAATATATAACATAAATAAATGTTTTTTATTAGTTTTTATTTTTAAAAAAAGGTTTTATTTTTGGAAGTGGGGGGAGTAGGTAGAAAATTGGGTTAATAGATCACTTACAAATTTCTCGAAAAAAGCGAATGAGCTTTTTTGCTCGTGAGATTTTTTAGAGAAATTTGTGAGTGAGCTAGAAACCCTATTTTCTATCTATTCCTGTGCAATGTTACTGGAACTTCATTCGATTGTGGTCTTGTACAAATGAAACATCCAAACGCCGAACAGGTAGGGATTTTGCAATCAATAGTTATTCCTAATTAAAATTATTATAATAATAGACCTTTAAAAACTAAATAAAACTTCTTGAGAGATGTGGCCAACCAATATGGTTGACATCGGGTTTGTTTACGTGACAGTTTTTTTCCTAAACATCCCCTCACCTCCTTTCATAACTCCATGATGATAACAGTCTATGACAAAAAAAAATGTAATGTAAAACCTGATTAAAATTTGAGATCGATTCTTTAAAAAGATTGGCCCTTGGAGATCGAATCAAAAAATCGTTATATCGTTTTAAGAAGATCGAATCTGACCGCTTATCTCAAAAACACACCAAGATGTTCCTTCAAGTGGCCGTTACGCGCTGTGAAGGCTCGCTACAAGAATAGCTGCCTATAGAGAGAGACATTTCACACGCTTGCTTACCTCAGCGGCTCGAAGCTGTCTTGAAAGCAGTTCAGCTACTACAAAGAGAAAAAGCTAAAACAAACCGCAATAGAAAAAAACACACAGCCTTCGCGAAAGGAAGCGAAACTGTAAACAAGGAGTGAATATAGTGGGAGAGAACAGCGGCGTGTTTGAAGTGCCAGTCTCCTGTCTTCCAGCTGACTGCTGGTTCCGCGGAAAAAGAGACCTTGCAATCTTGGAATGTCCGTCTGGCGGCTTTTTAGTCATTCAGAAAACGATTCGCCTGCTTTCAGGAAGCTCGGCTCTAGATGAAAAGGTTATAAATATCTATATATTTGTAACAAATAACAACTTTTGTACAAACTTTTAACAACCATGTTCTTTGCCTAAAATAGCCTTGGCATGTCTTTGCGTTTAAGCGTTGATATGTTCGAAAACATCCTGAATGAACGTAGAATATAGCCCGTTCAGTTAGATGGAATAGTCCCAATCCCGCATGCGCAAAATTCTACGGGAAATATTCTGGACGGTTCCGCCATTTGCATTTACATTAAAATAAACACCACGCTACTTTAAACTCAATAAAAACGAATTATGTCTCGTTTAGGTCCAGGGACGGCTTTGAGGTGTTAGGCAAGGGTGATATTGTTAACATTTATTGATATTTAGCCAAGCCTAAGGCTAAAAACAATTTAAGCTATAATGAGATGAAAATAGTTAGCCGTTGCGTCAATAAGAATTCAAGGGACGGTTAGAATTCGGCTAGGAGAAAAAAAGTCAGATCTTTGGGTAGAAATCTATATTGGACGTTTCGGCTGCACTTTTCTGCCTTCTTCAGCTAAAAAATGTAAACGTCCAATATAGATTTCTGCCTGAAGATCTGACTTTTTTTCTCGAAGCCGAATCCCAACCATCCCTTGACTTCGAATTAGAGCAATACCCAGTTCAAATTTTAGACGAAAAAAGGCGTAGTATATTGCAAGAAATAGGCGGTAAACATTATCTCTGTATAACCTTATCCTAGTGATAAGTTTAACCTTCAAGTACTGCCACATTTTTCTCTGCGCCAGTACTGACATATGGTCTCACGGACATTCTGATGTTTAAAAAATATTTAAATAAAATAAAATGTTTTATAAAAATTGTATTGCTTGCTATTACTTATACGAACCTTCTTGCATTGCACACAATCAATGAATATATAATTTCTTTCAAATTTCAGTAAACAAAAGGGAAATAGTAGGTGGGATTTCTAGAAATGGCTACCATAAGGTCCCAGGACCCATGCCTCAGTACTTAAAGGGAAATAGTAGGTGGGATTTCTAGAAATGGCTACCATAAGGTCCCAGGACCATGCCTCAGTACTTATAGGGAAATAGTAGGTGGGATTTCTAGAAATGGCTACCATAAGGTCCCAGGACCCATGCCTCAGTACTTAAAGGGAAATAGTAGGTGGGATTTCTAGAAATGGCTACCATAAGGTCCCAGGACCCATGCCTCAGTACTTAAAGGGAAATAGTAGGTGGGATTTCTAGAAATGGCTACCATAAGGTCCCAGGACCCATGCCTCAGTACTTAAAGGGAAATAGTAGGTGGGATTTCTAGAAATGGCTACCATAAGGTCCCAGGACCCATGCCTCAGTACTTAAAGGGAAATAGTAGGTGGGATTTCTAGAAATGGCTACCATAAGGTCCCAGGACCCATGCCTCAGTACTTAAAGGGAAATAGTAGGTGGGATTTCTAGAAATGGCTACCATAAGGTCCCAGGACCCATGCCTCAGTACTTAAAGGGAAATAGTAGGTGGGATTTCTAGAAATGGCTACCATAAGGTCCCAGGACCCATGCCTCAGTACTTAAAGGGAAATAGTAGGTGGGATTTCTAGAAATGGCTACCATAAGGTCCCAGGACCATGCCTCAGTACTTAAAGGGAACTACTAGGGGGGATTTCAAGAAATGGCTACCATAAGGTCCCAGGACCCATGCCTCAGTACTTAAAGGGAACTACTAGGGGGGATTTCTAGAAATGGCTACCATAAGGTCCCAGGACCATGCCTCAGTACTTAAAGGGAACTACTAGGGGGGATTTCTAGAAATGGCTACCATAAGGTCCTAGGACCATGCCTCAGTACTTAAAGGGAACTACTAGGGGGGATTTCTAGAAATGGCTACCATAAGGTCCCAGGACCATGCCTCAGTACTTAAAGGGAACTACTAGGGGGGATTTCTAGAAATGGCTACCATAAGGTCCCAGGACCCATGCCTCAGTACTTAAAGGGAAATAGTAGGTGGGATTTCTAGAAATGGCTACCATAAGGTCCCAGGACCCATGCCTCAGTACTTAAAGGTTAAATCGTTTTTAGTTGGAGTCTTTGGCTAAGTATTGATAAATATTAAACACTATTTCCCTTGCTAGGGACCTCTCAATGCCTTCCCTGGTCTTATATGAGACATAATCAGTTTTTATAATGCTTCACGTATCGTGTTGTTTCTTGGAATGGGAGTGTATTGTGTTGTTCCTTGGAATGGGGGTGTATAGTGTTGTTCCTTGGAATGGGAGTGTATTGTGTTGTTCCTTGGAATGGGAGTGTATAGTGTTGTTCCTTGGAATTGGAGTGTATTGTATTGTTCCTTGGAATGGGGGTGTATTGTGTTGTTCCTTGGAATGGGGGTGTATTGTGTTGTTCCTTGGAATGGGAGTGTATTGTGTTGTTCCTTGGAATGGGAGTGTATTGTGTTGTTCCTTGGAATGGGGGTGTATTGTGTTGTTCCTTGGAATGGGAGTGTATTGTGTCGTTCCTTGGAATGGGAGTGTATTGTGTTGTTCCTTGGAATGGGGGTGTATTGTGTTGTTCCTTGGAATGGGGGTGTATTGTGTTGTTCCTTGGAATGGGAGTGTATTGTGTCGTTCCTTGGAATGGGAGTGTATTGTGTTGTTCCTTGGAATGGGGGTGTATTGTGTTGTTCCTTGGAATGGGGGTGTATTGTGTTGTTCCTTGGAATGGGAGTGTATTGTGTTGTTCCTTGGAATGGGAGTGTATTGTGTTGTTCCTTGGAATGGGGGTGTATTGTGTTGTTCCTTGGAATGGGAGTGTATTGTGTCGTTCCTTGGAATGGGAGTGTATTGTGTTGTTCCTTGGAATGGGGGTGTATTGTGTTGTTCCTTGGAATGGGGGTGTATTGTGTTGTTCCTTGGAATGGGAGTGTATTGTGTTGTTCCTTGGAATGGGAGTGTATTGTGTTGTTCCTTGGAATGGGGGTGTATTGTGTTGTTCCTTGGAATGGGGGTGTATTCTGTTGTTCCTTGGAATGGGAGTGTATTGTGTTGTTCCTTGGAATGGGAGTGTATTGTGTTGTTCCTTGGAATGGGGGTGTATTGTGTTGTTCCTTGGAATGGGGGTGTATTGTGTTGTTCCTTGGAATGGGAGTGTATTGTGTTGTTCCTTGGAATGGGGGTGTATTGTGTTGTTCCTTGGAATGGGGGTGTATTGTGTTGTTCCTTGGAATGGGAGTGTATTGTGTTGTTCCTTGGAATGGGAGTGTATTGTGTTGTTCCTTGGAATGGGGGTGTATAGTGTTGTTCCTTGGAATGGGAGTGTATTGTGTTGTTTCTTGGAATGGGAGTGTATTGTGTTGTTCCTTGGAATGGGGGTGTATTGTGTTGTTCCTTGGAATGGGAGTGTATAGTGTTGTTCCTTGGAATGGGAGTGTATTGTGTTGTTCCTTGGAATGGGAGTGTATGGTGTTGTTCCTTGGAATGGGAGTGTATTGTGTTGTTCCTTGGAATGGGGGTGTATTGTGTTGTTCCTTGGAATGGGAGTGTATTGTGTTGTTCCTTGGAATGGGGGTGTATTGTGTTGTTCCCTGGAATGGGAGTGTATTGTGTCGATCCTTGGAATGGGAGTGTATTGTGATGTTCCTTGGAGTGGGAGTGTATTGTGTTGTTCCTTGGAATGGGAGTGTATTGTGTTGTTCCTTGGAATGGGAGTGTATTGTGTTGTTCCTTGGAATGGGAGTTTATTGTGTTGTTCCTTGGAATGGGAGTGTATTGTGTTGTTCCTTTGAATGGGAGTGTATTGTGTTGTTCCTTGGACTGGGAGTGTATTGTGTTGTTCCTTTGAATGGGAGTGTATTGTGTTGTTCCTTGGAATGGGAGTGTATTGTGTTGTTCCTTGGAATGGGGGTGTATTGTGTTGTTCCTTGGAATGGGAGTGTATTGTGGCGTTCCTCGGAATGGGAGTGTATTGTGTTGTTCCTTGGAATGGGAGTGTATTGTGTTGTTCCTTGGAATGGGAGTGTATTGTGTTGTTCCTTTGAATGGGAGTGTATTGTGTTGTTCCTTGGACTCGGAGTGTATTGTGTTGTTCCTTTGAATGGGAGTGTATTGTGTTGTTCCTTGGAATGGGAGTGTATTGTGTTGTTCCTTGGAATGGGGGTGTATAGTGTTGTTCCTTGGAATGGGAGTGTATTGTGTCGTTCCTTGGAATGGGAGTGTATTGTGATGTTCCTTGGAGTGGGAGTGTATTGTGTTGTTCCTTGGAATGGGAGTGTATTGTGTTGTTCCTTGGAATGGGAGTGTATTGTGTTGTTCCTTGGAATGGGAGTGTATTGTGTCGTTCCTTGGAATGGGAGTGTATTGTGATGTTCCTTGGAGTGGGAGTGTATTGTGTTGTTCCTTGGAATGGGAGTGTATTGTGTTGTTCCTTGGAATGGGGGTGTATTGTGTTGTTCCTTGGAATGGGAGTGTATTGTGTCGTTCCTTGGAATGGGAGTGTATTGTGTTGTACCTTGGAATGGGGGTGTATTGTGTTGTTCCTTGGAATGGGGGTGTATTCTGTTGTTCCTTGGAATGGGGGTGTATTGTGTTGTTCCTTGGAATGGGAGTGTATTGTGTTGTTCCTTGGAATGGGGTAGTATTGTGTTGTTCCTTGGAATGGGGGTGTATTGTGTTGTTCCTTGGAATGGGAGTGTATTGTGTTGTTCCTTGGAATGGGGGTGTATTGTGTTGTTCCTTGGAATGGGGGTGTATTGTGTTGTTCCTTGGAATGGGAGTGTATTGTGTTGTTCCTTGGAATGGGAGTGTATTGTGTTGTTCCTTGGAATGGGGGTGTATAGTGTTGTTCCTTGGAATGGGAGTGTATTGTGTTGTTTCTTGGAGTGGGAGTGTATTGTGTTGTTCCTTGGAATGGGAGTGTATTGTGTTGTTCCTTGGAATGGGAGTGTATTGTGTTGTTCCTTGGAATGGGAGTTTATTGAGTTGTTCCTTGGAATGGGAGTGTATTGTGTTGTTCCTTTGATCGGGGGTGTATTGTGTTGTTCCTTGGACTGGGAGTGTATTGTGTTGTTCCTTTGAATGGGAGTGTATTGTGTTGTTCCTTGGAATGGGAGTGTATTGTGTTGTTCCTTGGAATGGGGGTGTATTGTGGCGTTCCTCGGAATGGGAGTGTATTGTGTTGTTCCTTGGAATGGGAGTGTATTGTGTTGTTCCTTGGAATGGGAGTGTATTGTGTTGTTCCTTTGAATGGGAGTGTATTGTGCTGTTCCTTGGACTCGGAGTGTATTGTGTTGTTCCTTTGAATGGGAGTGTATTGTGTTGTTCCTTGGAATGGGAGTGTATTGTGTTGTTCCTTGGAATGGGGGTGTATAGTGTTGTTCCTTGGAATGGGAGTGTATTGTGTCGTTCCTTGGAATGGGAGTGTATTGTGATGTTCCTTGGAGTGGGAGTGTATTGTGTTGTTCCTTGGAATGGGAGTGTATTGTGTTGTTCCTTGGAATGGGAGTGTATTGTGTTGTTCCTTGGAATGGGGGTGTATTGTGTTGTTCCTTGGAATGGGAGTGTATTGTGTCGTTCCTTGGAATGGGAGTGTATTGTGATGTTCCTTGGAGTGGGAGTGTATTGTGTTGTTCCTTGGAATGGGAGTGTATTGTGTTGTTCCTTGGAATGGGAGTGTATTGTGTTGTTCCTTGGAATGGGAGTGTATTGTGTTGTTCCTTGGAATGGGAGTGTGTTGTGTTGTTCCTTGGACTCGGAGTGTATTGTGTTGTTCCTTTGAATGGGAGTGTATTGTGTTGTTCCTTGGAATGGGAGTGTATTGTGTTGTTCCTTGGAATGGGGGTGTATAGTGTTGTTCCTTGGAATGGGAGTGTATTGTGTCGTTCCTTGGAATGGGAGTGTATTGTGTCGTTCCTTGGAATGGGAGTGTATTGTGATGTTCCTTGGAATGGGAGTGTATTGTGTTGTTCCTTGGAATGGGAGTGTATTGTGTTGTTCCTTGGAATGGGGGTGTATTGTGTTGTTCCTTGGAATGGGGGTGTATTGTGTTGTTCCTTGGAATGGGAGTGTATTGTGTTGTTCCTTGGAATGGGGGTGTATTGTGTTGTTCCTTGGAATGGGGGTGTATTGTGTTGTTCCTTGGAATGGGAGTGTATTGTGTTGTTCCTTGGAATGGGAGTGTATTGTGTTGTTCCTTGGAATGGGGGTGTATAGTGTTGTTCCTTGGAATGGGAGTGTATTGTGTTGTTTCTTGGAATGGGAGTGTATTGTGTTGTTCCTTGGAATGGGGGTGTATTGTGTTGTTCCTTGGAATGGGAGTGTATAGTGTTGTTCCTTGGAATGGGAGTGTATTGTGTTGTTCCTTGGAATGGGAGTGTATAGTGTTGTTCCTTGGAATGGGAGTGTATTGTGTTGTTCCTAGGAATGGGGGTGTATTGTGTTGTTCCTTGGAATGGGAGTGTATTGTGTTGTTCCTTGGAATGGGGGTGTATTGTGTTGTTCCCTGGAATGGGAGTGTATTGTGTCGTTCCTTGGAATGGGAGTGTATTGTGATGTTCCTTGGAGTGGGAGTGTATTGTGTTGTTTTTTGGAATGGGAGTGTATTGTGTTGTTCCTTGGAATGGGAGTGTATTGTGTTGTTCCTTGGAATGGGAGTTTATTGTGTTGTTCCTTGGAATGGGAGTGTATTGTGTTGTTCCTTTGAATGGGAGTGTATTGTGTTGTTCCTTGGACTGGGAGTGTATTGTGTTGTTCCTTTGAATGGGAGTGTATTGTGTTGTTCCTTGGAATGGGAGTGTATTGTGTTGTTCCTTGGAATGGGGGTGTATTGTGTTGTTCCTTGGAATGGGAGTGTATTGTGGCGTTCCTCGGAATGGGAGTGTATTGTGTTGTTCCTTGGAATGGGAGTGTATTGTGTTGTTCCTTGGAATGGGAGTGTATTGTGTTGTTCCTTTGAATGGGAGTGTATTGTGTTGTTCCTTGGACTCGGAGTGTATTGTGTTGTTCCTTTGAATGGGAGTGTATTGTGTTGTTCCTTGGAATGGAAGTGTATTGTGTTGTTCCTTGGAATGGGGGTGTATAGTGTTGTTCCTTGGAATGGGAGTGTATTGTGTCGTTCCTTGGAATGGGAGTGTATTGTGATGTTCCTTGGAGTGGGAGTGTATTGTGTTGTTCCTTGGAATGGGAGTGTATTGTGTTGTTCCTTGGAATGGGAGTGTATTGTGTTGTTCCTTGGAATGGGAGTGTATTGTGTCGTTCCTTGGAATGGGAGTGTATTGTGATGTTCCTTGGAGTGGGAGTGTATTGTGTTGTTCCTTGGAATGGGAGTGTATTGTGTTGTTCCTTGGAATGGGGGTGTATTGTGTTGTTCCTTGGAATGGGAGTGTATTGTGTCGTTCCTTGGAATGGGAGTGTATTGTGTTGTACCTTGGAATGGGGGTGTATTGTGTTGTTCCTTGGAATGGGGGTGTATTCTGTTGTTCCTTGGAATGGGGGTGTATTGTGTTGTTCCTTGGAATGGGGGTGTATTGTGTTGTTCCTTGGAATGGGAGTGTATTGTGTTGTTCCTTGGAATGGGGTAGTATTGTGTTGTTCCTTGGAATGGGGGTGTATTGTGTTGTTCCTTGGAATGGGAGTGTATTGTGTTGTTCCTTGGAATGGGGGTGTATTGTGTTGTTCCTTGGAATGGGGGTGTATTGTGTTGTTCCTTGGAATGGGAGTGTATTGTGTTGTTCCTTGGAATGGGAGTGTATTGTGTTGTTCCTTGGAATGGGGGTGTATAGTGTTGTTCCTTGGAATGGGAGTGTATTGTGTTATTTCTTGGAGTGGGAGTGTATTGTGTTGTTCCTTGGAATGGGAGTGTATTGTGTTGTTCCTTGGAATGGGAGTGTATTGTGTTGTTCCTTGGAATGGGAGTTTATTGAGTTGTTCCTTGGAATGGGAGTGTATTGTGTTGTTCCTTTGAATGGGAGTGTATTGTGTTGTTCCTTGGACTGGGAGTGTATTGTGTTGTTCCTTTGAATGGGAGTGTATTGTGTTGTTCCTTGGAATGGGAGTGTATTGTGTTGTTCCTTGGAATGGGGGTGTATTGTGGCGTTCCTCGGAATGGGAGTGTATTGTGTTGTTCCTTGGAATGGGAGTGTATTGTGTTGTTCCTTGGAATGGGAGTGTATTGTGTTGTTCCTTTGAATGGGAGTGTATTGTGCTGTTCCTTGGACTCGGAGTGTATTGTGTTGTTCCTTTGAATGGGAGTGAATTGTGTTGTTCCTTGGAATGGGAGTGTATTGTGTTGTTCCTTGGAATGGGGGTGTATAGTGTTGTTCCTTGGAATGGGAGTGTATTGTGTCGTTCCTTGGAATGGGAGTGTATTGTGATGTTCCTTGGAGTGGGAGTGTATTGTGTTGTTCCTTGGAATGGGAGTGTATTGTGTTGTTCCTTGGAATGGGAGTGTATTGTGTTGTTCCTTGGAATGGGGGTGTATTGTGTTGTTCCTTGGAATGGGAGTGTATTGTGTCGTTCCTTGGAATGGGAGTGTATTGTGATGTTCCTTGGAGTGGGAGTGTATTGTGTTGTTCCTTGGAATGGGAGTGTATTGTGTTGTTCCTTGGAATGGGAGTGTATTGTGTTGTTCCTTGGAATGGGAGTGTATTGTGTTGTTCCTTGGAATGGGAGTGTGTTGTGTTGTTCCTTGGACTCGGAGTGTATTGTGTTGTTCCTTTGAATGGGAGTGTATTGTGTTGTTCCTTGGAATGGGAGTGTATTGTGTTGTTCCTTGGAATGGGGGTGTATAGTGTTGTTCCTTGGAATGGGAGTGTATTGTGTCGTTCCTTGGAATGGGAGTGTATTGTGATGTTCCTTGGAATGGGAGTGTATAGTGTTGTTCCTTGGAATGGGAGTTTATTGTGTTGTTCCTTGGAATGGGAGTGTATTGTGTTGTTCCTTGGAATGGGAGTGTATTGTGTTGTTCCTTGGAATGGGAGTGTATTGTGTTGTTCCTTGGAATGGGAGTGTATTGTGTTGTTCCTTGGAATGGGAGTGTATTGTGTTGTTCCTTGGAATGGGAGTGTATTGTGTCGTTCCTTGGAATGGGAGTGTATTGTGATGTTCCTTGGAGTGGGAGTGTATTGTGTTGTTCCTTGGAATGGGAGTGTATTGTGTTGTTCCTTGGAATGGGGGTGTATTGTGTTGTTCCTTGGAATGGGAGTGTATTGTGTCGTTCCTTGGAATGGGAGTGTATTGTGTTGTACCTTGGAATGGGGGTGTATTGTGTTGTTCCTTGGAATGGGGGTGTATTCTGTTGTTCCTTGGAATGGGGGTGTATTGTGTTGTTCCTTGGAATGGGAGTGTATTGTGTTGTTCCTTGGAATGGGGTAGTATTGTGTTGTTCCTTGGAATGGGGGTGTATTGTGTTGTTCCTTGGAATGGGAGTGTATTGTGTTGTTCCTTGGAATGGGGGTGTATTGTGTTGTTCCTTGGAATGGGGGTGTATTGTGTTGTTCCTTGGAATGGGAGTGTATTGTGTTGTTCCTTGGAATGGGAGTGTATTGTGTTGTTCCTTGGAATGGGGGTGTATAGTGTTGTTCCTTGGAATGGGAGTGTATTGTGTTGTTTCTTGGAGTGGGAGTGTATTGTGTTGTTCCTTGGAATGGGAGTGTATTGTGTTGTTCCTTGGAATGGGAGTGTATTGTGTTGTTCCTTGGAATGGGAGTTTATTGAGTTGTTCCTTGGAATGGGAGTGTATTGTGTTGTTCCTTTGAATGGGAGTGTATTGTGTTGTTCCTTGGACTGGGAGTGTATTGTGTTGTTCCTTTGAATGGGAGTGTATTGTGTTGTTCCTTGGAATGGGAGTGTATTGTGTTGTTCCTTGGAATGGGGGTGTATTGTGGCGTTCCTCGGAATGGGAGTGTATTGTGTTGTTCCTTGGAATGGGAGTGTATTGTGTTGTTCCTTGGAATGGGAGTGTATTGTGTTGTTCCTTGGAATGGGGGTGTATTGTGTTGTTCCTTGGAATGGGAGTGTATTGTGTTGTTCCTTGGAATGGGGTAGTATTGTGTTGTTCCTTGGAATGGGGGTGTATTGTGTTGTTCCTTGGAATGGGAGTGTATTGTGTTGTTCCTTGGAATGGGGGTGTATTGTGTTGTTCCTTGGAATGGGGGTGTATTGTGTTGTTCCTTGGAATGGGAGTGTATTGTGTTGTTCCTTGGAATGGGAGTGTATTGTGTTGTTCCTTGGAATGGGGGTGTATAGTGTTGTTCCTTGGAATGGGAGTGTATTGTGTTGTTTCTTGGAGTGGGAGTGTATTGTGTTGTTCCTTGGAATGGGAGTGTATTGTGTTGTTCCTTGGAATGGGAGTGTATTGTGTTGTTCCTTGGAATGGGAGTTTATTGAGTTGTTCCTTGGAATGGGAGTGTATTGTGTTGTTCCTTTGAATGGGAGTGTATTGTGTTGTTCCTTGGACTGGGAGTGTATTGTGTTGTTCCTTTGAATGGGAGTGTATTGTGTTGTTCCTTGGAATGGGAGTGTATTGTGTTGTTCCTTGGAATGGGGGTGTATTGTGGCGTTCCTCGGAATGGGAGTGTATTGTGTTGTTCCTTGGAATGGGAGTGTATTGTGTTGTTCCTTGGAATGGGAGTGTATTGTGTTGTTCCTTTGAATGGGAGTGTATTGTGCTGTTCCTTGGACTCGGAGTGTATTGTGTTGTTCCTTTGAATGGGAGTGTATTGTGTTGTTCCTTGGAATGGGAGTGTATTGTGTTGTTCCTTGGAATGGGGGTGTATAGTGTTGTTCCTTGGAATGGGAGTGTATTGTGTCGTTCCTTGGAATGGGAGTGTATTGTGATGTTCCTTGGAGTGGGAGTGTATTGTGTTGTTCCTTGGAATGGGAGTGTATTGTGTTGTTCCTTGGAATGGGAGTGTATTGTGTTGTTCCTTGGAATGGGGGTGTATTGTGTTGTTCCTTGGAATGGGAGTGTATTGTGTCGTTCCTTGGAATGGGAGTGTATTGTGATGTTCCTTGGAGTGGGAGTGTATTGTGTTGTTCCTTGGAATGGGAGTGTATTGTGTTGTTCCTTGGAATGGGAGTGTATTGTGTTGTTCCTTGGAATGGGAGTGTATTGTGTTGTTCCTTGGAATGGGAGTGTGTTGTGTTGTTCCTTGGACTCGGAGTGTATTGTGTTGTTCCTTTGAATGGGAGTGTATTGTGTTGTTCCTTGGAATGGGAGTGTATTGTGTTGTTCCTTGGAATGGGGGTGTATAGTGTTGTTCCTTGGAATGGGAGTGTATTGTGTCGTTCCTTGGAATGGGAGTGTATTGTGATGTTCCTTGGAATGGGAGTGTATAGTGTTGTTCCTTGGAATGGGAGTTTATTGTGTTGTTCCTTGGAATGGGAGTGTATTGTGTTGTTCCTTGGAATGGGAGTGTATTGTGTTGTTCCTTGGAATGGGAGTGTATTGTGTTGTTCCTTGGAATGGGAGTGTATTGTGTTGTTCCTTGGACTCGGAGTGTATTGTGTTGTTCCTTTGAATGGGAGTGTATTGTGTTGTTCCTTGGAATGGGAGTGTATTGTGTTGTTCCTTGGAATGGGGGTGTATAGTGTTGTTCCTTGGAATGGGAGTGTATTGTGTCATTCCTTGGAATGGGAGTGTATTGTGATGTTCCTTGGAGTGGGAGTGTATTGTGTTGTTCCTTGGAATGGGAGTGTATTGTGTTGTTCCTTGGAATGGGAGTGTATTGTGTTGTTCCTTGGAATGGGGGTGTATTGTGTTGTTCCTTGGAATGGGAGTGTATTGTGTCGTTCCTTGGAATGGGAGTGTATTGTGATGTTCCTTGGAGTGGGAGTGTATTGTGTTGTTCCTTGGAATGGGAGTGTATTGTGTTGTTCCTTGGAATGGGAGTGTATTGTGTTGTTCCTTGGAATGGGAGTGTATTGTGTTGTTCCTTGGAATGGGAGTGTATTGTGTTGTTCCTTGGAATGGGAGTTTATTGTGTTGTTCCTTGGAATGGGAGTGTATTGTGTTCTTCCTTTGAATGGGAGTGTATTGTGTTGTTCCTTGGACTGGGAGTGTATTGTGTTGTTCCTTTGACTGGGAGTGTATTGTGTTGTTCCTTGGAATGGGAGTGTATTGTGTTGTTCCTTGGAATGGGGGTGTATTGTGTTGTTCCTTGGAATGGGAGTGTATTGTGGCGTTCCTCGGAATGGGAGTGTATTGTGTTGTTCCTTGGAATGGGAGTGTATTGTGTTGTTCCTTGGAATGGGAGTGTATTGTGTTGTTCCTTTGAATGGGAGTGTATTGTGTTGTTCCTTGGACTCGGAGTGTATTGTGTTGTTCCTTTGAATGGGAGTGTATTGTGTTGTTCCTTGGAATGGGAGTGTATTGTGTTGTTCCTTGGAATGGGGGTGTATTGTGTTGTTCCTTGGAATGGGAGTGTATTGTGTCGTTCCTTGGAATGGGAGTGTATTGTGATGTTCCTTGGAGTGGGAGTGTATTGTGTTGTCCCTTGGAATAGGAGTGTATTGTGTTGTTCCTTGGAATGGGAGTGTATTGTGTTGTTCCTTGGAATGGGAGTGTATTGTGTTGTTCCTTTGAATGGGAGTGTATTGTGTTGTTCCTTGGACTGGGAGTGTATTGTGTTGTTCCTTTGAATGGGAGTGTATTGTGTTGTTCCTTGGAATGGGAGTGTATTGTGTTGTTCCTTGGAATGGGGGTGTATTGTGTTGTTCCTTGGAATGGGAGTGTATTGTGGCGTTCCTCGGAATGGGAGTGTATTGTGTTGTTCCTTGGAATGGAAGTGTGCGACCGTGGAGTTTGGGATGTGGAACCGACGGAAATATTTCATTCAAAATTTCGTGCATGCGGAATTGAACTTAGTTCGTCTACCTTAAAACGCTTTAGTTCTTAAGATCCAATCCAGTGACTATAAAGCAAATACTAACAGAACGTTTAAAACCTGTTAGCTTGCAGTACGTCCAAACTACGAGGTGATGGAAGCAAATATATAGCACAAATCATTAACTGTCTGAAAAAAAAAAAAAAAAAAAAAAAAAAAACACTTACAAACCTTATGGTAGAAAGTGAAGACACGGTCAAAACCCGAACCGTGTCTTCACTTTCTTCACCAACGTTTCACCAGTCACCCTGAGGAAGCCAGCAGTATGACTGGTGAATCGTTGGTAAAGAAAGTGAACACGGTCAAAACCCGAAGACTATAATGTTTGTAATGACTCGGACCGCGGAAGCCTATGAGTTACATTGACTAATGAAAAGATATTCCGCAAATTAAAACGTGAAATGAAAATTGTCAGTTACTTCACAAAAAAATAATTTTACTCTGTGCCCAAAGCTCTTCCAAGAGCTCCTGCCACCATCATCAGAGCTAACATAGGTAATTCATTCCAAGAAATTAAACTTACCAACATAAGCCTTTTGGTAAATGTATTATTTTGATGTCCTTCATTCGTGATCAACATCTGTACCAATTCATTCTAACAGGAAGATAATGAGACCTGATACTTTTAAATCCCACTTAAAGCCCTCCATACAACTGCCAGCTGACGGCACATTTGTCATCTGTCGAACCCCATCAGCCCGTGAGCTGTCATGGATTTGTCTGATACTCCATATGGCCAAGCTCCTACAAAGGGAAGGGACCCACCGGAGTGTGAAGGGCCTGAAGGAGGAACACTACCCTCCACTTCTAGATAGCTGATCTAGTAATCATATTGACATTCTGTGGGTGGCGAGAGTAGATCAAAGTCTCTTCCCGCGCGCGGGCTTGTTCAATCTCATCAGATGATCAACAGGCGGGGATGTTTGACTTTAACATCTGTTCCCTCTGGTTAGCGTTCGGCACTCTAATATTGCAGCCGTCCTATTTCAAACACTCAACTTGTCAGTTATATTTTTTCTTTCGTCTGAAGAATAACCATTTAGCGCGTTTTCTACCTCTCTCCAATTTTAATTGAGGTATGTATAAATCGAAAATGTCACGGACATGGGCGTATATAGGATATAATTTCGGGGGGGGGGCTGGAAAAATTTGGGAGGGCTGGGACCATTACCGGAATATGGAATAATAAAAATTTAGAACTTGGAATAGTTTTAGGCAACTAAAACGCTATTACACCTTAAATAAAATATTTCTAAAGAACTAAGGCATCTTATTTAATTTATTTTTAAGGGTTTTACATCAAATCAAAATGGGGGGGGGGGGTTGTAGCCCCCTTATATACGCCCATGGTCCCGGAATATTTTTGTTATTTAAGGCCCAGTGCACACTGAAGAAACTAGTTTCATGAAACTGATGTTGCTTGCAACGCATAGATAGAAAATCATAGGTTGTTGCACCCAGGGTTTCATGAAACTTTAGGCTCGGAGCACAATGAAGAAACTCGTTTCGTGAAACTCAAGTTACTGCAAACGAAGTTTCATTAAATCGGTGAGACTCTGTGTGCACCAACAAATGGTGTTCTATCTATCGGTTGCAAGCAACTTGGTTCACGAAACCAGTTTCTTTAGTGTGCATCGGGCCTAACCGTTCAAATAGACCGATTTTCAATCTGTAAAGTGTTATTGGCTGCTTCAATGCCTTAGTTTATTCAAAGCATATCGTTAGGATTTTGTAACAAATTTAAAAAAAAAAAAAATGGTTAATTCTTCCTCTAAAACCTCAATTGCGGTCAAAATTTAGTTACATGATATAATGAACAGTATATGAAGGACCTAAATGCATTTTAAGTCGCCAAAAAATGACTATTTTTTAGCATTTACCTACGAAGGAAAGTAGCTATTGAGGTTTCACTCATGACGGAATTTTTGAACAATTTCTTCAAATATTTATCGATCCCACCTAGTGGACACCGAAAATGACCCCCGTTAAAACTTGTTGTATTATTATTTTTGGCACGAAACTTGGAATTATTCCCCCAATGACGACTTAACGACTTCATCAATAAGCAAAATCGCTCCATCTGGAGGGGGGGGGGGGTTACTCGGAGCCAAAGTAGTTATTTGCCCATAACAGGCGTAATTGTTGTTACATTTCAACGAAACCCAGTATTCCTCGTGGTAATTTAAAGAGAAAAATGTGTAGTAAAAATAAACTAAATCGTTTTCTTAGGAGGGGAGCTTATTACTGGCCAAAATTACCAATTTGCCACAAACAGCTCTAATTTTTGTTATATTTCAACGAAACTCGGTATTCTTTGAGGTCATCTATGGAGGAAAAAGTTTTGTAAAAATAAACTAAATCTGTTTATTAGGAGGGGGGGGGGGGGTTACTCCGGACTCAAATTACTAATTTGCTAGTACCGGTCGAAATTTCTGCTGTATTGTAAGGAAACGCGGTATACGTCGTGGGTATCTAATAAGAAAGATGTTTTGTATAAATAAACTGATTCAGTGCATCGGAAGGGGGGAGGTTACTTTTACTAAACTTGAATAGAATTCTCCCGCCAAACTTAGGTTGGCAAAGCTCCTACTAGGAGCGCCTCTGTTTTGATATGACTTTATATGGGTAAAAGAGTTCTGAGTTCTGCCATTAGGAACGCGGTATCCCGTTCCTCCTTTATTAGTGTATCCCGTTCCTTTTATTATACATCAAGATAAATAGACGACATATGAAGTTTTTGTGCATTTAAGTAGTTGACCACGCATACACCTCAGACGTGAATACGGAGTTACGAGCGAATGAATTACAAAATAAACACGGGATTTCAATTTTTTTTTTTTTTTTAAGTATGTTCCGGAAAATTTTTGATTTTCGCATAAGTACCTCAATTATTGTTATTTCAGGTCATCCAAAAATATTCTTCCAAAAATTACCGTGCCTCCTCTCAACATTCGAACTATTAGCTTTGGATTTACAGATCCGCCCTGGGCTATTAGCCGAATCTCAACCACTCTTCTCCTCTTTCTTATCACCTCAACGACTGACTAGCTGCCTATCATTTTGTTGGAATTTATATAAATCATTTTTTTTTAACTTATATATCTACGTGTGTTTTTGTATGCACGTACAAGTGTATGGCCCCCATAGGTCGGAAAACGCTGTTGTATCAGAATGTTACGCTTTTACTCACCCTCACATTCAAACTTATTAGAAGGCTTATAATGGTAGCAGATATTCAGCGGAAATGTTTTGGGGGGGAAGTAGTTTGGAGAGAAATGGTGAGAGGGGGGGTTGATTCATTGCCAAGGGGAAGACGACACTAAATTCCCCGGGACCTTTACACTCCAAACAAATTGCAGAGATTTATAAACGGCTGACGCCTGATAAATGTTGGGAGATCCTTTCAGCTGCTAATAGTCCAAGGGGAGGGGGGGGGGATCTGATGTACAGCGCGGCTAGAAAACATCCGCTCGCGTCGGCAATTTCACACCACAAATCCCTACAAATCCTTGTATTACAGCACATTTTCATGTGCTCAACATAAAGGATGGTGTCTTGGAATTCAATGAGCATCCTGATATCGTTTAGGAATCTCAAAGCAAACTTTCTATTGAAGAATATATTGTCGATACAAATGCAAAGCATCGAATGTGAAAATCACCACTTACCAGGCTGAAAACACTTTTATTTATTACTTGGCTTTTGGACAGCCAAATAGTCGGCAGATTCGACCTTATGACAGCGGTTACTTTCCCTTTCACTGACTGAACTTGGAGTCAAGAGTTTGCCGTACGTCAGTCCAACCGCAATCAGTAAAGGTTAAAAATGAAAAATGCGTTTTTTCACATTCGATATTTTGCATTTGTATCGAATATATAAGTAGCTACATAAGGCAACATGGTGAAATCTGCAAATAGCTTTTCGCGATCTCCCATGAAATACTGCTATTGCCGTTGCAATCATGCAATAACTGTCGAAAACGTTCCTGACTACTAAATATAGAATAAAGTCCAACACGCAGGAGCTGCATAACTAAGTAACTTCCTCAGCAATGTTGTAAATTCACGTCAAATTGCTAAATGAACGCTGTCGGTCTCCAGGTTTAGGACCAGATCCATCTGTAGACTAGGTAAGCCGTCGGTGTCGGTCTCCAGGTTTAGGGCCAGCTCCATCTGTAGACTTGGTAAGCCGTCGGTGTCGGTCTCCAGTACTCAATGTAGCGGAAGCCGGATGCAGCGTCATTGTTCAGCGCTCCTAGTAGCAGCAAGAACTAATGCCCGAGCCGGTTTAATAACATTTCACCGTAATACTAATTAATCCCCAACTTCTAATGAACCGATTTAGTTCATTTTTACATCACTTATTTCTCCACATCCACGACGTATTCCACTTTTCGTTATAATACAGCAGAAATTACGACTATTAGCTAATTAGTAATTTGGGTCTCGAGTAAACCCCTCCAACTAATGAATCTATTTAGTTTATTATTACATCATATATTTCGCGTTGAAATATGACAAAATTTACGATTTTAAAATTTTCTGAAGCGAGTAATCCAAGAATAAGAACGAAGTTAGGCTCAATTGTATGAATTGTATGAATGGTATTGAAATAAAGTATACAGTTGGCCTTGTATGATGAACACCTTCCAAGATTAAACATAAATGTATAATTATTTGCTTTATATTTTAACAAGTTTGAATAAATAAAGTAACAGTTAATAATGAAAACTGACAAGCAGTTTAGTCCAACAGAAAAAACCTATAGAATAATAATTTAAAAGGGATTTTAAAACTTCTAAATATTAAAAGCTATAAATTTATATAAGCGCCCAATTTCAAAGAAATGTTAATTGGTCTAAGAAAATTCACAGAAGCCCTTAGCTTTCTTTACCAGGTCACATTTACCATTTTCTTAGCGTCATGGATTTTTAATTAATCACAATTTTCTTAATAACTAACAAACTGGTTTGTTTTATTATTTATTTTATGTAATAATACATGTCTCATTAACAGCTACATGTAATACATATGTATGTTATTATGTATTTAATCTACAAATTAAATAAAATTATGTATTTTTTATTAAACTTTTCTCCTCCGCTATTATCTTGACGATGGAATGCTGAATTGTATAAGAATAATTAAATAGGTTGTGGCAGCTGCAAGTACCTGAAACAATTATTATTAAATTATCAATTTATCTGCCTGATCTAATGAATAAAAAAATAAATGGATCTGAAATTTCAAAAATTAGACAATTTATAATGTCTTGTATGTAATTATGCTTCAAGTCTACTTTATATTAAACAAAAGTCTAGAATGGAATTGCAGTATGGTGTTCAGTAAGTCAGACAATATTGCAGTATGGTGTTCAATAAGTCAGACAATATTGCAGTATGGTGTTCAGTAAGTCAGACAACATTGTGTTTATGTTTGTCTGCTAGGTTTTAACGAATTATTGATGTATTGTAATATGTTTAGGTTAATTTGTCTTGTGTATTCCATTAGTTGTTGGTTAATTATAAAGCCGAAGAAACAAATTGTAGAAATTGATGTAAAAATCGTTCATCATATGCAAATAAATAAATAATACATACCGAAGTCACTAATGGATAACCAAGCTCGAAAAATCCACAAGCTGTAAACCTGATAGTCGGTTTCATCTCAGCATATAGGCACAAAGTTTTCTTGAAAAAAAAAATCAAGTTAATAATTACCTTTGAAAATAACTAACTCTTATTTTATTTATTGTATTTATAGCCCGGTCAATTTACTCGAAAAAATAGGTTAACTTAGCATAAATTCAAGTATATACAATTTATAAGCGATTATAATAAAAATATAAAAATTCCCCATCGATCCCATGTGTGCAAGAAATTGTATTGGAGGTCAAAGTTCGCAAAAATGGATTCTTTTGATTTTTCAGCCATTTAAGATAAAAATATCTCAGACGAAAATTGTAGATCATGCAATCATCTACAAAACTTGTCCTTACAGCTTACACTTTTTTCATAACGTTAAGCATTTATGAGTAAAGGCAATTCCTACTACTAATTTACTAGCTATGTACATTATTGGACGCATAATATAAGTAAAATCATTAGTCACGCAGACTATATATAAATATATATATATATATATATATATATATATATATATATATATATAAGAATATAAGAATTTAAGATAAATAATCATATAGTTTTTTTTTATTTTTTCATACGAAAGTTACATTTTGTTATTTTCATGTACATTTTGATAATCTTAAGATAGTCAACTATATTTCTAAACGCTCTTTTCAATTGGGAGCATTCCGCCAAATGTATTACTATTATATAAAAATATAAAAAGGTTCATAATGTATACCTAAAATCTACAAAAATTAGTAGATACTCATACATATGTACTTTTACTAATATCAAGTAACTATAGTGAATATTGTAAGTAATTTTAAATGCGGTAATGAAAAATGATAACTCAGAATTACATTAAATACATAATCTAATTAAATGTTTTTTTTACTTACATTATTGCAGAGGGTTTTCTTCTCCCTCATGACTTTGAAAAGAGCAATATTGAATCTATCTGCCTGCAAATAAAATTCGTAAGTTAAATCAGTGCCATTGTAATAAGAGATAAAATAGTTCAAATCGGAACACAAGTTGATTTTGAACTGTTTTTGCCGTTTTGTTTGACATTATTAAAATGTGTATCAGCAAACTAGCTTTCTTCACTCAGAATGCGTTCTGAAATTACATAACTTAGTTCGCATGGTTGTCTAACTTGTGAAAACACATTTCAGTCGTTTTGGTGAACCCGAAATCAAAAGTGCATTCATAAGTTTCTAACAAAATTATTTAATAACACCTAGGAGGGGTCTCCCGTGGTCTAGTCGCTAGCGCGCTGTATTCATAAGCGGGAGATGGTGGGTTCGATCCCCACAGGCGGCAGAAATTTTCTCATCTCAGGGCCCGCTGAGAAATTTCCTGGCTGCACCCTACGAACTTGTGAAACACCTTTTAGCTAGTATCTATTACATTTACTGTACGTAGAAACATAATAACGCACGCGAATGCCACCAGAAAAATAGTATTCCAATGAAAGTATTATGCTGGTTAACAAAGTGGTTCATTGTTTTTTTTTTAAAAAAAAAAACAACTTAATCACCAAATTTCATTAAAATATACATAATTTTTGTAGCCTGTAGAGCGCCTACAGACAAATATAAATTCTTCTAAAAGTTGACCTCATGTATATTTTACTTTTACTTCTTTTCTATGGCGGAGGGTCGACAAAGAAGTCCAATTTTCGTTTTCAAGCACTACTTCACTTTATACTTTTTGCTCTACACGTTTCGCGCTTTGTTTGCAATTCTTCAAATAACAGAATACTCATGAATCCAATTTGGACTCAAGTGGCCTGATTCCGGTGACATTACAATATAAGATGATTTCCTACCAAAAAATGGCGCTTAAGAGGCCTGTAAAAGGGCAGTATAGGGATAAAAAACATAAGATCACTTCCATATAATAATAATAAAAAAAAATGATGTTAATATGAAATAAAATAACACAAGCATACCGCAGATTTAGCTTCAGACGTTGCATGTATAACAGTCATAATCTGCATTATCTCACGTGCAGCAAGCCGCAAATAAAATACTCTGATTACACTACGATCCAGAAGCACATCTTCAATTGGGATCAATACGAACTGCGGTAAACGGCAAAGGCTCTTGAAGAAAGTAAAAAGAATTTGCATTCCGTAAAAATCGTTGAATTTGCTACAGAACTCCAGTAGGACTGAGTGCACCCGGACGCTTTCCAGGATTTCTTCTTCTGAAGGAAGTATTTCGTTAGATATTCTTTCGAAATGGCAACGGGAATATTCTAAAACCGATGAATAAAATGTCGCAAGAAAGAAACCATATAAACATTCGGCATCACGAAAATAAGGCATTATTCTATCAACTAATGAAAAGTTACTCCACATAATAACATTATCATATATGCCCCAAAAAACTAATCCCAAATAAATCAATAACCAACAAGTAGTTCTAAAAAGTAACAGCTTATCTCTCATTCTGAAAATTCTTTTCACATCCGAAGGACGGAAAGGACTACTTTTAGTAAACAGCGCATGAATGTGTACAATAGCCCAAAGTTTGCAGGGAAACGACACCATAAAGTCTACCAACAAAGATATTCTATTTTTTATATTCAGATAATACATAACGTCAAACGTTGTAAAGACCAGAGTTACAATTGATAAGATTGATATCGAATATATGGTACATGTTTTTGTAGCTTTCAAATTTCTTTCAACCGGCAAGATACCTAACATCCTTCCTAGAAATAAATACCAGCGCAAGGACATTTTGACTGATGGAATCGAAACTTCATGCCATTTTCTAGCAATGTTGAAGAGTGTTTAGACAGCGAAGAGAATATTTAGCGTTGCCTTATTTGACTAAATCTTGACATTTCAACAAAACCTCCCATGTTCTCAAGTAGTTTCAGTCAATATGTATTTACATATATGAAGTACTTTACAAGATTTATAAAGAACGTCTTAGAATTCAATGGAATAATAAAACAGAACATGACTGAATGGCCTGTCAATCATAGACAAAATACAAGAGAAAAATTAAATAAACCGAAAAACGTCTATACTAATAGGTAACATTGAATTAACCCTGAAACACTTCCTACCAAAATGCCAGCAATTTCAAAATATTGACTTACCTCATATAAGAATTATTTACTGTCAGTGAACATATTCCAAAAATTATTACAAATCTTAAAACTATCATCATCCAAAACATCATTTAAAACATTATGTTTTTACATTCCTTCTAACAGATATTTCTAAGATCATCATTAAAACTCTATTATAACCAAAAACCAATAGGAACATAAGGCAGATAATATCTTCCTGATGTTAATATAAGGTGATATAATATTATTATGTCACTTGATATTTGATAGAGTAGTGGGTCTCTTGGGCCCCTCAAAATTCCCCAAAAACCCATTCGGAGCAAAAATCAGTCTTAAAATTTGACAATTGCTTTCTTAAAAATATTTTGCTTATGAAAAATGTATAAAAATTACTGATAACTAAAAATTTGTGATTTATTCCTGAAAAGCCAACGCATAAAAAATAAAAAAAGGTTTGGTTATCCCCGAACAGTAAACCTTAAAAAAATCACTACAAGAACCTCATAAACACTTTATGTCAAAATCACTCTCAAAACCTGAAGAAAGCGACATCCCACATTGGCGCTAATGGCCTAGAGTCGGAAAAAAATTAAGATTACTTACAATACAAACTCATAAACTTTAACATTCAAAGAAACGAAACTAACAAGTTTTCTCTCACTAAATCTGTCTTGTGAAAGGCTGGATCACGTTCTGTAGGAAAGTTGTCGCGCTTTCGGATGATTACTTTCCATTCACTACGATTTTGAAATATTTTTTGAAGAATTAAACTAATAAAATTTGAACTTGCACTTATACGTCACAAAAATATTTAGGACGGGTTTTCTAAAAGTTACTACCCTTTTCTAGCCTGGATAGGGCTGTTTTCTTTCTTATTGTCTACAGAAAAGCCACCACTCCTAGTGGGACTCGAACCAAAGACCTTAGCACTCAATTATTTGTCTGAAATATTTTGGGTTATCAACAGTTTTCCAATTTTTATGCACTTTTTTGAATATCTCGATAACGGTCGGAGACTCATCGTTAGTAGAATGTGTTCATTGCAAAGTCTTATAAGTGTTTTGCAAACTACCTTCCAATGAAAAAGATTTTTAAAGTTTGAATTCGTCCCAAAGAAGTCATAATACTCAGAATTTGTCATTTAAACTTTAAAAAGAACACATCTTCACAAATAATATAGTACATTGGTTAATTGTGATAAATAAAGACATTTTTGTGGTTTCACATAATGAGATTACAGTAAAAAAAAAATAAACTAAAATAAATAAAAATAATAATTGCTTAAAAATAACTTTGGAAGGAGCCAATCATAATTGACACTTCCTAGTTGACCGCATTTATTTGTCCTTTAATTAAAAAGTTGATCACGAGGCCAAGATCTCTTTAGCCTCCTAGGAGGGTTTTCGGAGTGGGATTGAGAGGAGAGGGATTGAGCTCTGGGATTGGGATGGGCAGATAGTTTGGAGTGAAAGGTTAGGAATCGGGATTTAGCCTAATACTGTCTTGTGAAAGGCTGGATCACGTTCTGTATGAAAGTTGTCGCGCCTTTAGATGATTACTTTCCATTCACTACGATTTTGAAATCTTTTTTGAAGAACTTAATTATTTAAATTTGAACGTGCACAAATACATGACAAAACATTTAGGACGGGTTTTATAAAAGTTACTACCCTTTTCTAGCCTGTGTAGGGCTGTTTTCCTTCTTTTTGTCTACAGAAAAGCCACCACTCCTAGTGGGACTTGAGCCCACGACCTTAGCACTCACGGCCACCAATCCGAATTTAAAGAATTTAAGAAACTATAGAAAAAAACTTTTAATTATTTGTCTGAAATATTTTGGAACATTTGGAGTTATCAACAGTTTACCAATTTTCATATACTTTCTTGAATATCTCGAGACTCGTGGTTAGTAGAATGTGATCATTGAAAAGTCTAATAAGTGTTTTCCAAACTACCTTCAAATGAAAATGTTTCTTTAAGATTTTTAAATGTTGGATTTGTTCCAAAGAAGTCGTAATGCTCAGAATTTGTCATTTAAACTTTACAAAGAACACGAGGTAGCAGCATTGTGTGAAACGACGCAGTTTGTTTGTTTCTCAAGTTTTCAAAATTTTATAAGTGATCCAGATATACCATAGATATAAGATAATACAAAATCACAAGTCGAATTGCATTAATAATTGTACCAATTAAAATTAAGAACATACCGCCGCTTTTGTTTCTGTCGTTGCATGTCCCGGTCAAACCGTGGTGTATGGTAAGCCTATCCTTAGAGTTTTCCAGGTGAGGTAATAATATCCGGAACCCTTGCACAGCCTCCTCGCCTATAACCTTGGTAATACTCGTAAATATATTGGGTGTTACCATATGACTTCTTGGAAACATAAACTTTTAAATTCTAACGCCCATTGAATAAAATATAGTATGACGGGAACCGTGCTGAAATAAACTGCACAGAATTGTATAGTAACGTAATTTTAATGAAACATTATTTAACGCAATAAAATAACTACTTATCTGCCGTGACGAAGCACGGGTATTCAGCTAGTAACTTATATTTATCACAAATAACAACTTTCTTATCCTAATTAGTAATTGTAAGTAATATCATTCACTAATTTAACTCAGTTAAAATTGTACCATTCATAATGTCATATACAATACCAACATACCGCCGCTTTTGTTTCTGTCGTTGCATGTACAACACTGTACATTTGCACAACCTCTTCTATCACCAACGGTATGAAATAAAACCTAATAGCACTACAACCTTCAAATACATCTTCAATGACCTTCAATGAGAACTGCGGCATACGACAAAGGCTCTTGAATACCGTCAACAGAATCTGCATCCCATAATAGTCGTTGAATCTCTTACAAAATTCCAGAAGGATTGCGTGGACTCGAACATTTTCTAGAAGTTCCTCTTCTGAGTGAGAAATGTCATTAGAAATTTTATTGAAATACAGAGGAGTGTATTCTAATACAGAACAGTACAATGTCGTAAGTATGAAACTGATAAGAAATTCACTGTCGCGAGAATAAGGCATGATATTTAATACAAAATATTCGCTATTCCAAAATAAAAGAAATTGATAAAAGCCCGAAAAAAGAAGTCCACAAATAATCACAAGCCAACATGTAGCCACCCTCAGTAATCGTTTCTCTCTCGTTCTTAAAATAACTTTAATTTCGGGAGAGCGAAAAGGGTTACTTTTTGTAAGTATTACATAAAAGTGAACAACAACCCAAAATTTACAGGGAAATGTCATTACTATCTCTTCGAACAATTCCAATCTACTATTTTTTGTGAGATAAAAATTTACGTCAATAAATATATAGAATGACGTTAAGATTGCTAAAATTGATAAAAAATACAAAATCGATTTTTTCGTAACTCTCAAATTTCTGTCGATCGGCAATAACCCTAAGACCCTTCCCAGAAGCAGTAACCAGCGCAAGGACATTTTGACTGCAGAAGTCGAAAATTCTTGTTGTTGACTAGAGGTAAAACGGTAAAGATACTTCAGTTTTAGCCTTCTTTTTAGCACTTTCCAATATTTCAACAAAACTCGGTATACGTTATGTTGATCTAAAGAGAGACATACGTTGTAAAAATAAACTAATTCCGGTTAATTAGGAGGGGGTTTTACTCCGGACCCACATTACCAATTTGCCACTACCAGCCGTAATTTTTGTTACATTTCAACGAAACTCGGTATTCGTGGTGCTAATCAAAAGAGAAAAATGGGTTGTAAAAATAAACTAAATCAGGTTATTTGGAGGGGGGGGGGGGGTTTACTACGGACCTAAAGCACTAATATACTCATACCGGTCGTAATTTCTGTTGTATTGTAACGCAACGCGGTATACGTCATGGGTATCTCATGAGAAAGAATTGTTGTAAGAATGAAGTAAATCGGTCGATTGGAAAGGAGGGTTTTCTTTAAACTCTGTTTCATTAGAATTAGCCGGCCAGACGTAGGTTTCCAAAGGCGCCGTGATGAGCGCTATCTCCCAGTAGGGGGACTGTATCCTGTTCCTGCGTCAGATCAAAAGACGGGAAATGAAGTTTTTGTGTATTTATTAAGTAGTACAGTATCATGTATTAACATAACTCTGGAAGCAAATTACCTATTTACAAAATTAATAATTGAACAGTTCTCATAAGAAATGTAAATGAGGAGAACTATTCACGTTTTTATTTTATTTATGTAGGTTATTAAGAGGAAATTATTCAGAAATGTAGTCTACACTAGAAAAAATTCTCCTGTAGCACTGAAAAAAAGTGCTTAGTTATGAAGCTCCTGCGTGACGGACTTTATAGATTCTTGACAATTCAGCAACCACTCGTATATTCTCAAGTAGCCAATATTTTTTTTTTCGCGCTTCTTCCACAACAAATGCCTAACCACATTGCTCATCAAGTATGAACAACAAATATAAAAGGTTATCTTTTCATATTTTAGCGCGATTCCCCCCCCCCCTAACATAGGGAGGAAACCCGATTATTAGCTTTACCTCATGGCGCAATCGGAAAATGCCGACTACAAAATTTCACGTTTTAAAACCCACATAACACGAAAATAACGGTGCATCAAATTTGTATATTCGGTGTGTCCTATATCGGCGTGCCGCAATTGAAATGTCTTTAAAACCGTTTGCCCCTAAATGTTGGTATGAGCATAAATGATTTTATGTGTATTCCCTTCATTCAGGAATTTTCTTTTTATAATTTAATTGTGCTTCTTTCCACATATTCAATTGTAAATAGTTTATTTTGTAAGCTATCTAGCAACTACTTTCAGAACTAATTTTCAGAAATTTCATCAATAAATCACAAATAAATAATGTAATTATTGTGATTTTTTGAGTAAATAGTTATTTTGGATTCATTTATGTACATATTGAATAATTCTTCACATAAAATATTCAAAGATAGACACGTCAGTTTATATTTGAGGAGCTTAGTATCAAAGTTGGACAAGTCCATTTTTTTCAGTTTTGAGATTTTTGTCGATTCCTAAGTGGATTTTTATGCTGCATTCGATTTTACAACTGTTTTTTATTAAAAACGGACAGAAAATAGGCAAAATAGCGTTAATTTCAACCGTTCAGAATCAAAATATGGACAATTCCAACGTAGTTTGGTTTCAAAAAATGACAACTCCATCAGTAGCCAATGAGAAGCTTGCATTCATGCAATCTGCTCCCAACATGCACTGAAAATCCATCATGGCTGAATGTTTATAGTTACTTGTAATAAGTGCATTTGGCGATAATTCTTCTTAATAACTAGCTGTTATCCGGCACACTGTGGTTCCGAATGCCGGATTTTGGGACAAAACCTCTAGGTACTAGAATCTTTCTGATTTAGGAATGATTTTTGAAGAATTTTTTTTGTGCCGAGTCGAATGAGACCACTAACAATTCTATAGAATAATTATTTTATTTTTTTATTTATTTATTTTTTTTTTTTGACCATCCAAATTTATTTATTTATTAAAAGAATATTACAATCTGTTCCCGATACCAGATACACTTTAAGCGATTAATCTAAGTTGTTACAATATTTAGGACACAATTTTGCAATATAGGAAAAAACAAAATGAAATAAAACCTATTCAATTATTTTATTAATAAACGGGCTTTATATAACAACAACCGTGAAAAACAGCCGGTATTTAATTTAAAATATTCATACTTTACTCAAGTGGTAGAGCTATGTATCCTTCCAAATATATTTTCAAGACCTCAGGTGAATAAATTAACAGCTAATGTAATACTGGTAACTGTTCTTGTCATATTCCTCTTTAATTAAATTTTCGCGTATAACAAATAAATATTGACAGTTACACACTAGATATTAAATAGTTCTCATCGTTAATGCTCAGTTATTTGCTATTAAAAACTTTTCAACAACTCTCTGCAGAAAATAATAATGGTTAACTCGTTTTTCATAAAATAATCGCATCGCTAATTGATAACTTCATTTTATTAGCTGTGCACAGGTATGGCTGAGTATGGCGATGAAAATTATAGCACAGCCACTTCAATACATGTAGTTATAGGAAAAACTGTGCGAAGAGGATAGCTAAGTACCACTTTTTTTCTAAACTTAATACAATAAGGATAATTTAGTTTCATTTAAGTTTTGTCAAACTGTATTTAAATAACATTTTTCATGTAATATATATATATATATATATATATATATATAATTTTGATTTAATAAATTAGACATAACACCCTCGAGCATACCAAATTCATATTTGTTTGGTTTCAAAAGAGGATAGGTTCAATTTTCAAATGGCTCCCTTTGGTTTCAAAAACAGACAACTCCATGACTTGGTTTCGAACATGGACAACTCCACTATTTAAAGTGTAATTACGGCCTTAATACTTATATAATTTTGTTGTGCCTTTGAAATAATGTTTCTGAGGCCTATAAGAATAACATATAAAAAAGTCACCATGATACTGACATCAATATAGAAGATATGGTTTTTTGCCTCTCCTGTAAAAAAAGCAAAAGTGGAGTTGTCCAACTTTGATACTAAGCTCCTCATGTGTTGATGAGAGATACTAATAATAAAATAAAAATTGGAGTTATCTACTATCTTATTTGTAATTGATTCTGTGGATAAAACTACACTTATGTCACTAAAATGAAGTCATTTTGTGGAGTAGTGGACATCAAATCTGCAATTGTGCCATTAAAAGTAGGTACAACTTTGGTCGCACTTTTAGTGCAATAGACTTAGCGTAAAAAAGACAACAACAAAAAAAAACACGTATTCCTTCATGTTTTGAGATGTTTTCAAAACTTAACTCTTTTTATATGATTTCTAACATAGGGAAAGGAATGAAACTTTTTTAAAGCGATATTTGTAACCTTTTACATCAAACGTTGTTGCCAACTGGTTTTCGTAAGTATTTTCCGGTTTAGGTACTATTGAGAAACGATTGCTCCATATGTTTTAGGCGTCTGACAAACATTTAAACTAGCACTATTAAATTTTGTTTGCGTTCGAAGATATGAAAGTATCAGAAAAGTAATTTCAGTAGCAGAACAGAAAGGTTTTGAAATATTTTCTAAGTTATCTCGAAAATAAATCGCGTTAAGGTTAGGAAATCGTATTACGTGAATTGGTAACCATTCGAATGATAACTAAATTCTCCACGAAAAAGGGTTCGAAGTAATTTCCGATAGAAGTATGTCAATCGGAGAAATAAATGTTTAAAATTCGAAAGTGATTCACACAGTTTCCAAAAGCTATGTGTTTAATTTCCTGAGTAATTTATTGCTTCTTATTCTTTTAACTGATTTTAGCAGTATTATTAATTTGACAGTAAAACAAGACAAGAAAAATGAGAACATAAGTCGACGAGGCGTGGTGGGCCATTAGGAGAAAACTAAGAACTGGGACAAAAACACAAAACCAGATTTTATATGACTCCCGGAATTCAAGAAATAGTTTTGTTTTTGAATATATCATGCTTTTTTTTCCAATTTTCGTCCTATGACGTAAACACTACTTTAGCTACTGGGTTAAAGTAAGAATATCCCCATCAAGTAGGGCCACGTCCACACTTATAACACTTATCATGACTACTTTAGGCTATCAGTCACTTATAATTATCACAAATAATAACTTCCTTATCCTAATTAGTAACTGTAAGTAATATCATTCACTAATTTAACTCAGTTAAAATTGTACCATTCATAATGTTATATACAATACCAACATACCGCTGCTTTTGTTTCTGTCGTTGCGTGCACAACACTGTACATTTGAACAATCTCCCTTATCACCAACGGTATGAAATAAAACCTAATTATACTACAACCTTGAAAAACATCTTCAATGACCTTCAATGAGAACTGCGGCATACGACAAAGGCTCTTGAATACCGTAAACAGAATCTGCATCCCATAATAGTCGTTGAATCTCTTACAAAATTCCAGAAGGATTGCGTGGACTCGAACATTTTCTAGAAGTTCTTCTTCTGAGTGAGAAATTTCATTAGAAATTTTGTCGAAGTACAAACGAGTGTATTCTAATACAGAACAGTACAATGTCGTAAGTAAGAAACTGACAAGAAATTCACTGTTGCGAGAATAAGGCATTATTCTTATCGTAAAATTTTCGCTATCCCAAAATAAAGAAACTTGATAACAATCCCAAAAAAGAAGCCCCAAAGCAATCAAAAGCCAACATGTCGCCACCCTTAGTAATCGTTTCTCTCTCGTTCTTAAAATAATTTTAACTTCAGAAGAACGAAAAGGGTTACTTTTTGTAAATAGTGTATACAAATGTACAAAAACCCAAAATTTGCAAGGAAATGACATTGCTATCTCTTCGAATAATTCCAATCTCTTATTTTTTGTGAGATAAAAGTTTACGTCAATAAATAGATAGAATGACGTTAAGATTGATAAAATTGATAAAGAATACGAAATCGATTTTTTCGTTACTCTCAAATTTCTGTCGGTCGGCAACAATCCTAAGACCCTTCCCAGAAGTAGATACCAGCGCAGAGACATTTTGACCACGGAAATGGAACGTTCCTTCCAAAATTCTTGTTGTTGACTAGAGCTCTAGTTTTCTGATTAGAGACACTTCAGTTTTATCCTTCTTTATATTTAGATTCTAGACAATTCAGCACCCACTCGTATATTCTCAAGAAGTCTTGGTAAATATTGATTATTCTATCGGGCTGCTACCACTACTAATATAATACAAAATGCGTAGAATTGAATAAATAAACGACTTTCATGTAGGACCATATTTCAAGAGAGAAGAGTTGGCCTTAATCATAATCATAATTACGAGTTTGATTATAATAACAGGCTTTCGGGGGGTAGATGGGCGGGCTAAAGGGTTGTACGGATTCATACAGTTCTCTTGCATCATTAAAAGATAATTCCCCAGAGATCCGTTATTATTGGAAATTACCACCTAGTATGTGACATTAAGGAAAGGGGAAATGAAGTCACATTACTCTGGGTGCCAGGACATTCAAATATTGAAGGGAACGAAAGAGCAGATATCTTGGCAAAGCAGGCTGCTTCGATGAGTGCTGATCCAGCTTCCCTGCTACACATAAATGATTTCAAACTGCTATTGAAAAGATTGGTGAAAAAAAAATGGCAAGATGAGTACAATAACAAAGACCTTTTTTTGAAAAATATTGAGATTTCTGTAATGAACAAGAGAATTCCTAACAGAACCAACAGACGTGATGATGTAGTTATGACCCGACAGGCTTTCGAGACGTGATTACAATTATAATCACAGACTCTGGAGAAATTATTACGATTACGACTACAATTACAAATACAAGAATGATTAGGATGACACTTGTAATCTCACCTTCAATTATAATTGAAGGGGTCGGCGCAAAATATTCCAAAGGAACATTAAAAAAAAAAAAAAATCCGAATCGCAGGAACTGCATCATCTTAGCGCGGTTCCGTTCTTCTCCCTAGTATAATTTGGAAAAATGAAAATAGAAGCAGTTATTATTTTGGTTCCACCAGTCTTGAAAGGTCTTGATTTACGATCTTACCTGGAAGGGTCGGCTAACCCTAGAAACGGTCCCGCTAGTTACAAGGTCTTGGAACTCTATACTTCTAACAATAAATTGTTTTTGTTATTTTCTTAACCAGTTTTATTGTCAAATACATTATCCAACTATAAGCAATTAAAAAATAACAAGGAATAAAACAGACAAAAAGAACCGTTCGAATAAACGAAATCAATTACTTTAATGTTTTAAGCACTTATTTCTCCGATTGACATCGCCTAATTAAAACTTTCTTTAGAACCTTTTTTGTAGAGCATTTAGTAAGCTTTCGAATGGTAATCTTCCGCTTCCCAAGATTGCCAACGGTTTTCGAGATACTAACGAAAGTATACAAAGTTACCAAAACTTTTCTTGTCTGTTATTAAAATATTTTATTCTAACCCTTCCTTTACTCCAAACGTAACCAAAATTTCAACATATTAGTGTTGATGAAATTCAAACATGCAGAAAATGTTTCAACTGAATCCCATAATTCTAAGTACCAAAATCAAATACAAAAAGAACTGTTTGAATAAGCGAAATCAATTACCTTCAAGTTTTAAGCACTTATTTCTCCGATTGACATCACCTAATCAAAACTTTCATCAGAACCATTTTTGTAGAGCATTTAGTAAGCTTTCTAATGGTAATATTCCGTTTACCAAGATTCTCAACCATTTTCGAGATATTAACTAAAATATACAAAGTTGCCAAAACTTTTTATATCTGTTAATAAAATATTTTATTCTAACCCTCCCTTAACTCGAAACGTAACAAAAATTTCAAAATATTAGTTTTAATGAAAGTAGAACATGCAGAAAATGTTTCAGCTGAATCCCATGATTCTAAGTACCCAAACCAAAAACGGTATTCAAAAACTATTTTTCCAATTTTCTCGAAAACGGTTAAGGCTATCGCCTTGAAAATGGTTTCATTCGTTTTCGTAGTCCAAGAAGCCTATAAAACGAGTACTTACAAGCTTATGCAGTCAAAAACGTAAGCGTTACGATTTATTTTGTGCGAATTTCGCCTCAAACGCCATCTTCCAGTGGACGGATTTTGCTGGTTAACGAACTTGACCTTTCAAATTGGACGACGGATTTTTGTACCAAATTTCATCAAAATCGGACCATTCGTCTTCGACCTAGAGAGCGAACAGACAAATATATATATATATATTTGTCTGTTCGCTCTCTAGGTCGAAGATATATATATATATATATATATATATATATATATACAAATTTGAACCACCATCATTTTCGGTCTCTAGGGGTTCTGAACGCAAAATTTTCTAGTCGGCACTTCTGGGTTGCGTCATGAGATCAACCTTATAAGCGGGGTTCCTCCCTATGGGGGAGGGAGGAACCGCGCTAACAAAAAACTTAACAATCAGTTTTAACGGTTAGGGGCAACAAGATTAAGTAGCATACAGAGCTTGTAGTCATATTGTAGTAGCATTTGCATCATAGACTGTTACTCCCACATAATATTCAACATATAGCAGCTATAGTTAAGCTTTGTTAAAAATGTCGCTTGGCTACTATTTTGACTCGATTCCTTCAATTATACTTGTAATCAGAAACGATTGATTCAGATGAAACTTGTTCCAGATGTTTTGCCTCCCTCATCTAATCGGAGATTTTTTTTTTAAAAAATGGGCATGAAAAGATTTCGGTTCTTAATATGTTTTATGAAATATCTGGAAAACGTTTTCAAAATCATGGTTAGTGGAAGGTGCCCATTCGAAAGCTCACTAAATTCTCTTCTGACAAGGCTCAAATGTAATTTTCCGTTGTCCGACGTCTTCAAATGTTTTAGTTTTGTTCTATTCAACGTTTTTTTTAGTTGTTTAACTAATTTTTTAATTGTTTTTTTTTATTAATTTCATTTAATGGTAAAATGAGTATCTTAGTCAACAAGGTAAGAAAATGAGAAACGTTGTTATACTGTTTCCAAGAGCAAACGTTGAGAAAGATGATAAAGTAATTTCAGCTTAGGATACAATCAGATTCCTGTTGTGGCGCTTAAAAAATTATATTACATCTCCAAGATCCAGATTGTATTACTTATATAACAAGATCAAGAAGTTTCAGAATAAAATAGTAAGAATTGCAGTGTCAGCACTTTGGTTCATCAGGAACACACAACTGATGAACTGGATGTACACGACATCACAGATTTTCTGAAGGACACAACAATGAAATATCTCACTAATCATCCAGCAAAGATCTAACAATTAGGAATAGGACAAGTCACAGTGAATCGACGCCTTAAAGCACGCTTGCATCAAGACATCCTAAATCCTGTACTATAGACACTGTAATTTTTATTAGCTGATTCAGTCCCTACAGTTAATATTTCATGTATTGTTTAAAATGTTCATTTATTTTAACTTAATGTTATGTTTTGTTGATAAATTTACAATGAAGCCGACCCAATAAATGTGCTTTTCTTCTATATTTGTAGTGAACAGCTGACTCAATGTAGCGTAAGCCGGATGCAGTCTATGTTCAGCGCTCCTAGTAATGGAAGACAGAACTAATGCCCGAGCCGGTTTAATTACATTTGACCGTAATACTGATTAAACCCCAACTTCTAATGAACCGATTGAGTTCACTTTTACAACACTCCTTTCTCATTAGACACCCACGATGTATACCGCTTTTCGTTATAATACAGCAGAAATTAAGACTGGTGTGAGCAAATTAGTAATTTTAGTCAGGAGTAAACCCCCCTTCCAATGAACTGATTTAGTTCATTTTTACGACACATTTTTCTCTGTAGATGACCACAACGAATACCGAGTTTTGTTAAAAAAGAACTAAATTTACGATTTTAAAATTTTTTGAAGCGAGTAATCCAAGAATGAGAACAAAGTATACTGTTGGCCTTGTATGATGAACACCTTCCAAGATTAAACATAAATGTATAATAATTTGCTTTATATTTTATCATGTTTCAATAAATCAAGTAACAGTTAATAATGAAAACTGAAGAACAGTTTAATCCAAAAGAAAAAACCTATAGAATAATAATTTAAAAGTGATTTTAAAACTTCAAAATATTAATATTTGTAAATTAATATATACTCTCAATTTTAAAGAAATGTTAATTGGTCTAAGAAAATTCACAGAAGCCCTTAACTTTCTTTACCAGGTCACATTAGTCATTTTTCTTAGCGTCATATATTTTTAATTAATCACAATTTTCTTAATAAATAACAAACTGGTTTGTTAAATTATTTATTTTATGTAATACTACATGCCTATTAACAGCTACATGTAATACATATATATGTTATTATATATTTAATCTACACAATGATACTTTTATGCAGAGTCAAACACAAAGCATCGAATAAAATAAAATTTTGTATTTTTTTATTAAATTTTCTCCTCCGCTATTATCTTGACGATGGAATGCTGAATTGTATAAGAATAATTAAATAGGTTGTGGCAGCTGCAAGTACCTGAAAATATTATTATTATTAATAAAGTGTCAATTAATCTGCCTGATCTAAAGAATAAGAAAATAAATGATACGAAGACAAAGAGGAAAACCAACCATACCTTGTCTTCGTATCACTGCAACGGCTAACTATCTCCATCTCCACTAAGAAAAAAAAAAAAAAATCCTGTAACAGGCCGCAAGGGCCGAGAGGGGTAGATACTGTAGAGGTATCTGATTCTTGACACTAGTGAGATAGTGTGGTCAATACTATGCTCCGGCCGCCGATTTTTTCCTTTGCAGGTACCCATTAATTAATTAACTAATTAATTAAAGGCTGGGTTAGCCTAGGGACGATCTGGGACCCCAAATCCAACCCTCGAACGACAGCACTAGAAGAAAAAATCTTTAGTGCGCGCTCGGGTTTTGAACCTGGGTCCTCCAGTTCATTAGTCGAGTGCTCTACCACTAAGCTAACCTCGCCCCCCCCCCCAAGAAAATAAATGTTTCTGTAATTTCAAAAAGTAGACAATTTAAAATGTCTTGTATGCTGGAATTGTATGTAATTATGCTTCAAGTCTACTTTATATTAAACAAAAGTCTAGAATGGAATTGCAGTATGGTCTTCAGTAAGTCACACAATATTGCAGTATGGTCTTCAGTAAGTCAGACAATATTGCAGTATGGTCTTCAGTAAGTCAGACAATACTGCAGTATGGTGTTCAGTAAGTCAGACAATACTGCAGTATGGTCTTCAGTAAGTCAGACAATACTGCAGTATGGTGTTCAGTAAGTCAGACAATATTGCAGTATGGTCTTCAGTAAGTCAGACAATATTGCAGTATGGTCTTCAGTAAGTCAGACAATACTGCAGTATGGTCTTCAGTAAGTCAGACAATACTGCAGTATGGTGTTCAGTAAGTCAGACAATATTGTGTTTATGTTTGTCTGCTAGGTTTTAACGAATTATTGATGTATTGTAATATGTTGAGGTTAATTTGTCTTGTGTATTCCATTAGTTGTTGGTTAATTATAAAGTCGAAGAAACAAATTGTAGAAATTGATGTAAAAATCGTTTATCATATGCAAATAAATAAATAATACATACCGAAGTCACTAATGGATAACCAAGCTCGAAAAATCCACAAGCTGTAAACCTGACAGTTGGTTTCATCTCAGCATATAGGCACAAAGTTTTCTTGAAAAAAAAAATCAAGTTAATAATTACCTTTGAAAATAACTAACTCTTATTTTATTTATTGGATTTATAACCCGGTCAATTTACTCGAAAAAATAGGTTAACTTAGCATAAATTCCATTATATACAATTTATAAGCGATTATAATAAAAATATGAAAATTCTCCATCGATCCCATCAAAGACATTGTATTTGAGGCCAAAGTTCGCAAAAATGGATTCTTTCGATTTTTCAGCCATTTAAGATAAAAATATCTCAGACGAAAATTGTAGATCATGCAATCATCTACATAACTTTTTTCATAACGTTAAGCATTTATGAGCAAAGGCAATTCCAAAATATACTAGCTATGTACATTATTGGACGCATAACAAAGGTAAAATCATTACGCAGACTATACACGTATATACACTATATGTACCACGCAGACTATATATATATATATATATACATATTTAATATTTGGAATTAAATTATGTAAATACTAATGTTTAATATCTTTTTAAGATTAATAATCTTATCGTTTTTTATTTTTTTTTTTATACGGAAAGTTGCATTTTATTATTTTCATGTACATTTTGATAATCTTAAGATAGTCAACTATATTTTAAAATGATTTTGATTTGTTTAAACTTTCCATACTGTGGATACTCTTTACGCTCTTTTCAATTGGGAGCATTCCGCCAAATGTATTACTATTATATAAAAATATAAAAAGGTTCATAATGTATACCTACAAAAATTAGTAGATCTTTTATATTCTTATATTTATATTCATATTTTATATCTATATTTTATATTTGTATTTTATATTTATATTTTATATCTATATTTTATATTTGTATTTTATATTTATATTTTATATTTATATTTACATTTGTATTTACATCTGTATTTTAAATTTGTATTTTATATTTGTGTTTTATATATATATATATATATATATATATATATATATATATATATATATATATTTTATATTTATTTTTTTAATATTTATTTTTATATTTATATTTTATATTTATATTTTATATTTATATTTTATATTTTATATTTATATTTTATGTTTAGGTGACGGTGTTGTACCTTAGACCACTTTGCACAATTGAATTTTTTTTAGCTTGAATATTAAGGCTAAATTCATTTTTTTTATTTCATTGTAAATAGTATTCTATTGTTTATCATATTTAATTTTTTCAAGGTTCTAACTTTACATTTAATATTTTTTATTAATTTAAAAAAAAAAAATTGTACAGTGGTCAAAGGTACAACATGTAGTTTGTACCTTTGACCATGGGGTGTTGTACCTCTGACCACGTAAAAACAACACAGCAGTGGAGAAAAAAATTGTATTGAGTAATATTATAATTAATTGTAAGTTTAATAAATACAGGACGTAATAAAAAAATAAATAAAAATCTATTATTGATATTATGTTATGCTTAATATGCTGAAAAATCCAGTACAACCGATAAACGTTTTAACTGTCAAGCAGATCCACTAGCAATAGTAGGGTATGGGAGTTTAGCCACAATGTCTTCAATATCAATATCATACAAATTTTCATCTTCTCTCGTAAACTTGTAACTTAAAGTTTGTTTTTTCAAATATTGGATCTTAAGCATTGGAAATTTAATACCACAGATCTCTGCGACTAAATATGTAATAGTCTTTTTATTTTTATTTTTAACAAGTATAAAATTTCCTTTTTCCAAACCATATTTTTGAAATTGTTGCTGGTTATCGACTTATCTCACGACATTTATCAGACAGATCAATGTCACTTTCTCCTGAAGAAATTTCCGTGTCAGTATCAGAATCTGAACTGTCATTAGAATAATTTTCTTTTTATTTACCACTTTTTTAGGAAGGGGTTTGTTTGTATGTGGTGTCTTACGCAATAATTAGTTGGATTACGAGGTTTATCTTTAGGCCTCCCCCTATTTGACATTTTCCTTGCCTGCGCTTTACGATGAGGTCTTACAACATCAAGTGGAACGATAAGTGGTGACAGGTTTGAACTGCTACACTGAGGATTGATAAAGTCAGTTAGTACTTATTTAATTTATAATTTTTAAAATTCTTTGAACAATTGAAGCAACCAGTATTAATTTAAAAAAAATTGTACCAGAAGGACATAAAAGTTGAATTATGTAAAAATTATTCGGTTGCGTTGTACCTCTGACCTGGTCAAAGGTACAACAACTAGTCGTGGTCAGAGGTACAACACCCTGGTAGTGCAAATTAAAAAGCATGCTAAAACTTTTGGGTTAAGATAAATCAATTTCAGAGGCTACACCATGTTTCTTATTGTAATAGCTACTTTGTCAAATGATTTCCATCTAAAAAAAATTAATACGAAAAATATTATGAGGCAAAACGTCATCAATAAATAACTTACATTTTTATGATAGAAATGGATAAGTATTTTTTCAAGAATCCTCTTTGACTTGAATAATCCAAAGTAGATTACACAAGCCCTCTAGTGAAGGAGCTAAACACTGATTACAACAAAATTTATAAAATGTTGCTACATGCCGCCATAGCCTCGGTGGTCAAAGATACAATATGGTCAGAGGTACAACACCTTCCTCTATATTTTATATTTACATTTTATATTTGTTTTTTATATTTATATTTTATATTTATATTTTATATTTATATTTTATATTTATATTTTATATTTATATTTTATATTTATATTTTATATTTATATTTTATATTTATATTTTATATTTATATTTTATATTTATATTTTATATTTATATTTTATATTTATATTTTATATTTATATTTTATATCTATATTTTATATCTATATTTTATATCTATATTTTATATCTATATTTTATATCTATATTTTATATTTATATTTTATATTTATATTTTATATTTATATTTTATATTTATATTTTATATCTATATTTTATATCTATATTTTATATTTATATTTTATATTTTATATTTATATTTTATATTTTATATTTATATTTTATATTTATATTTACTATATGTTTTGTTTTGTAAAGTTTTTCTTTGCTCTTTCATATTAAATTTAGACTAATGTTAGAGGGAATTTCTGTAAATTCTATTCTACTAGAATGACATTAGATATAAGAATTAGACTATACTAGATACATATTAGGTTAAAAATATGATGCTCCTCAATAAAAGATATTGAATATAGAACTGTACATAAAGTGTAAATATTACACTTTATAATATATAAATATATTAAATAAACTCCCTCTCTATAGGGTTACTATAGGGAGGAAATATAGAAAAATTAGTAGATAACGTTACATACGTACTTTTCCTAATATCATGTAACAATACTGTATATTGTAAGTAATTTTAAATGCGGTAATGAAAAATGATAACTCAGAATTACATTAAAGACATAATCTAATTAAATGTTTTTTTTTTACTTACATTATTGCAGAGGGTTTTCTTCTCCCTCATGACTTTGAAAAGAGCAATATTGAATCTATCTGCCTGCAAATAAAATTCGTAAGTTAAATCAGTGCCTTTGTAAGTTAGCCGTTATTAATATTTTCAACTTCAGGCTTCATTTTGACGAGATAAAATAGTTCAAATCGGAACACAAGTTGATTTTGAACTGTTTATTTCGTTTTGATTGACATTATTAGAATGTGTGTCGGCATACTATTTAGTTGGGATGGTTGTCTAACTTATAAAAAAAACGTTTCAGTCATTTTGGTGTACCCGAAATCAAAACTGCATTCATCATTTTCCTAACAAAATTATTTAATAACATCTAGAAAGATTAGGAACTTGTGAATCATCTTTTAGCTAGTTTCTATTACAATATGTGTACGTAGAAACCTAATAACGCACGAGAATGTCACCACAAATATAGTGTTCCGATGAAAGGAATTTGCTGGTTGACAAAGATGTGTTTTTTTTTAACAATTGTATTGCCAAGATTAATTAAAATATATATATAATTTTTGTAACCTGTAGAGCGCGTACAGACAAATATAAATTCTTCTAAAAGTTGACCTCATGTATATTTTACTTTTATTTCTTTTCTATGGCGGAGGGTCGACAAAGAAGTCCGATTTTCGTTTTCAAGCACTACTTCACTTTATACTTTTTGCTCTACACGTTTCGCCCTTTGTTTGCACTTCTTCAAATAACAGAATACTCAAGAATCCAATTTGGACTCAAGTGGCCTGATTCCGGTGACATTACAATACAAGATGATTTCCTACCAAAAAATAGTTCTTAAGAGGCCTGTAAAAGGGCAGTATAGGGATAAAAAACATAAGATCACTTCCATATAATAATAAAAAAAAAATGATGTTAATATGAAATAAAATAACACAAGCATACCGCAGATTTAGCTTCAGACGTTGCATGTATAACAGTCATAATCTGCATTATCTCACGTGCAGCAAGCCGCAAAAAAAATACTCTGATTACACTACGATCCAGAAGAACATCTTCAATTGGGTTCAATACGAACTGCGGCAAACGGCAAAGGCTCTTGAAGAACGTAAAAAGAATTTGCATTCCGTAAAAATCGTTGAATTTGCTACAGAACTCCAGTAGGACTGAGTGCACCCGGACGCTTTCCAGGATTTCTTCTTCTGAAGGAAGTATTTCGTTAGATATTCTTTCGAAATGGTAACGGGAATATTCTAAAACCGATGAATAAAATGTCGCAAGAAAGAAACCATATAAACATTCGGCATCACGAAAATAAGGCATTATTCTAACAATTAATGAAAAGTTACTCCACATAATAACATTATCATATATGCCCCAAAAAACTAATCCCAAATAAATCAATAACCAACAAGTAGTTCTCAAAAGTAACAGCTTATCTCTCATTCTGAAAATTCTTTTCACATCCGAAGGACGGAAAGGACTACTTTTAGTAAACAGCGCATGAATGTGTACAATAGCCCAAAGTTTGCAGGGAAACGACACCATAAAGTCTACCAACAAAGATATTTTATTTTTTATATTCAGATAATGCATAACGTCAACCGTTGTAAAGACCAGAGTTACAATTGATAAGACTGATATCGAATATATGGTAGATGTTTTTGTAGCTTTCAAATTTCTTTCCAGCGGCAAGATACCTAACATCCTTCCTAGAAATAAATACCAGCGCAAGGACATTTTGACTGATGGAATCGAAACTTCATGCCATTTTCTAGCAATGTTGAAGAGTGTTTATACAGCGAAGAGAATATTTGGCGTTGCCTTATTTGACTAAATCTTGACATTTCAACAAAACCTCCCATGTTCTCAAGTAGTTTCAGTCAATATGTATTTACATATATGAAGTACTTTACAAGATGTATAAAGAACGTCTTAGAATTCAATAAAATAATAAAACAGAACGTGACTGAATGGCCTGTCAATCATAGACAAAATACAAGAGAAAAATTAAATAAACTGAAAAACGTCTATACAAATAGGTAACATTGAATTAACCCTGAAACACTTCCTAACAAAACGTCAACAATTTCAAAATCTTGACTTACCTCATATAAGAATTATTTACTGTCAGTGAATATATTCCAAAAATTATTACAAATCTTAAAACTATCATCATACAAACATAATTTAACACATTCTTTTTTTGCATTCCTTCTAACATATATTTCTAAGATCATTATTATAACCAAAAACCTATAGGAACGTAAGGCAGATAATATCTTCCTGATGTTACTATAAGGTGATATAATATTATTATGTCACTTGATATTTCATAGAGTAGTGGGTCTCTTAGGCCCCTGAAAATTCCCCCAAAACCCATTCGGATTAAAAAGCAGTCTTCAAATTTGATAATTGCTTTCTTAAAAATATTATGCTTATGAAAAATCTATAAAAATTACTGATAAATAAAATTTTGTGATTTATTCCTGAAAAGCCAACACATAAAAAATAAAAAAAGGTTGGGTTATCCCCGAACAGTAAACCTTAAAAAAAGAGATAAAATCGCTCTAAGACCCTCTAAAAAACTTTACGGCAAAATCACTCTCAAAACCTGAAGAAAGCGACTTCCTACATTGGCTCTAATGGCCTAGAGTCGGGAAAAAAATTAAGATTACTTCCAATACAAACTCATGTCCATTAACACTCAAAGAAACGAAACTAACAAGTTTTCTCTCATTTAATCTGTCTTGTGAAAGGCTGGATCACGTTCTGTAGGAAAGTTGTCGCGCTTTCGGATGATTACTTTCCATTCACTACGATTTTGAAATATTTTTTGAAGAATTAAACTATTTAAATTTGAACTTGCACTTATACGTCACAAAAATATTTAGGACGGGTTTTCTAAAAGTTACTACCCTTTTCTAGCCTGGATAGGGCTGTTTTCTTTCTTTTTGTCTACAGAAAAGCCACCACTCCTAGTGGGACTCGAACCAAAGACCTTAGCACTCAAAAAGTCAAAAACGACTTTTAATTAGGTATTTGTCTGAAATATTTTGGGTTATCAACAGTTTTCCAATTTGTATGCACTTATTTGAATAGCTCGATAACGGTCGGAGACTCATCGTTAGTAGAATGTGTCCATTGCAAAGTCTTATAAGTGTTTTGCAAACTACCTTCCAATGAAAAAGAATTTTAAAGTTTGAATTCGTCCCAAAGAAGTCATAATACTCAGAATTTGTCATTTAAACTTTACAAAGAACACATCTTCACAAATAATATAGTACATTGGTTAATTGTGATAAATAAAGACATTTTTGTGGTTTCACATAATGAGATTACAGTAAAACAAAAAATAAATAAAATATATAAAAATAATATTTGCTTAAAAATAACTTTGGCAGGAGCCAATCATAATTGACACTTCCTAGTTGACCGCATTTATTTGTCCTTTAATTAAAAAGTTGATCACGAGGCCAAGATCTCTTTAGCCTCCTAGGAGGGTTTTCGGAGTGGGATTGAGAGGAGAGGGATTGAGCTCTGGGATTGGGATGGGCACATAGTTTGGAGTGAAAGGTTAGGAATCGGGATTTAGCCTAAAACTGTCTTGTGAAAGGCTGGATCACGTTCTGTATGAAAGTTGTCGCGCCTTTAGATGATTACTTTCCATTCACTACGATTTTGAAATCTTTTTTGAAGAATTTAATTATTTAAATTTGAACTTGCACTTATAAGTGACAAAAATATTTAGGACGGGTATTCTAAAAGTTACTACCCTTTTCTAGCCTGGATAGGGCTGTTTTCTTTCTTTTTGTCAACAGAAAAGCCATAACTCCTAGTGGGACTCGAGCCCACGACCTTAGCACTCACGGCCACCAATCCGAATTTAAAGAATTTAAGAAACTATAGAAAAAAACTTTTAATTATTTGTCTGAAATATTTTGGAACATTTGGAGTTATCAACAGTTTACCAATTTTCATATACTTTCTTGAATATCTCGAGACTCGTGGTTAGTAGAATGTGATCATTGAAAAGTCTAATAAGTGTTTTCCAAACTACCTTCAAATGAAAATGTTTCTTTAAGATTTTTAAATGTTGGATTTGTTCCAAAGAAGTCATAATACTCATAATTTGTCATTTGAACTTTACAAAGAACACGAGGTAGCAGCTTTGTGTGAAACGACGCAGTTTGTTTGTTTCGCAACTTTTCAAAATGTTATAAGTAACAAGATATAGATACAAGATAATACAAAATCACAAGTCGAATTGCACTTATAATTGTACCAATTAAAATTAAGAACATACCGCCGCTTTTGTTTCTGTCGTTGCATGTACAACACTGTACATTTGCACAACCTCTACTACCACCAACGGTATGAAATAATACCTAATAGCACTACAACCTTCAAATACATCTTCAATGACCTTCAATGAGAACTGCGGCATACGACAAAGGCTCTTGAATACCGTAAACAGAATCTGCATCCCATAATAGTCGTTGAATCTCTTACAAAATTCCAGAAGGATTGCGTGGGCTCGAACATTTTCTAGAAGTTCCTCTTCTGAGTGAGAAATTTCTTTAGAAATTTTATCGAAATACAGACGAGTGTATTCTAATACAGAACAGTACAATGTCGTAAGTATGAAACTGACAAGAAATTCACTGTCGCGAGAATAAGGCGTGATTTTTGTTACAAAATCTTCCCTACCCCAAAATAAAAAAAATTGATAAAAGTCCAAAAAAATGAGCCCACAAATAATCACAAGCCAACATGTCGCCACCCTCAGTAATCGTTTCTCTCTCGTTCTTAAAATAACTTTAACTTCGGGAGAGCGAAAAGGGTTCCTTTTTGTAACTATGGCATAAAAGTGAACAACAACCCAAAATTTACAGGGAAATGTCATTACGATCTCTTCGAACAATTCCAATCTATTATTTTTTTTTAGATAAAAGTTTACGTCAATAAATATATAATATGTCGTTAAGATTAATAAAATTGATAAAGAATACAAAATCGATTTTTTCGTAACTCTCAAATTTCTGTCGGTCGGCAACAATCCTAAGACCCTTCCCAGAAGCAGATACCAGCGCAGAGACATTTTGACTGCAGAAGTCGAACCTTCCTTCGAAAATTATTGTTGTTGACTAGAGGTGAAACGGTAAAGATACTTCAGTTTTAGCCTTCTTTTTATAGATTCTTGACAATTCAGCAACCACTCGTATGTTCTCAAGTAGCCAATATTTATTTTTCGCGCTTCTTCCACAACAAATGCCTAACCACATTGCTCATCAAGTAGGAACAACAAATATAAAAGGTTATCTTTTCATATTTTAGTGCGATCCTCCTTCCCCATAACATAGGGAGGAAACCCGATTATTAGATTTACCTCATGACGCAATCAGAAATTCCGACTACAAAATGCCACGTTTTAAAACCCACATAACACGGAAAATAACGGTGCATCAAATTTGTATATTCGGTGTGTCCTATATCGGGGTGCCGCAATTGAAATGTCTTTAAAACCGTTTGCCCCTAAATGTTGGTATGAGCATAAATGATTTTATGTGTATTCCCTTCATTCAGGAATTTTCTTTTTATAATTTAATTGTGCTTCTTTCCACATATTCAATTGTAAATAGTTTATTTTGTAAGCTATCTAGCAACTACTTTCAGCACTAATTCTCAGAAATAAATAATGTAAATATTGTGATTTTTTGAGTAAATAGTTATTTTAGACTCACATATGTACATATTGAATAACTCAGTTTATATTGACACGTCAGTTTATATTTGTTGATGAGAGATACTAATAATAAAATAAAAAGTGGAGTTTTCTCCTGTCTTATTTATAATTCATTCTTTGGAGGAAACTACATTTATGGCACTAAAATAAAGTAATTTTGTGGGGTAGTGGACATCAATTCGGCAATTGTGCACATTGAAAGTAGGTACAACCTTGGTTTTTGAGTTTATATGCTTGCAGGTACTTGCTTTATAAGTTTCTTAACATAGGAAAACGAATGAAACCATTTTTAAGGCGATATCTGTAACCGTTTTTGAGAAAAGTGGAATCAATGTTTTTGTAAGTCATAATTTTTTTGTGGTTACTTAGAATCGCGGGATTCAATTGAAATATTTTTTACATATTGGAAATTAATCCCGACTAAGATTTTTAAATTTTGGTTATATTTGGAGTTAAGGAAGTATGCGAAAAAAATATATTTTTATATATTTTTCGTAAATATCTCGATAACGGTAGTATGGTAACGATGGGAAATCGTAGTAAGTGGAAGGTGACCATTCGAATGCTTACTAAATTCCCTACAAAAAAGGTTCTGAAGCAATATTCGATGGGGCAACGTCAATTAGAGATATAAGCGCTTAAAACTGAAAAAGTGTTTGTTTTGAAAGGGTTTTTCTCTTTATCTCATTTTTTAATTAAAAATAAACGTATTCCGTCATGTTTTGAGATGCTTTCGAAACTTAACTCTTTTTATATGATCTCTAACATAGGAAAACGAATGAATCTTCTTTAAAGCGATATTTGTAACCTTTACATCAAACGTTGTTGCCAACTGGTTTTCGCAAGTATTTTCCGGTTTTGGTACTATTCAGAAACGATTGCTCCATATGTTTTAGGCGTCTGACAAACATCTAAATTACCAGTATTAAATTTTGTTTGCGTTCGAAGCTAAGAAAGTATCAGAAAAGAAATTTCTGTAACAGACCGAAAGGTTTTGGGATATTTTCTAAATTATCTCGAAAATGAATCGCGTTAAGGTTAGGAAATCGTTTTACGTGAATTGGTAACCATTAGAAAGCTCACTAAATTCTTTACGAAAAAGGGTCCGAAGTAATTTCCGATAGAAGGATGTCAATTGAAGAAATAAATGTTTAAAACTTCGAAAGTGATTCACACAGTTTCAAACAGTTGTGTGTTTGATTTCCTGAGGTATTTATTGCTTTTTGCTTTTTTTAACTGATTGCAACAATAATATTAATTTGACAGTACAACAAGATAAGAAAAATGAGGACATATTTTTCTTTTTAACTCTTAAGCTTCCACGGTCCGAGCCATTACAAATATTATAGTCTTCTGGTATTGACCGTGTCACAAACTTCTTTGCCGACGTTTCGCTAGTCATACTGCCAGCTTCCTCAGGGCTTAGTCTGAGAATGAGGATGTTCTTCTAGTTGTTCAGTATAAATACTCGTCTTTGTATTCATCCGCGTTGTATTATTATGTAAAATAAGAAAAAAAATGTATTGTTAGAACTATAGCTTTCCAAGAGAGAAATTCGACGACCTTGTAATTATTTTCAACTGCCAGGCGCCTTTCTGGGGTTGGCCGACCCGTACAGGTAAGATCATAAATCAAGACCTTTCAAGAAAGGTGGAATCAAAATAATAGCTGTTTCCATTTTAATCTTTCCAAATGAGACTAGGGATAAGAACGGAACCGCGCTAAGATGATGCAGTTCCTACGAGTCGGAGTTTTTTAATTTGTATTTCATTTATTTGTTATTACTATTTTGTTTTGTGTTTTTGTCCCAGTTCTCAGTTTTATCCTAATTGTCTTTTTTTATTAATTATTTTTGGTTTTAATTTATTAGTTTTAATTCATTATTATTACTCACCAGGCCTCCTCGACTTCCGTTCATTATGATCTATGACAAACAAAGAAAAATATTACAAATATTATAGTCTTCTGGTATTGACCGTGTCACAAACTTCTTTGCCGACAGTATGACGCTAGTCATACTGCCAGCTTCCTCAGGGCTTAGTCTGAGAATGAGGATGTTCTTCTAGTTGTTCAGTATAAATACTCGTCTTTGTATTCATCCGCGGGCGTAATCTGCTCTTCCATGTATCTGATTGGTTGGTCCCTGTCTTGCTTGAACCTGGTTGGTGGGTTCCATCTGGACCGTTGACTGGTTGAATTTCTTTTCTTCTTTTTTCCTTCGGCTTAATCACCGGATGCCATAATTTGCTGAGCCTACACCCATCTTCTTTGTTAATATTTTCCGGGCAGCGTACTATCTCTATGGCTTCCCTAATGATCCGTTCTTGGTAGTTCTCTATTTTTGCCAGAATACTTACTTTGTCGAACTGGATTGCATGATTTGTGTTGTAGAAGTGTTCTGCTACCGCCGATTTTTCAGTATTGCTATTCTTAACCGTCTTCACATGTTCAGAGATTCTTGTACATACCAATCTACCTATTTGCCCAATGTACTCCTTTCCGCAGGAGCATGGAATACTATAGACACCTGGTAATCTTAGCTTCAGATTATCCTTGGGGTTATTTATTATTTGACTTATCTTGCAGTCAGTGGTGTAAACCGTTTTGATGTTATGTTTCTTTAGGATCTTTGTAATCTTCTCTGTGGTTCCTTTCAGGTAGGGGAGGATTATTTTTTTCCCATTTGGGTCTTCCTGTACTCCCTTTTTCGTTGCGTTCATATTTCTTTTGGCTTTGGTTGTGTGTCTCTTTATTGAAACAGAATTATTGTTCTTCTTTTCTGAGAAGGGTTGGTTGGGAAATCCTAATAGCTCTGGCCATGAGGGTAGTAATCAAAGTGTTCTTCTGGGCTGGGTGGTGATGAGAAGCTGCGTTTAGGTATCTATCTGTGTGAGTCGGTTTTCTGTAAACCGAATGTTCTTGACGGTCTCCAATCTTCTCTACTTTCACATCCAGGAACGGCAAAAGTAAGTATTCAATTCCCATAGTGAACTATATGTTTTCGTACATCTTGTTTATGTGTTCGAAAAAATGTTCTAGTTTCTTCTTCCCATGAGGCCAAATCACGAAAGTATCGTCCACATATCTAAACCAATGCCTTGGTTTCCACTCCGCAGTTGTTATAGATGTCTTCTCAAACTCCTCCATGTATACTTCTGCTGCCATTGGGCTGAGTGGTGAACCCATGCTGGCACCTTCTACCTGTTTATAATATTTGTCATTAAACAAGAAGTAAGTTGATTCTAAACAGAGTTGCGCCAATTTCATTTCTTCGTCGTTCAACAACCTCTTCATTAGCTGCAAAGTTTCATCCAAAGGGACCTTGGTAAACAACGACTTTACATCAAAAAACGTGAAAGGAACCACAGAGAAGATTTCAAAGATTCTGAAGAAACATAACATCAAAACGGTTTACACCACTGACTGCAAGATAAGTCAAATAATAAATAACCCCAAGGATAATCTGAAGCTAAGATTACCAGGTATCTATAGTATTCCATGCTCCTGCGGAAAGGAGTACATTGGGCAAACAGGTAGATTGGTATGTACAAGAATCTCTGAACATGTGAAGACGGTTAAGAATGGCAATACTGAAAAATCGGCTGTAGCAGAACACTTCTACAACACAAATCATGCAATCCAGTTCGACAAAGTAAGTATTCTGGCAAAAATAGAGAACTACCAAGAACGGATCATTAGGGAAGCCATAGAGATAGTACGCTGCCCGGAAAATATTAACAAAGAAGATGGGTATAGGCTCAGCAAATTATGGCATCCGGTGATTAAGCCGAAGGAAAAAAGAAGAAAAGAAATTCAACCAGTCAACGGTCCAGATGGAACCCACCAACCAGGTTCAAGCAAGACAGGGACCAACCAATCAGATACATGGAAGAGCAGATTACGCCCGCGGATGAATACAAACACGAGTATTTATACTGAACAACTAGAAGAACATCCTCATTCTCAGACTAAGCCCTGAGGAAGCTGGCAGTATGACTAGCGAAACGTCGGCAAAGAAGTTTGTGACACGGTCAATACCAGAAGACTATAATATTTGTAATATTTTTCTTTGTTTGTCATAGATCATAATGAACGGAAGTCGAGGAGGCCTGGTGAGTAATAATAATGAATTAAAACTAATAAATTAAAACCAAAAATAATAAATAAAAAAAGACAATTAGGATAAAACTGAGAACTGGGACAAAAACACAAAACAAAATAGTAATAACAAATAAATGAAATACAAATTAAAAAAAACTCCGACTCGTAGGAACTGCATCATCTTAGCGCGGTTCCGTTCTTATCCCTAGTCTCATTTGGAAAGATTAAAATGGAAACAGCTATTATTTTGATTCCACCTTTCTTGAAAGGTCTTGATTTATGATCTTACCTGTATGGGTCGGCCAACCCCAGAAAGGCGCCTGGCAGTTGAAAATAATTACAAGGTCGTCGAATTTCTCTCTTGGAAAGCTATAGTTCTAACAATACATTTTTTTTCTTATTTTACTTAACCGGTTTTATTGTCAAATACATTATCCAACTATAAGTAATTAATGAATAACAAGAAATAAAAACAAACAAAAAGAACCGTTCAAATAAATGAAATCAATTACTTTAAAGTTACAAGTAATTTTTTCTACGATTGACATCGCCTAATCAAAACTTTCTTCAGAACCTTTTTTGTAGAGAATTTAGATAGCTTTCGAATGGTAACCTTCCGTTTGACAAGATTCTCAACCGTTTTCGAGATATTAAGGAAAGTATACAAGGTTACCAGAACTTTTCATGTCTGTTAATAAAATATTTTATTCTAACACTTCGTTATATCCAAATGTAACCAAAATTTTAACATATTAGTTTTAATGAAATTCGAACATGCAGAAAATGTTTCAACTGAATCCCATGATTCTTAGTACCCAAACCAAAAACGTTATTCAACAAATATGTTTCCAATTTTCTCGAAAACGGTTGAAGCTATCGCCTTAAAAATGGTTTCATTCGTTTTCCTAGGACCAAGAAGCCTATAAAACCAGTACTTGCAAGCATATGAAGTAAGCGGAACGATTTTTTTCGCGCACATTTCGCTCCATAAACCATGATCCGGTGGGCGGATTCTGCTTGTTAACGAACTTGACCTTTCAAATTAGGCGAAAGATTATTGTACCAAATTTTATCAAAATCGGACCATTATTCGCTGTGCTAGACCGCGAACAGACAAATATATATATATATATATATATATATATATATATATATATATATATATATATATATATATATATATATATATATATATATATATACAAATTTGAACTACCGTTATTTTCTTTCTCTAGGGGGTTCTGAAACGCAAAATTTTCCAGTCGGCAATTCCGGATTGCGCCATGAGGTCAACCTTATAAGCGGGGTTCCTCCCCCGCGCTAAAAATGAATAAATAAAGCATAGAAAATCGACTTGAACATTTTTTAATTATTTTTGTGTTTTACCAACTTTATTTTAATGAAATAAGATATTAAAATTATTAAAAATACATTTCCTTACCAGGAACCAAGATCTTATAATGTATTATATCTCCCAGAATTCATGAAATAGTTTTGTTTTTGACTATATTATGCTTTTTTTTTCACTTTTAGCATAAATATGCTTTAACGGTGACTAAACTGGAAAAACACGTTACAAAAAAGTGTCCGCTGACGTTCGCGCATGCGCAGTGGCCATGTACAAAAAAATCACTGTATGTTATAGAGTACAGAACATAGGTTTGTTGGGTGGACCTAGGCGTTCCAAAAAGGTGTCACACAGAAAGTGTCCGGTGGCGTTCGCGCATGTGCAGTGGCCATGTACGAAAAAGAATACTGTATGTTAGAGAGTAAATTACATAGGTTATGGTGGCCCTAAGCGTTACAAAAAAGTGCCTCAAAAATCTGTTCGGTCTGTACACGGTTAATGTAAGAATATCCCCATCAAGTAGGGCCACGTCCACACTAATAACACTTATCTTGACTACTTTAGGCTATCAATCTACTATATATTTGTCAAATACCACTCACTCACTCACTCACTCATCTATCAACGCCCAGCCCAAACCGCTCGACAGAAAATTTTGAAATTTTGCATGAACACTCCCTATATAACGTAGGCACTCGCTAAGAAAGGATTTTTTGATATTCGTATTTTTAGGGAGGTTTAAAGTTTGAGTTGGTTAGAGAAGGCAAGCCTAGGCAGCCTGCGTTGCTAGGACGATAAAGAACAGCTGTTACCTTACATTATCTATCTCATAGTTTTATTTCTAATTGAGGTTAATTTCAACTATGATGGCAGACCTTGAATTACTAGAAATTAACTGTCCCTCATAGAGTTTTAATTGCGTTTCTTTTTCCCGTCAGATAGGCTTGCCATATTTTTGGAGAGTTAAACCGAGACACATTAATATGGGATGGGCATACCAGGGGGGGGGGTATTAAAAGAGTACAAATTATAAGCAAAATGGTAGGTGAGTTTTAAGCCTAGCAACTAACGGGAAGGGGGAATCCTAAACTGTTAGTCTACCCAAACCTTAAAAATAAGAACGGAACTTTTTTTGCTACTTGATTTTCTTAAAACAATCTCTCAGCCAAATAGTAGTGTCTGGCAGCTGGCAGCGCTGTGCAGGTAGTTCCAGCGTTTTACAGTTAGATTACTTCTCATATCTTTGACACTGTGAGCAGTAGTAAAAATGTTGATTGTAGAAAAGTAACCGATTTATAAAAGATTCTTATAAACATGAATTCATTACTTTTTACATCTTACAGCCTTTTCCGGGAAATTGATAAAACCGGGCGGGACACCGAAACAATTGCAAAATACCGGGACAGTCCCGGTCAAACCGTGATGTATGGTAAGCCTATCCTTAGAGTTTTCCAGGTGAGGTAATAATATCCGGAACCCTTGCACAGCCTCCTCGCCTATAACCTTGGTAATACTCGTAAATATATTGGGTGTTACCATATGACTTCTTGGAAACATAAACTTTTAAATTTTAACGCCCATTGAATAAAATATAGTATGACGGGAACCGTGCTGTAATAAACTGCACAGAATTGTATAGTAACGTAATTTTACTGAAACATTATTTAACGCAATAAAATAACTACTTATCTGCCGTGACGAAGCACGGGTATTCAGCTAGTAACTTATATTTATCACAAATAACAACTTTCTTATCCTAATTAGTAATTGTAAGTAATATCATTCACTAATTTAACTCAGTTAAAATTGTACCATTCATAATGTCATATACAATACCAACATACCGCTGCTTTTGTTTCTGTCGTTGCGTGCACAACACTGTACATTTGAACAATCTCCCTTATCACCAACGGTATGAATTGAAACCTAATTATACTACAACCTCGAAAAACATCTTCAATGACCTTCAATGAGAACTGCGGCATACGACAAAGGCTCTTGAATACCGTAAACAGAATCTGCATCCCATAATAGTCGTTGAATCTCTTACAAAATTCCAGAAGGATTGCGTGGGCTCGAACATTTTCTAGAAGTTCCTCTTCTGAGTGAGAAATTTCATTAGAAATTTTGTCGAAGTACAGACGAGTGTATTCTAATACAGAACAGTACAATGTCGTAAGTATGAAACTGACCAGAAATTCACTGTTGCGAGAATAAGGCATGATTTTTATCGTAAAATATTCGCTATCCCAAAATAAAAAAACTTGATAACAAACGCAAAAAACAAGCCCCAAAGCAATCAAAAGCCAACACGTCGTCACCCTTAGTAATCGTTTCTCTCTCGTTCTTAAAATAATTTTAACTTCAGAAGAACGAAAAGGGTTACTTTTTGTAAATAGTGAATACAAATGTACAAAAACCCAAAATTTGCAAGGAAATGACATTGCTATCTCTTCGAATAATTCCAATCTCTTATTTTTTGAGAGATAAAAGTTTACGTCAATAAATATATAGAATGACGTTAAGATTGATAAAATTGATAAAGAATACAAAATCGAGTTTTTCGTAACTCTCAAATTTCTGTCGGTCGGCAACAATCCTAAGACCCTTCCCAGAAGCAGATACCAGCGCAGAGACATTTTGACTGCAGAAGAGGAACCTTCCTTCGAAAATTCTTGTTGTTGACTAGAGGTGAAACGGTAAAGATACTTCAGTTTTAGCCTTCCTTTTATAGATTCTTGACAATTCAGCACCCACTCCTATATTCTCAAGAAGTCTTGGTAAATATTGATTATTCTATCGGGCTGCTACCACTACTAATATAATACGAAATGCGTAGAATTGAATAAATAAACGACCTTCATGCCGGGCCAGAGAAGAGTTAGGCATAATCAGAATCAGTTTCCATTATAATCACAGGCTTTCGAGATGTGATTACGATTATAATCACAGACTCTGGAGAAATGATTAAGATTAGGATTATAATCAAAGGCTTTCGCGATGTGAATACGATTATAATCACATACTCTGGAGAAATGATTACGATTAGGATTATAATCAAAGGCTTTCGCGATGTGACTACGCTTATAATCACATATTCTGGAAAAATGATTACGATTACGATTATAATTGTAATCTCGTAGAGGTCCGGTGTGTCCAGGTGTCATGAAACCACAAAGGTGATCACCAAGAAAATGAACATACCACAATTAACGAAAGTTAGATAGCCTTGGACTTGTAATCTCAACAACATTTTTAACAAAACCTAACTGTAGCTGCTTTATGTTGGACAATCAGTTGAAATGGTTAGGGCCAACAAGATTACGCAGCATACAGACCTTTTAGTCATATTCTAGTAGCATTTGCGTCATAGACTGATACTCCCACATAATATCCAACATATAGCAGCTACAGTTGAAATGGTTAGGGGCAACAAGATTAAGCAGCATACAGACCTTTTAGTCATATTCTAGTAGCATTTGCGTCATAGACTGATACTCCCACATAATATCCAACATATAGCAGCTACCGTTGAAATGGTTAGGGGCAACAAGATTAAGCAGCATACAGACCTTTTAGTCATATTTTTTTTTTTTTTTTTTTTTTTTTTTTTTTTTTTTTTTTTTTTTTTTTATGGCGCATCGACAAATCGTGGCCATAAGCGCCGTTTTAGTCATATTCTAGTAGCATTTGCGTCATAGACTGATACTCCCACATAATATCCAACATATAGCAGCTAGAGTTGAAATGGTTAGGGGCAACAAGATTAAGCAGCATAAAGACCTTCTAGTCATATTCTAGTAGCATTTGCGTCATAGACTGATACTCCCACATAATATCCAACATATAGCAGCTAGAGTTGAAATGGTTAGGGGCAACAAGATTAAGCAGCATAAAGACCTTCTAGTCATATTCTAGTAGCATTTGCGTCATAGACTGATACTCCCACATAATATCCAACATATAGCAGCTACAGTTGAAATGGTTAGGGGCAACAAGATTAAGCAGCATACAGACCTTTTAGTCGTATTCTAGTAGCATTTGCGTCATAGACTGATACTCCCACATAATATCCAACATATAGCAGCTACAGTTGAAATGGTTAGGGGCAACAAGATTAAGCAGCATACAGACCTTTTAGTCATATTCTAGTAGCATTTGCGTCGTAGACTGATACTCCCACATAATATCCAACATATAGCAGCTACAGTTGAAATGGTTAGGGGCAACAAGATTAAGCAGCATACAGACCTTTTAGTCATATTCTAATAGCATTTGCGTCATAGACTGATACTCCCACATAATATCCAACATATAGCAGCTACAGTTGAAATGGTTAGGGGCAACAAGATTAAGCAGCATACAGACCTTTTAGTCATATTCTAGTAGCATTTGCGTCATAGACTGATACTCCCACATAATATCCAACATATAGCAGCTACAGTCGAAATGATTAGGGGCAACAAGATTAAGCAGCATACAGACCTTATAGTCATATTGTAGTAGCATTTGCGTCATAGACTGATACTCCCACATAATATCCAACATATAGCAGCTACAGTTGAAATGGTTAGGGGCAACAAGATTAAGCAGCATACAGACCTTTTAGTCATATTCTAGTAGCATTTGCGTCATAGACTGATACTCCCACATAATATCCAACATATAGCAGCTACAGTTGAAATGGTTAGGGGCAACAAGATTAAGCAGCATACAGACCTTTTAGTCATATTCTAGTAGCATTTGCGTCATAGACTGATACTCCCACATAATATCCAACATATAGCAGCTACCGTTGAAATGGTTAGGGGCAACAAGATTAAGCAGCATACAGACCTTTTAGTCATATTCTAGTAGCATTTGCGTCATAGACTGATACTCCCACATAATATCCAACATATAGCAGCTACAGTCGAAATGATTAGGGGCAACAAGATTAAGCAGCATACAGACCTTTTAGTCATATTCTAGTAGCATTTGAGTCATAGACTGATACTCCCACATAATATCCAACATATAGCAGCTACAGTCGAAATGATTAGGGGCAACAAGATTAAGCAGCATACAGACCTTTTAGTCATATTCTAGTAGCATTTGAGTCATAGACTGATACTCCCACATAATATTTTGCCTCGATTCCTTCAATTATACTTGGAATCATAAACGCTTGATTTAGTTGAAACTTGTTCCAGATGTTTGGCATTCATCTAATCAGATGTATTTAAACTTTGGTTGTGTTAAGAGGTAAGGCAGTATTAGAAAAAAAAAATCGGCATAAAAAGTTTTCGGATCATAATACATTTTTTGAAATATCTCCAAAACGGTTACGGAATCATGGTTAGTGGAAAGTGCCCTTTCGAAAGCTCACTACATTCTCTACAAATAAGGTTCAAATTTAATTTTTCATTTGGCGATGTCAATCCGAGAAATAAATGTTTAAAAACTTCAAATGCGTTAGTTTTGTTCTTTTCGACGGGTTTTTGTATTTTTTAAACTTACTTTTAACTGGTTGTTGTTTTTATTAATTTCATTTAACATTAAAATGAATATCTTAGTCAAACAAGGTAAGAAAATGAGAAATATTGTTATAGAGTTTTCAAGAGCAAAGATGAGAAAGATGATGGAGTAATTTCACCTTAGGATACAATCAGATTCCTGTTGTGGCGCTTAAAAATTTATATTACATCTCTTTGATATTTATTTTATATTTTTGACGAATCATCAAAACGTACCGTTATCTGCGTATATTAGGAAGTGCCTGTAATAATTGGATCCTTCAATATTCTATTCATTGAGATGTATAATAATAAGAGCACAATTAATTATTGTACTGTATAAATTGTACAGATTTTAAATAAACATTAATTAATTAAAAAAAACGGCACAAGGGATATGAACGGAACCGCGCTAAGATGAGGGAGTTCCTGATAGACTTTCTTTTCTGAATGTATATTTGCTCTTGTCATTCAACTAGTGACTAAGAACCTCTTAAGAATTTCTTTGAAAATCATTCATCCTTATTGTAAAATAGTATAAAGTTTTGAGGATATAAGTCATGCGAGGATTTTTGTTGCTAGTTTTCCAGTCTTCTAAGCGAGATCTTGATAAAGTAAATAAATTGTTATCAATGTGTAACTTACTATTTCCCTGATTGATCCACACGAATCAGCTATGACCCACATGATGTATATCTGGTAGCATACAACCAGAAGATGTGTAACCATGCACATAACCGATGTATGCAGTCCTATTTCTGTATTATACATGTAGGAAGCGGCCATGAATCCGTTATTTAAAATGCTTCCGAGAATCTGAAACGTAACATATCCACAGAATACAATTTACTTTAAACGTGGCGTAGTAAGGTCATATACAGGGTGTCCCCAAGATAAACGGCAGAACTTCGGGAATCGATGCAGCATAAAAAAAGAAAGAAAAAAATATTTTGGCATATATGTCCTTTTGTCCGAGAAAAATGCAAAAAACGAAAAGGAATTAAAAGGCATTCTTTCATGAGGAATATATAAAAATGGTTAAAATTACCTGTATGTTTTATTATATGCTTAACAGATGAGTTTTAGTTTTTTTTTATGTTTTTCTCGAAAACGAATCACAAACGAGATATATGCCCAAGGAAATTTTTGTTTGTTTTTTTTTTTTTTATCCTGCATCGATTCCCTTGTTTCGCTTGTTTTTTTTTTGGGGGGGGCTAGATGTAGTCCTCCTTTACAGAAGCAGACTCAAATATATAAAATAATATGGAATAATTGAGACACGAACCATACAATTTAAAAAAAATGAAATTTCCTCCTCAAACTAAATAACATCAAATTTACAAGCACATAATCAGAAGATTATAATTTATAAAAAAATAATGCAAAATCATACAGATAATAGATGGATTGAAAATGGCTTATAGCCGAAACGTTTTCACAACAAAAAGTCCGACTCGCAGGAACTGCGTCATCTTAGCGCGGTTACGTACATCTCGAAGAAATGGAATAGATTAGCATCACAAATCACAGGAAACTGACAGTAGCTAACTTACACAGAAGCGGATAATTCTTAATCTGTATAAGTCAATACAATTATATACTGAAAACGTACTTACTCTTCGACTACTGCTGAGAAGGCTCTATTCTAAATAACCAAAAATTGGTTGTCATTTTAAGTATCTTGTTTTACAAGCAAATTGGTTTTACTGTTATAATCAACTGTAAATATGTGCTTCATGGCGAATAAAATTCCATTCTGTCGTGGGTTAAATCTTTCTATAAAATAAGAAATAACGATAACTTCAGTTGGAGGCAATGAGGAAGGTTATAAAGATAGGAGAATTCAAAACAGCCAACAATTAGCCACAGCCATCTTGATTACCACAGCCATTCCAAACTTATTACCAATACCTTTCATCGTTTCTTAGCTTATTTTACTACAATACTAATTTTACTGACGAATGCAATTTAAAACAAAAAACAACCAATTAAAAAGTGCGATAAACAAAGAGAAAACCCCTTTCAAAACAACAAAACAAACACTTTTTAAGTTTTAAGCGCTTATATCTCTGATTGACGTTGCCCATCGAATACTGCTCCAGAACCTTTTTTGTAGAGAATTTAGTAAGCATTCGAATGTTTCCTTCCACTTACCACGATTTCCCAACCTTTATCAAGATAATTACGAAAAATGTATGAAGAACCGAAATATTTTCATGTCTATCAATAACATATTTTTTTCGCGTACTTCCTTAACTCCAAATATAACCAAAATTTAAACATCTTAGTTGGGATTAATTTCCAAGATATAGAAAATATTTCAATTGAATCCCGCGATTCTAAGTACCCACAAAAAAATAATGGCTTACAAAAACATTAATTCAATTATTCTCAGAAACGGTTACAGATATCGCCTTAAAAATGGTTTCTTTCGTTTTCCTATGTTAAGAAACCTATAGTGTATAGAAAGACACCACGACAGAATGGAATTTTATTCGCCATGAAGCACATATTTACAGTTGATTATAACATTAATACGAATTTGCTAGTAAAACAAGAAACTTAAAATGACAACGAATACATAATTGTATTGACTTATACAGATTAAGAATTACCCGCTTCTGTGTAAGTTGGCTACTGTCAGTTTCCTGTGATTTGTGATGCTAATCTATTCCATTTCTTCTATTTTATTTTTATTTTTTCCAATATAATAAACGAAATTTATGAATTTTGATACCAATCGTATTTATTTAATTAAAACTTTCCTTTTAATGACAAAGATTCTCTATAATCGATATAATGACGAAACTATCGATGTTAATCAACTTACTGTAATGGTGTAGCTGTGGAAGGTCTTCCTTAGTTAAAGCTAAAGCTATGCATATTCTGGGTTCCCACCGAGTTTTGGAAATGGAATTCCCCGACATTTCCCTGACTTTTCTCTGTTTTTCACTGACCCACCCGATAGTGATAATTGATAGTAATCGAGAGATTCGGAGTTAGGGCGTACAATACAACAAACACAGTATTTTTCAGTTTGTTTAAGATTACTAACGGTTTTGGAAAACTTGCAGGTAAGATTTTACTGGACAGATAACATGTGATTTTGCTGTGTGGTTAGGAAGAAAAGAGAACTATAGAAGAAGAAAACATGTTTCGATCTTTGTTGAACCTTCTCCATCCCCTAATAGCCAAATCCATCCTCCCATTATAAGATATTTTCAGATTTAACACAAAAAAATTAAAATGTTTTTCTTTTTATTTAAAAAAATAAATAAAAGACTGAGATAACTAAACTTGCGATTCATAATTACACGTTTATGACGTGAATACTTTCAAATCTAATAGATAAGCAAATATAATTATATTTATAAGAATAATACAAATATTAACTAAGGAGAGTTTTTATTTATTTATTGACTGCAGACTATGACCATACGTGGTAAAAATACAGGTATATCAGATAATGCTGGGAATTTAACCCAACAGATCTCCAATTAAGAGCGTTAAAAATATCGCCATGTTGTTAAGAACAATCCTTCGTTACAGAGACCAAAATATTCCAAAAATAAGACAGTGAGAGAAAGAGAAGAAGAATTTGAAAAAATAATATATATATATATATATATATATATATATATATATATATATATATATATATATATATATATATACGACGCAAGCAATTGTTTCCATTTTTCCTGTTTCCGCCTTAAAAAAAAAAAAAAAAAAAAATGAAATTTTGAATTTTTCCTGACCACGAAATTAGATCACTAAATATATTATATTATGAGAAGAATGAAGTTTTTAGCACTTTCCTCCGAAGGAAGGTAGCTATTGAGGTTGCACTCGTGACGGAATTTTTGGAAAATTTCTTCGAATCTTTATCGATCCTACCTAGTAGACACCGAATTAAAGTTATATATGTGTCCGTTAACACGATATAGGCTAGAGTTTTTGTTTTTTCGCCATGAAACTTGGAATGTAGTATTCTTCCATCAAACGATTGAACGAGTTCGTTAACCAACAAAATCGGTCCATGTGGAGGAGGGGTTTACTCCGGAGCCAAAGTAGTTGTTTGCCAATACCAGCCATAATATTTGTTATATTTTAACGAAACTCGGTATTCGTTGTGGTCAACTGAAGAGAAAAATATGTTATAAAAATAAACTAAATCAGTGGAGGGTTTACTCCGGACAGAAATTACTAATTTCCTTATACCGGTCGTAATTTCTGTTGTATTGTAACGAAACTCTGTATACGCCCTGGGTATCTAATAAGAAAGAAGTGATATGAAAATGAACTAAATCGGTCTATCGGAAGGGGGGGGGTGTTACTTTGTACTATGTTTGAATTGAATTCTTCCGCCGAACGAAGGTTCGCGAAACTCATCAAGATCAATAGATCAAAATGTGAAGCTTTGTGTATTTAGTACGTAGTGTAGTGCCCCGCATACGCAAAACTCTGGACGGAAATTAATTAGAAAATTAATAATTGAAACAGCTGCTCATAAAAAATGCAAAAGTGTAGAACAATTTAATTTTTTATTTATCTATATAGGTTATTTACAGCAAATTATTCAGTAATGCAGTCTACACTACCCAAATTCTGAGGAAAGTGCTTAGTTATGCAGCTCCTGCGTGACGGACTTTTTAAATATACTCCTTACCTTCCGGCACTTTTAAAATAAAACATTGAGAGCAAATGGCCACTAACTAATACTAATAGAATATATTTTGAGGTTTAAAATTCACTTCATTGCAAACGTTTCTACTTGAATTTCAAATCTTCACCAGGACTAACAACTGATCCGTTTAGAAGACACTTTGATGTGGACTCCCACATTGTTCTCCAAAAGCATGAGTTGTTCCTCTCGTCATAGTCCTGATAATATTATGAAATTCAAGAAGAATCTTTGGCCCATATAAAGCAATTTTTGGATAAAATGTTCATTTTATTGACTACTAAAACAAATCCCATTTCTACCTTGATAAGTGCAAAAAGTATTTGCGCTGAATAAATTTGGTTAACTTCCACTGATGCTTCTAAAAGTCTCACTTGTTTCGCTGTCACTTCTTCCCATCTAGAATAACAATTTTTGATTAGAAATTAATTTAAATTTTATGTAGCAACTAAAAATAAAGTTTTTGTGATCATACATTTGTTTAAATTCAATTCAATTTTGTATTATATTAATGATACTCATTTATTAGAGTAAATTTTAATGACAAGAATAATTGTTTTTGTTAAATGTTAATTTGTTTATTCTATTCTATAATATTATTTTCACACTAATCCAATAGTAACAAAAGATTCTATAGAGACGGGAGGAAATTTCTAAAACCACAGTTTTCATTTATATAAAGAAACTTTATGACTAATAAAAAAAAATGTAATATTAATAACTCTTTAATCAAATCGTTTATAAAATAGTCAAAAAGTTAGAAAAAAGTGTAAAATTACAAGGATATAAAATACAAGAAGTGCATTACAAAAATAACTAATAATTGAAATTAGGTAGATTAAAATTGTTCTGTTCTGCAAAAAAAAACTTTTCTCTCCTCCCTTGAACAATTTTGCCTGTTTCTCATGTTTTCAGGTGTGCTGAGTCCGAATCTGAACTCAGAAAAATTCTATCACCCTCTGATTTTGAGAGAAAAGATGAGAAACTTGGAAAAAATGAAAAATTGTATTTGAAAATTATTGTCTTTATTATAACAGATTTTTTTTTCTTTTTCAACGGTAAAATATAATTAATTGAATCCTGCATGCTATCAGGTATAATACTAGATATGACACAACTCAAAAAATATACACACATCGTCAATGAGTATTTTATTTTTCTTTTGTACTCTTCCTCCTCTGTCTCCCGCTGCAGTGTCCAGCAGTAATCCGCCAGCATCTTCTCATTCCATTTGCCAGTATATCTTTTTTCCATTCTGGATATGTCTTGGTGGAATCGTTCTCCATGTTCGTCCGAAACTGCACCCAAATTTGGGGCGAAAAAGTCTAGGTGACTATGCAGGAAATGTATTTTTAAGGACATATTGCATCCCAATGTTTTATATGAAGTAAGCAGTTCTTAGACTATTTTTCGGTAGTCTCTAGATTTTTCGTTTTCCAAAAACTTAGCACATACCTCTCGAAAAGCAATCCAAGACTTTTTCTCAGTAGTATTTAACTTTGCTTCAAAAGTGAGGTCCTTGAGTAGATGTCGAATTTGGGGTCCTACACTTTTAGCCATATTTCTTCAACCACTTGTAATATTCCCATCAATTTTTTTTTCGTTCAAATATACTTCATTGCGCTCAAAATCATCGGGCTTTTGAATTTTTTTCACTATGTTTTGATACCAAAAAAAATTCGTCAAATTTACAAAAAACTCACATTTTTTGATAAAAAACTAGAATTTCTCAAGAAACTGTGCGTGATAGACAGAATCTGACTTCAAATTCGTGTTCAGCACATTTGAAAACAGTAAGAAAGCATGTTTTGGTTTGAAGGAGGATTTTCGTGCAGAACAGTGTTATTAGTTGCGAAAAGTAAATAAAAAGTAGAGCATAAATAAAACGGTTTCCAAAAAAAGGCAAAACCTAAAATCAGTCAATTATCTTTATTTACAATATTTACATATCATACACAATTGTTTATAACATGTACAGTATCATAAACATGTTCCTGCTAATTTATAGGAACTTGTTTGACTTTTTGATAATTTTACAATTTTTGGGAAAATTTTAAAAAACCCAGAACCTTTATTATACTAAGTTGAATTACATTACTTCTTGTCTTTCGAGTAAAATGTGTTTAGTTCGTCTGTGTACGTATCTAGTTAGTGATTTTTTGTGGTAGTTACCTATGTTTGCTATGTGTGGATTAATGGAATGTGTCACATGTCCAAAAAACTTGTCAGTAAGTTTGTATATGTAGTCTGTTATTGTAGCTATTTCTAGTTCTTCGTGCATGTGTGTGATCTTTGTGTATCTTGGATAGTTGTTGATTATTCGGAGGCAGCAGTTTTGTATAATTTGTAGTTTTTTGTAGTTTGTAGTTGATGTGCAGCTCCATACCGGGCAGGCATAACAAAGGACTGGGCGGATGACACTATTGTAGATAATCATTTTATTTTGCGGGTTGAGTTTTGAATTTCTATTAAAATAAGGATACATTTTATAAAGTAAATTTTTAGCAGCTTCGGTTTTATTGTTTATGTGTTTTGTGAATGTTAGGCCTCTATCTAAAGTCACTCCTAATTACTTAATGTGATCTGTCCATGAAATACTGTGGTTTACAAGATAGAGTTTCCTTGGGATATTTGGGCGTCGTTTTGTGAAAATTATGGCGTCTGTTTTAGAAAGGTTTATTTTGATTTTCCATTTTTTACAGAATTTGTGAATTTTCTTATAGGTTTTTTGTAGTCTGTTTGTTATGGTGTCTATCCTGAATGAGCTACTGTATATGGCTGTGTCGTCGGCAAACAGAGAGAGATTTGTGTCTTTAGATTGAGGTATGTCGTTGATGTATATATTGAAGAGGGTGGGGCTAAGACAGGAACCTTGAGGAACGCCGGCAGGAATAAGTTGTTTATTAGAGGTAAATGACTTTATTGCAACAAAGAAGGATCTATTGGAGATAAATGAGTGGATTGTGTGGATGAGATAGGATGGTGTGCCAATGTTTATGAGTTTGTAAATTAGTCCTAAGTGCCAAACTGTGTCAAATGCTTTCTCGATGTCTAATAGTATTAGGCCTGTGTGTCTCTTTTCGTTAAAGTGTTTTGTAATGCGGTCAGTTAGTCTGGCTAGTTGTGCTACTGTGGAGTGTTTTTCTCTGAATCCAAATTGTTCATCAATCAAGTATCTTCGTTCATTGAGGTGTTTGCGCAGTGTTGTTAATATTTTTTTTTCAAATATTTTTGATATAATGTTTAATAAGCTAGTAGGTCTTTAGTTGGCAGGGAGAGAGGGATCTTTTTTAGGTTTAGGTAGGGCGATGAGTTTAGCTGTTTTCCATGTTTCCGGAAAGTGTTTAAGCCTGAAAATGCAATTGTATATTTTTGTTAAACAAATAACTGCTTTCCTGGGAAGGTTCTTGATAGTGATTGGAGAAATATTGTCTGGTCCAGGGGATTTCCTTGTGTTCAATTTCTTGATAAGGGACGCAACTTCCCTGGTTGAGACAGAGGGAAAGTTTTCATTAATTGGCTTTTTCAAATATTTATTTACTTTTCTCCGTACTGTGTTTTCATGGTATCGAGATCCTGAATTTTGTGTGAGATGATGTATTTCGTGGAAGTGTTTAGCAAGTAGAGCTGCTTTGTCTTTATTATCATAAACAAATCTATTGTTACTCTTCAGGGGAGGGATAGAAATAGAGGAGGAGGTAATTCTTTTATGTACTTTCCAAAGAGAGTTGTCTCTAGGATTAAGAGTGGATAAAAAATTCTGCCAGTTTTTGTTTCTCCAGACGTTCAGTCGCTTACGAGTGAAGTCTTCTAACCAAGATACAGGGTTGTAGGGAAAAATAAATTTCTTTTTAACTTTATTTTTTATGTGGATGAGTATTTTGAGATGGCAGGGCAATTCTTGTACTCCTTCGTTAGGGGTTGTGATTATTGGGGTGCATTTTCGGAGAGCAAGTTTAATGTTATGAACAAAGGCATTTATATGGAAGTTTAGATCGTTGGGGTTGTTTATTATTGGATTAACGGGTATGTTGCAATTTAAAATTTCTCTATACATTTGCCAGTTAGTCTGCTTAAAGTTGAGGGTTTCCCTGGTTGATTTTACTTTCAATGTATTATATAAACAAAATAAAACTGAGTCGTGATCAGAGCTGAGGCAGCTTATGGGAATCAAGTGTGGTATCTGGTCGATGTTTTTGGTAAGGGCGAGGTCTATTACACTGGGATTAAATTTTTTCTGAGAAAGATAATGTGTAGGTGAGTTAGGAGCATGTAGGTTTATATGTTTGTTACTGGATAAATACCCTAACAGGGTTTTCCCATTTTTATTGTTGCAGTGGCAATTCCAATATGTATTTTTAGAATTTAAGTCTCCCATTAAAAAAATTCTTTGATTTAATCTAAACATTTTGTCTAAGTCCGGAGATACAAGCTTGTTGGGAGGTACATATACAGATATGATTAATGTGGGTCTGTTCTTAATATTCACTTCAATTGCTATCGCTTCAGTATATTTCAAATTGTTTCTTGGAATTAGTGAATGTTTAATTTCTGACTTCACCATAATCATTACTCCTCCACCTTCCCTATTCCTATCCTTGCGGTACACGGAATACCCTCCGACCGATAACCGGTCAGATTCCTGTAGGTGTGTTTCATTGAGAGCAACAAAATGAGGTTGATTTTTATTGATAAAATCTTTAAATTCTACTAGTTTGTTCCTAATGGAACGTGCGTTCCAAAACATAAATTTTATTTTCTTAATCTTATCCATAATTGCTTAAGGAATTTCTTTTGCTAGGACATTTGTAGAAATGTATCCTTTGTAATATTACTATGGATGCGGAGTGTAGATTTAAAAAGCAGACATTAAAAGAGAGAGAAATGGAGAGTAGAAAATATAATTGATTCCTGGTATTGATTAGGGTTTGATATGGAAAGCAGACAGGTGGCGCTGTCTGTTGATTAGACAGTAAATTGATATTATCAGCTGCATAGTGTTTACTAGTGTAGGTTGCAATAGTTTGAAAGGTTATGAGTAGAACCTGTGAAGTGTTGGTGTAAAAAACTATATATTTAAAAATGTAGGAAGTAAATAACTGTGTTGGCGTGGTTGTTGTTATTGTTAGGCAGTAGAAGTATACAGGATAAAGATAAACTGTAAGTAGATAATTGCTGATGATTAATAATATATAATCAACTAATTCTACTTTATGACATCTTATTATTTCTGATATGATCAACATTAATCAAATAGTGAAGCAATACCTTCAATTAATACAAATATTTTTGATAAACCATCATCTGCTGTATTATGTTTTGACATTAAGAACTTGATGTTTTTTATGATATTGGATATATTTAGAGAACCTAAGAAATCTTTAATTTCCTTAAATCTTTCAAAAATTGATGGTTCTTTATCTTTAGGTTGAAAAGTACCTTGTGGCCATTTTGATGAAAGCTGTGGAAAGCCATTTTTGGCTTTTGGAAGCTGTGGAAAGTCTTGTTTCTTGAATTTCGGTATCTGTTCCCTGTTTTCTAGAGTAATAACCCATATAGGTAGTTTCTGGTTAGGATTCACGTTTTTATTGATCATTTGAAATATTTTTGCTATTTCCAATTTCTTTGTTTCTAGATCCGATTTAATATCTTCTGTGTCAAATGTAGGTGGGATTCCCCTTAGAATGTATTTTGGTTTTATTTCAGTGTTGGGGGTGTATGTATGGAATTCCAAACCTGTTTTAAAGTGATCCTGGACTGATTGGAAATCTTCTCAATTATAAGTGATAAATACTGTTTTATTCTTTTTGTATTTAATATTAATTTCGCCATTTGTTTTCTCACTTAGACATTTAACCATAGATTTATAGTCTTCAAAACTCTTATTTACAATGATAGGGGGGAATGGACTAGCAACATTATTGGAATTTAGAATTTCATTAGTCATGGATTCATCATCGTCATCATAGTCAGAAAATATTGAGAAGCTGTTTTTGGCTGGTACATTATATTCTGTCTCACCTCAACATTATATTCTGTCCTTTTTGTAGTCATTTTCGAACTGCAAAATATAAACACTGTAACTGCTTAACACTTTTAGAATTAATATCACAATTTTTAACTGAAAATAGTAGAATTTGCTATAATTTTCGCTATGTAACTCGTGAAGAGATGTGTGCACCATTAAATCAATATGGCGACTCAAACCTAAAATAAAATGTGTATTTTGCACCCCCTTGACGCCACCCAGGGAGCTAAAAGGCAAGCCTCGACTCGATTAGTCACGGGCTTTGTGTAAACATGAGGGCCTTTCATCTTGTTCAATTTAAAATGTTTTACACACATTTTCCTCTTCAAACAACAGTTGGTCCATCAGCTCTCAAAGGGCTCTTGGTACTTTTTATAAATATTATTCCCTATTTCTTCAACTACAAAACTGTATTTTGACGAATGTTTAGTGTATTAGAATTGGGTTTAAGAGCTATTTCACGTTATTTTATTGAATTTTATACATTTACATCGTGTCCTGCTATGGAGATGTTAGTCAACTTGTCAACTTATTGTTATTTTATAATTTACATATTTTGTTGAAAGGGTTTTTCCTCAATTTTTTTAATCGGATGTAGATAGTTGTCTAATAAAACTGCTAATAAAGCAGGGGAGTACTTTTGTTATTATTTATTTTATTTTTTATTTCTTTAAAGGTGTATCAACAATTATGCTGTTAACGCCGGACTATCTACAGATTTCCACCCTCTTATATTGTCAACAGCACGACAGTATTGTATACAGCCACCCATTTAGCTACTAGCCACGACCGACGTTGCTTAACTTCGGTGATCTACGTTATTGAAGCGGACTTTACCTCCAGTGGTAGTTTCTGTAGCATTACAAGCTCTTTTTGGACTTTTCAGATTGGCCATGTGCCTCTTTTTGGACTGCTCAGTTTGGGCATGTCCCTCTTTTTGGAATTCTCAGTTTGGGCATGTCGCTCTTTTTGGACTTCTCAGTTTGGACATGTTCCTCTTTTAGCACTGCTCAGTTTGTGCATGTCCCTCTTTTTGGACTTCTTAGTTTGGGCATGTCCCTCGTTTCGGACGGCTCAGTTTGGGCATGTCCCTCAATTTGGACTTCTTAGTTTGCGCATGTCCCCCTTTTTGGATTGCTCAGTTTGGGCATGTCCCTCTTTTTGGACTTCTTAGTTTGGGCATGTCCCTCGTTTCGAACGGCTCAGTTTGGGCACGTCCCTCAATTTGGACTTCTTTGTTTGCGCATGTCCCTCTTTTTGGATTGCTCAGTTTGGACATGTCCCTCTTTTTAAACTTCTTAGTTTGGGCATGTCCCTCTTTTTGAACTTCTTAGTTTGGGCATGTCCCTCTTTTTGGACTTCTCAGATTGGGCATGCCCCTCTTTTTGGCATGCCCAGTTTGTGCATGTCCCTCTTTTAGGACTTCTCAGTTTGGGCATTTCCCTCTTTTTGGACTTCTCAGATTGGGCATATCCCTCTTTTTGGACTGCTCAGTTTGTGCATGTCCCTCTTTTTGGACTTCTCAGTTTGGGCATGTCCCTCTTTTAGGACTTCTCAGTTTGGGCATTCCTCTCTTTTTGGACTGCTCAGTTTGAACATGTCCCTCTTTTTGGACTGCTCAGTTCGGGCATGTGACTCTTTTAGAACTTCTCAGTTTGGGCATTTCCCTCTTTTTGGACTTCTCAGTTTGGGCAAACAAGGGACCTGTTTATCGTTAGGCTTTGTAATTATTATACATTCACCATATTGAATTCAATTCAGACAAAGAAATTTGTTTCCTTATTTTTCTAAAGTTTTTGGACAGAGTTATGAATAATAAACCAGCCTGAGGGGCTTCAGGTGCAAACGATATGCCCAAATAAAGGACTCCAAAAAGAGTTTGTATATGCCTCTCGTAGTAGGACATGCATCACCTATCTATGGTTAGAGGCTGTTAAATTTAACTAGTCTTATTGCACCTGAAGAAACGGTGGGCAATTTGAATAAATTTACTTTTATGCAAAAGTGTTTATATTTTGTATAAAAATGTTGGGTAATTTTTGAAATTCACTATAAAAAAAAAAAAAAAAAAAATCAGTCCCGTAACAGGCCACGAGGGCCCTGAGGGGCAGATACTATAGAGGTATCTGATTCATGACCATACGGCACACTAGGGAGATAGTGTGGTCAGTACTATGCTCCGGCCGCCTGATTTTCCCCTTGGCTGCTTCGACTGCTAGAGTCATTAGCACCAACCAAGGTACCCATTATTAAATTAATTAAAGGCTGGGTTGGCCTAGGGACGGTCAGGGAGGCCGAATTCAACCGGTGAACGAAAACACTAGAAGAAAAAATCTTTAGTGCTTGCTCGGGATTTGAACTCAGGCCTCCAGCTTATTAGTCCAGTGCTCTACCACTGAGCTAACCTCGCCCCCCTCACTATAAAAAAGCTATTAAAATAACGAAGGAAGACGGTCGAGATTCCTCCGAAATATAGCGGTACAAAAAACTACAGCTGGAAACAAAAGTTGGACCAAAAAGAATAATAATACAATCATAATAAAATACATTTGTATGCACACATACCTTGTTATTATATTAGTCAGGGAGAATGTCTGGTTCATATGATGCTTTATGATCTCTAAGAATGTTGCGAACTGCATAATTACAATGAATGTTTCAATTTCCAAAATAACTGACAAATAAATCCAATTTGCAACGATTTCATTAGAAATGAATAAAGTTTTAACATAGCAGTTCCCAAGCAAATAAATTGATCCTGGTTGAAGAAATAAAATTGAAATTAATTATGCTTTCAATTATTTCAAGAAAGTAAATGTTGTCGTATTAAATTATATAGCAATGAAACTCTCTTTGTACATTGTCTCCAACGAAAAGAATTGAATAGTTTATGAGATGGTTGAAGATGTTTGTAGGAAATCATAATTAATCCTAATAAGATTACAGACATACTAACCGCTTTTAACTCCTACCACCCCCGGTTAATATTCACCGTCGAGACCGAATCAAACAACTCCCTTCCTTTCCTTGACATACTCCTCATAAGAAATACAGACGGCTCTATATCCACCGATTGGTATACCAAACCCACCTATTCTGGACGACTTCTCCATTACCTTTCCTCACACCCAAAACACCAAATCCTTAACACTGCCAGTAACTTAATAAATCGAGCCCTCTCCCTATCAGACACCAAATTTCACCCTGCGAACAAATCCCGACTCCTCGATATCCTTGAATCGTTTATTTCAGAAAACCGTCAAGTGCACTTTTTAAAATTTTGCATTTTTTTTGTGCACTTTAAAAAAAAATGTAAATTTTCAATTATACATTCGTTTTCGGGGTTAACTTCCTTTACTTCTTTTTTGTTTATTATTATTACAAGTTAAAGCCTGAACAAAATGTATAAAAAGAAAGCTAAATAGAAAAGGGTTGAATAACAATAAGTGTAACCCTAAAATGCATAAAACTGAAAACAAAAGTTCGTAAGGCAGGACCTGCATCCCTAAGCACTTTCCTAAGAATTTTGTGTAGTGCCTCCTATTGGCCGATTTAGTTCATTTTTACAACACCTCTTTCTCATTAGATACACACGACATATACCACGTTTCATTTCAATAAAGCAGGGATTACAACCGGTATGATCGAATTTGTAATATGTGTCCGGAGTAAACCACTCTTCCTAATGGACTGATTTAGTTTATTTTTACAACACCTCTTTCTCATTAGATACTCACGACATATACCACGTTTCATTACAATAAAGCAGGGATTACAACCGGTATGATCGAATTTGTAATATGTGTCCGGAGTAAACCACTCTTCCTAATGGACTGATTTAGTTTATTTTTACAACACCTCTTTCTCATTAGATACTCACGACATATACCACGTTTCATTACAATAAAGCAGGGATTACAACCGGTATCATCGAGTTCGTAATATGTGTCCGGAGTATACCACTCTTCCTAATGGACTGATTTAGTTTATTTTTACAACACCTCTTTCTCATTAGATACTCACGACATATACCACGTTTCATTACAATAAAGCAGGGATTACAACCGGTATGATCGAATTCGTAATATGTGTCTGGAGTAAACCACTCTTCCTAATGGACTGATTTAGTTTATTTTTACAACACCTCTTTCTCATTAGATACTCAGGACATATACCACGTTTCATTACAATAAAGCAGGGATTACAACCGGTATGATCGAATTCGTAATATGTGTCCGGAGTAAACCACTCTTCCTAATGGACTGATTTAGTTTATTTTTACAACACCTCTTTCTCATTAGATACTCACGACATATACCACGTTTCATTACAATAAAGCAGGGATTACAACCGGTATGATCGAATTCGTAATATGTGTCCGGAGTAAACCACTCTTCCTAATGGACTGATTTAGTTTATTTTTACAACACCTCTTTCTCATTAGATACTCACGACATATACCACGTTTCATTACAATAAAGCAGGGATTACAACCGGTATGATCGAATTTGTAATATGTGTCCGGAGTAAACCACTCTTCCCAATGGACTGATTTAGTTCATTTTTACACCACATTTTTCTCTGTAGATAACCACAACGAATACTGAGTTTCTTTAAAATATAAAAATAATTACGACTGGTAATGGCAAATTGGTAATTTTGGTCCGGAGTAAACCCCCCCCCCCCCACTAATGAACGCATTTAGTTTATTTTTGCAAGGCATTTTTCTAATAAGATTACCACATCGAATACCAAGTTCCATTGCAATATGACAAAAATTACGGCCGGAATGTGCAAATAACTACTTTGGGTCCGGAGTAAACTCGTTCGTAAGAAATCGCTACATACCACGTTTCGTGGCGAAAAAACAAAAACTCTTGCGGGTTTACATACATACATTTCTATCTATCTATCTATCTATCTATATATATATATATATATATATATATATATATATATATATATATATATATATATATATATATATATACATATATATATATATATATATGTATATATATATATATATATATATATATATATATATATATATATATATATATATATATTTAGGCGTATTTGGTTATCTTAGCCAATACTTCTGACCCCTCAGCTGCCACACTACCCACCTTGCTTGAGTCTGAAGATCCTACTTGACTAACATTTTGTTATGACATTTTCGAAAATGTTTCATTGGAGTGGAATGGAAATGCGACCCCCAAAGTAGCACCCTCAATTTCAGTCCAGTTATTGTGCTTTTCTGGGCCATTTTCTTCAAACTCCCCTGTTAACAGCAGTTCACCTCCGGGTCGCATCTACCTCACTTCATGTATAGCAGGAGACGTTTCCATGCCAAAAGTGAGCGGTTAAAGTATGCTCCATGATTTATTTAAGTGGACAGAGTGCTCAAGGCTAAAAGGAATGGGAACTATAATTTATCTTAGTTTTTTTTTTGTATTATAAAAAGAAAATACTTTCCTGCGATTGTGCGAATCTTTGGAGCCTTGAGGCAGAAGTTGTGTCCGACATTCAGTTGACTTATATACTTTCCGAATCTGTCGTAAGTCCCATGAAGAAATATAAAGCTAATGACATGCGATAATGCTGGACAAATATCGAATATGGCAGAAGCCATGGAGAAAAGGCATCTGTACTCGTTGTCGTCTTGGGACGCCATCTGGCATTCCCATACTTTGTATGAAAATATCTGTAAAATAGAACAAAAATATATTTGAATGGTACCCATAAATTTTCAAAAGAAAATATTTATACATACTATAGTGAATTGTACTATTTATACATACTATAGTGAATTGTACTATTTAGACATACTATAGTGAATTGTACTATTTAGACATACTATAGTGAATTGTACTATTTAGACATACTATAGTGAATTGTACTATTTAGACATACTATAGAGAATTGTACTATTTAGACATACTATAGTGAATTGTACTATTTAGACATACTATAGTGAATTGTACTATTTAGACATACTATAGTGAATTGTACTATTTTGAGGATTTTTAAATAAGTTCTTTATAACATGTACTATGAGTTTCCTCAAGGCCCCGTTTTTAGCACTTTCCTCCGAAGGAAAGTAGCTATTGAGGTTGGACTCATGACGGAATTTTTGAAAAATTTCTTCAAATCTTTATCGATCCTACCTAGTAGACACCGAAAATGACCCCCGTTAAAATTTATATATATATATATATATATATATATATATATATATATATATATATATATATATCTGTTAACACGATAGCGGCCAGAGTTTTTGTTTTTTCGTCACGAAACTTGGTATATAGCATTCAATTAGCAAACGATTGAACGGGTTCGTTAACCACCAAAGTCGGTCCACCGGAAGGGGGGGTTTACCCCGAACCCAAAACACTAATTTGACCATCTCAGCCGTGATATTTGTTATATTTCAACGAAACTTGGTATTCGTAGTGGTAATATAGAGAGAAAAGTGAGATATAAAAATGAACTAAATCGGTTCATTAGGAGGGGGGTTTACTCCGGACCCACAATACCAATTCGCCACTACCAGCCGTGATTTTTGGTATATTTCGACGAAACTCGGTATTCGTTGTGGTAATCTACAGGTAAATATGTGTTGTAAAAATAAACTAAAACGGTTCATTAGAAGGGGTTTTTTACTCCGGACCCAAATTCCTAATATACTCATAACGGTCGTAATTTCTGCTGTATTGAAACGAAACGCGGTATACGTCGTGGGTAACTCATGAGAAAGAAGTGTTGTAAAAATGAGCTGAATTGGTCAATCAGAAAGCGGGGGTTTACTTTGTAATATATTTCAATAGAAAAGCCCGCCAGACGTAGGTTCACAAAGCCGCCGCAAGGAGCGCTTTGTATCTAGAGGGAGTGTATCCTCTTCCTGCGTTAGATCAAAATACGATAATATGAGGTTTTTTGTATTTATTACGTAGTGTAGTAGGTACCAAGTGTAAACATAACTCTGGAAGCAAATTAATAATTGATCAGTTACTCATTACAAATTTAAAAGAGAACTATTCATGTTTTTATTTTATTTATGTATGATATTTTAAGCAAATTGTTCTGGAAGGCAGTCTACACTACCCAAATTCTGAGGAAAGTGCTTAGTTATGCAGCTCCTGCGTGACGGACTTTTTTTAATCAAAATTGATTGAGTCTGCTCTTGTTTTATAGTTTTTCAGACTTGGAAGAACCAGAAACAGTATTCTTCTATTCCAACAAATCTGTGCTTAAAATTCATAATTGTATGTATCGTTCTTTTGGAGGGGTTTTCTCTCTGTTTAATAATAGCAATTAAATTTTTGTTTTATCAGTGTAACATACCAAAGTGAGAAGGATGATTTGTAATATTGGATAAAACATTTTGAATCCTTTGTAAGTCCTTAGCCTTGAATCAAGATGAATTAGGCCGATATATCTAGATAGAAGGAAGAGAGGATCCAAGCTGACCGTCATGATGGAACCTACTGCAAGAAACAAGGTGAAGTTACATCAAGTGCAAATACTTGAGAAGCTTTGGATAATATTGACTTCTTGTGTCCCTTTCCATTTCAATAGACACCACAGCTGTTTACATTGGTGTTAGCTTATATACTATATTCCGTCGAAAATTGTGAATAATTTAGCACATTCAAGATTACCTATGGGGGGGGGGGGTAGCTATGGAGAAGTTCAGGTGGTGGCTATTTAGCACATTAGGAAGTAGCAATAGAGGACATTAGGAGGTAGCTACGGAGCACATTAGGGGGTAGCTATGGAGAAGTTCAGGTGGTGGCTATTTAGCACATTAGGAAGTAGCGATAGAGGACATTAGGAGGTAGCTACGGAGCACATTAGGAAGTAGCAACGGAGCACATTAGGAGGTAGCTATGGAGAAGTTCAGGTGGTGGCTATTTAGCACATTAGGAAGTAGCAATAGAGGACATTAGGAGGTAGCTATGGAGAAGTTCAGGTGGTGGCTATTTAGCACATTAGGAAGTAGCAATAGAGGACATTAGGAGGTAGCTATGGAGAAGTTCAGGTGGTGGCTATTTAGCACATTAGGAAGTAGCAATAGAGGACATTAGGAGGTAGCTATGGAGAAGTTCAGGTGGTGGCTATTTAGCACATTAGGAAGTAGCAATAGAGGACATTAGGAGGTAGCTACGGAGAAGTTCAGGTGGTGGCTATTTAGCACCTTAGGAAGTAGCAATAGAGGACATTAGGAGGTAGCTATGGAGAAGTTCAGGTGGTGGCTATTTAGCACATTAGGAAGTAGCAATAGAGGACATTAGGAGGTAGCTATGGAGAAGTTCAGGTGGTGGCTATTTAGCACATTAGGAAGTAGCAATAGAGGACATTAGGAGGTAGCTATGGAGAAGTTCAGGTGGTGGCTATTTAGCACATTAGGAAGTAGCAATAGAGGACATTAGGAGGTAGCTACGGAGCACATTAGGGGGTAGCTATGGAGAAGTTCAGGTGGTGGCTATTTAGCACATTAGGAAGTAGCAATAGAGGACATTAGGAGGTAGCTACGGAGCACATTAGGAAGTAGCAACGGAGCACATTAGGAGGTAGCTATGGAGAAGTTCAGGTGGTGGCTATTTAGCACATTAGGAAGTAGCAATAGAGGACATTAGGAGGTAGCTATGGAGAAGTTCAGGTGGTGGCTATTTAGCACATTAGGAAGTAGCAATAGAGGACATTAGGAGGTAGCTATGGAGAAGTTCAGGTGGTGGCTATTTAGCACATTAGGAAGTAGCAATAGAGGACATTAGGAGGTAGCTATGGAGAAGTTCAGGTGGTGGCTATTTAGCACATTAGGAAGTAGCAATAGAGGACATTAGGAGGTAGCTATGGAGAAGTTCAGGTAGTGGCTATTTAGCACATTAGGAAGTAGCAATAGAGGACATTAGGAGGTAGCTATGGAGAAGTTCAGGTGGTGGCTATTTAGCACATTAGGAAGTAGCAATAGAGGACATTAGGAGGTAGCTACGGAGAAGTTCAGGTGGTGGCTATTTAGCACATTAGGAAGTAGCAATAGAGGACATTAGGAGGTAGCTATGGAGAAGTTCAGGTGGTGGCTATTTAGCACATTAGGAAGTAGCAATAGAGGACATTAGGAGGTAGCTACGGAGCACATTAGGAAGTAGCTACGGAGCACATTAGGAGGTAGCTATGGAGAAGTTCAGGTGGTGGCTATTTAGCACATTAGGAAGTAGCAATAGAGGACATTAGGAGGTAGCTATGGAGAAGTTCAGGTGATGGCTATTTAGCACATTAGGAATTAGCAATAGAGGACATTAGGAGGTAGCTATGGAGAAGTTCAGGTGGTGGCTATTTAGCACATTAGGAAGTAGCAATAGAGGACATTAGGAGGTAGCTACGGAGACGTTCAGGTGGTGGCTATTTAGCACATTAGGAAGTAGCAATAGAGGACATTAGGAGGTAGCTATGGAGAAGTTCAGGTGGTGGCTATTTAGCACATTAGGAAGTAGCAATAGAGGACATTAGGAGGTAGCTATGGAGAAGTTCAGGTGGTGGCTATTTAGCACATTAGGAAGTAGCAATAGAGGACATTAGGAGGTAGCTACGGAGCACATTAGGAAGTAGCTACGGAGCACATTAGGAGGTAGCTATGGAGAAGTTCAGGTGGTGGCTATTTAGCACATTAGGAAGTAGCAATAGAGGACATTAGGAGGTAGCTATGGAGAAGTTCAGGTGGTGGCTATTTAGCACATTAGGAAGTAGCAATAGAGGGCATTAGGAGGTAGCTACGGAGAAGTTCAGGTGGTGGCTATTTAGCACATTAGGAAGTAGCAATAGAGGACATTAGGAGGTAGCTATGGAGAAGTTCAGGTGGTGGCTATTTAGCACATTAGGAAGTAGCAATAGAGGACATTAGGAGGTAGCTACGGAGCACATTAGGGGGTAGCTATGGAGCAGTTCAGGTGGTGGCTATTTAGCACATTAGGAAGTAGCAATAGAGGACATTAGGAGGTAGCTATGGAGCACATTAGGGGGTAGCTATGGAGAAGTTCAGGTGGTGGCTATTTAGCACATTAGGAAGTAGCAATAGAGGACATTAGGAGGTAGCTACGGAGCACATTAGGGGGTAGCTATGGAGAAGTTCAGGTGGTGGCTATTTAGCACATTAGGAAGTAGCAATAGAGGACATTAGGAGGTAGCTACGGAGCACATTAGGGGGTAGCTATGGAGAAGTTCAGGTGGTGGCTATTTAGCACATTAGGAAGTAGCAATAGAGGACATTAGGAGGTAGCTACGGAGCACATTAGGAAGTAGCAACGGAGCACATTAGGAGGTAGCTATGGAGAAGTTCAGGTGGTGGCTATTTAGCACATTAGGAAGTAGCAATAGAGGACATTAGGAGGTAGCTATGGAGAAGTTCAGGTGGTGGCTATTTAGCACATTAGGAAGTAGCAATAGAGGACATTAGGAGGTAGCTATGGAGAAGTTCAGGTGGTGGCTATTAAGCACATTAGGAAGTAGCAATAGAGGACATTAGGAGGTAGCTATGGAGAAGTTCAGGTGGTGGCTATTTAGCACATTAGGAAGTAGCAATAGAGGACATTAGGAGGTAGCTATGGAGAAGTTCAGGTGGTGGCTATTTAGCACATTAGGAAGTAGCAATAGAGGACATTAGGAGGTAGCTACGGAGCACATTAGGGGGTAGCTATGGAGAAGTTCAGGTGGTGGCTATTTAGCACATTAGGAAGTAGCAATAGAGGACATTAGGAGGTAGCTACGGAGCACATTAGGGGGTAGCTATGGAGAAGTTCAGGTGGTGGCTATTTAGCACATTAGGAAGTAGCAATAGAGGACATTAGGAGGTAGCTACGGAGCACATTAGGAAGTAGCAACGGAGCACATTAAGAGGTAGCTATGGAGAAGTTCAGGTGGTGGCTATTTAGCACATTAGGAAGTAGCAATAGAGGACATTAGGAGGTAGCTATGGAGAAGTTCAGGTGGTGGCTATTTAGCACATTAGGAAGTAGCAATAGAGGACATTAGGAGGTAGCTATGGAGAAGTTCAGGTGGTGGCTATTTAGCACATTAGGAAGTAGCAATAGAGGACATTAGGAGGTAGCTATGGAGAAGTTCAGGTGGTGGCTATTTAGCACATTAGGAAGTAGCAATAGAGGACATTAGGAGGTAGCTATGGAGAAGTTCAGGTAGTGGCTATTTAGCACATTAGGAAGTAGCAATAGAGGACATTAGGAGGTAGCTATGGAGAAGTTCAGGTGGTGGCTATTTAGCACATTAGGAAGTAGCAATAGAGGACATTAGGAGGTAGCTACGGAGAAGTTCAGGTGGTGGCTATTTAGCACATTAGGAAGTAGCAATAGAGGACATTAGGAGGTAGCTATGGAGAAGTTCAGGTGGTGGCTATTTAGCACATTAGGAAGTAGCAATAGAGGACATTAGGAGGTAGCTACGGAGCACATTAGGAAGTAGCTACGGAGCACATTAGGAGGTAGCTATGGAGAAGTTCAGGTGGTGGCTATTTAGCACATTAGGAAGTAGCAATAGAGGACATTAGGAGGTAGCTATGGAGAAGTTCAGGTGATGGCTATTTAGCACATTAGGAATTAGCAATAGAGGACATTAGGAGGTAGCTATGGAGAAGTTCAGGTGGTGGCTATTTAGCACATTAGGAAGTAGCAATAGAGGACATTAGGAGGTAGCTACGGAGACGTTCAGGTGGTGGCTATTTAGCACATTAGGAAGTAGCAATAGAGGACATTAGGAGGTAGCTATGGAGAAGTTCAGGTGGTGGCTATTTAGCACATTAGGAAGTAGCAATAGAGGACATTAGGAGGTAGCTATGGAGAAGTTCAGGTGGTGGCTATTTAGCACATTAGGAAGTAGCAATAGAGGGCATTAGGAGGTAGCTACGGAGAAGTTCAGGTGGTGGCTATTTAGCACATTAGGAAGTAGCAATAGAGGACATTAGGAGGTAGCTATGGAGAAGTTCAGGTGGTGGCTATTTAGCACATTAGGAAGTAGCAATAGAGGACATTAGGAGGTAGCTACGGAGCACATTAGGGGGTAGCTATGGAGAAGTTCAGGTGGTGGCTATTTAGCACATTAGGAAGTAGCAATAGAGGACATTAGGAGGTAGCTATGGAGAAGTTCAGGTGGTGGCTATTTAGCACATTAGGAAGTAGCAATAGAGGACATTAGGAGGTAGCTATGGAGAAGTTCAGGTGGTGGCTATTTAGCACATTAGGAAGTAGCAATAGAGGACATTAGGAGGTAGCTATGGAGAAGTTCAGGTGGTGGCTATTTAGCACATTAGGAAGTAGCAATAGAGGACATTAGGAGGTAGCTACGGAGCACATTAGGGGGTAGCTATGGAGCAGTTCAGGTGGTGGCTATTTAGCACATTAGGAAGTAGCAATAGAGGACATTAGGAGGTAGCTATGGAGAAGTTCAGGTGGTGGCTATTTAGCACATTAGGAAGTAGCAATAGAGGACATTAGGAGGTAGCTACGGAGCACATTAGGGGGTAGCTATGGAGAAGTTCAGGTGGTGGCTATTTAGCACATTAGGAAGTAGCAATAGAGGACATTAGGAGGTAGCTATGGAGAAGTTCAGGTGGTGGCTATTTAGCACATTAGGAAGTAGCAATAGAGGACATTAGGAGGTAGCTACGGAGCACATTAGGAAGTAGCTACGGAGAACATTAGGAGGTAGCTATGGAGAAGTTCAGGTGGTGGCTATTTAGCACATTAGGAAGTAGCAATAGAGGACATTAGGAGGTAGCTACGGAGCACATTAGGAAGTAGCTACGGAGCACATTAGGAGGTAGCTATGGAGAAGTTCAGGTGGTGGCTATTTAGCACATTAGGAAGTAGCAATAGAGGACATTAGGAGGTAACTATGGAAAAGTTCAGGTGGTGGCTATTTAGCACATTAGGAAGTAGCAATAGAGGACATTAGGAGGTAGCTACGGAGAAGTTCAGGTGGTGGCTATTTAGCACATTAGGAAGTAGCAATAGAGGACATTAGGAGGTAGCTATGGAGAAGTTCAGGTGGTGGCTATTTAGCACATTAGGAAGTAGCAATAGAGGACATTAGGAGGTAGCTACGGAGCACATTAGGGGGTAGCTATGGAGCAGTTCAGGTGGTGGCTATTTAGCACATTAGGAAGTAGCAATAGAGGACATTAGGAGGTAGCTATGGAGAAGTTCAGGTGGTGGCTATTAAGCACATTAGGAAGTAGCAATAGAGGACATTAGGAGGTAGCTATGGAGAAGTTCAGGTGGTGGCTATTTAGCACATTAGGAAGTAGCAATAGAGGACATTAGGAGGTAGCTATGGAGAAGTTCAGGTGGTGGCTATTTAGCACATTAGGAAGTAGCAATAGAGGACATTAGGAGGTAGCTACGGAGCACATTAGGGGGTAGCTATGGAGCAGTTCAGGTGGTGGCTATTTAGCACATTAGGAAGTAGCAATAGAGGACATTAGGAGGTAGCGACGGAGAAGTTCAGGTGGTGGCTATTTAGCACATTAGGAAGTAGCAATAGAGGACATTAGGAGGTACCTATGGAGAAGTTCAGGTGGTGGCTATTTAGCACATTAGGAAGTAGCAATAGAGGACATGAGGAGGTAGCTATGGTGAAGTTCAGGTGGTGGCTATTTAGCACATTAGGAAGTAGCAATAGATGACATTAGGAGGTAGCTACGGAGAAGTTCAGGTGGTGGCTATTTAGCACATTAGGAAGTAGCAATAGAGGACATTAGGAGGTAGCTACGGAGCACATTAGGGGGTAGCTATGGAGCAGTTCAGGTGGTGGCTATTTAGCACATTAGGAAGTAGCAATAGAGGACATTAGGAGGTAGCTACGGAGAAGTTCAGGTGGTGGCTATTTAGCACATTAGGAAGTAGCAATAGAGGACATTAGGAGGTAGCTATGGAGAAGTTCAGGTGGTGGCTATTTAGCACATTAGGAAGTAGCAATAGAGGACATGAGGAGGTAGCTATGGTGAAGTTCAGGTGGTGGCTATTTAGCACATTAGGAAGTAGCAATAGATGACATTAGGAGGTAGCTACGGAGAAGTTCAGGTGGTGGCTATTTAGCACATTAGGAAGTAGCAATAGAGGACATTAGGAGGTAGCTACGGAGCACATTAGGGGGTAGCTATGGAGCAGTTCAGGTGGTGGCTATTTAGCACATTAGGAAGTAGCAATAGAGGACATGAGGAGGTAGCTATGGTGAAGTTCAGGTGGTGGCTATTTAGCACATTAGGAAGTAGCAATAGATGACATTAGGAGGTAGCTACGGAGAAGTTCAGGTGGTGGCTATTTAGCACATTAGGAAGTAGCAATAGAGGACATTAGGAGGTAGCTACGGAGCACATTAGGGGGTAGCTATGGAGCAGTTCAGGTGGTGGCTATTTAGCACATTAGGAAGTAGCAATAGAGGACATTAGGAGGTAGCTACGGAGAAGTTCAGGTGGTGGCTATTTAGCACATTAGGAAGTAGCAATAGAGGACATTAGGAGGTAGCTATGGAGAAGTTCAGGTGGTGGCTATTTAGCACATTAGGAAGTAGCAATAGAGGACATGAGGAGGTAGCTATGGTGAAGTTCAGGTGGTGGCTATTTAGCACATTAGGAAGTAGCAATAGATGACATTAGGAGGTAGCTACGGAGAAGTTCAGGTGGTGGCTATTTAGCACATTAGGAAGTAGCAATAGAGGACATTAGGAGGTAGCTACGGAGCACATTAGGGGGTAGCTATGGAGCAGTTCAGGTGGTGGCTATTTAGCACATTAGGAAGTAGCAATAGAGGACATTAGGAGGTAGCTACGGAGAAGTTCAGGTGGTGGCTATTTAGCACATTAGGAAGTAGCAATAGAGGACATTAGGAGGTAGCTATGGAGAAGTTCAGGTGGTGGCTATTTAGCACATTAGGAAGTAGCAATAGAGGACATGAGGAGGTAGCTATGGTGAAGTTCAGGTGGTGGCTATTTAGCACATTAGGAAGTAGCAATAGATGACATTAGGAGGTAGCTACGGAGAAGTTCAGGTGGTGGCTATTTAGCACATTAGGAAGTAGCAATAGAGGACATTAGGAGGTAGCTACGGAGCACATTAGGGGGTAGCTATGGAGCAGTTCAGGTGGTGGCTATTTAGCACATTAGGAAGTAGCAATAGAGGACATTAGGAGGTAGCTACGGAGAAGTTCAGGTGGTGGCTATTTAGCACATTAGGAAGTAGCAATAGAGGACATTAGGAGGTAGCTATGGAGAAGTTCAGGTGGTGGCTATTTAGCACATTAGGAAGTAGCAATAGAGGACATTAGGAGGTAGCTACGGAGAAGTTCAGGTGGTGGCTATTTAGCACATTAGGAAGTAGCAATAGAGGACATTAGGAGGTAGCTATGGAGAAGTTCAGGTGGTGGCTATTTAGCACATTAGGAAGTAGCAATAGAGGACATGAGGAGGTAGCTATGGTGAAGTTCAGGTGGTGGCTATTTAGCACATTAGGAAGTAGCAATAGATGACATTAGGAGGTAGCTACGGAGAAGTTCAGGTGGTGGCTATTTAGCACATTAGGAAGTAGCAATAGAGGACATTAGGAGGTAGCTACGGAGCACATTAGGGGGTAGCTATGGAGCAGTTCAGGTGGTGGCTATTTAGCACATTAGGAAGTAGCAATAGAGGACATTAGGAGGTAGCTACGGAGAAGTTCAGGTGGTGGCTATTTAGCACATTAGGAAGTAGCAATAGAGGACATTAGGAGGTAGCTATGGAGAATTTCAGGCGGTGGCTATTTAGCACATTAGGAAGTAGCAATAGAGGACATTAGGAGGTAGCTATGGAGAAGTTCAGGTGGTGGCTATTTAGCACATTAGGAAGTAGCAATAGAGGACATTAGGAGGTAGCTACGGAGCACATTAGGAAGTAGCTACGGAGCTCATTAGGAGGTAGCTATGGAGCAGTTCAGCACATTAGTAAGTAGTTATAGACGACATTAGGAGATAGCTATTTAGCGCATTAGGAAGTAACTACGAAGCACATTAGGGGGGTAGCTACGGAGCACATTAGGGGGTCGCTACGGAGCACATTAGGGGGTCGCTACGGAGCACATTAGGGGGTAGCTATGAAGCACGTTAGGGGGTAGCTATGGAGCAGTTCAGGTGGTAGCTATTTAGCACATTAGGAAGTAGCAATAGAGGACATTAGGGGTAGCTATTTAGCATATTAGGAAGTAGCAATAGAGGACATTAGGGGGTAGCTATTTAGCACATTAGGGTGTAGCTATGGATCAGTTTAACGCTAACCCATTATTGAGTTTAATTACGCTAATATTGAGACCCAAAGGGCGGAGAGCCCCAACGCGAAATCTGAAAGCTCTGCGTCCTCGGCAAGAAACGTCCGTGATACATTGGTCGGGATTTTGAAGACGACCATTTAAATAATTCAAAAGACACCTGGTGACCACAGGACTGATGGGCCTCAGCTGACGTCCTCATGCTCAGGCTGACATAAGCAATTCAATATTCCACTCGGGGGCCTAGAGGATGAAATATTCAACGAAGGTTGATTAGCAATTTCGGCCATTGCTGATTCCCTCTCATCGATTATGTAAAGGCGGCAGGTCGCAGGAGAGGGATCGTCCGATTCATTCCGACGTCGGTTATGGATTAGTTCGGATGCGGAATACCAAATTCTTTTGATGACAGAATCATTCAAATCGACCCATCAGAATGTCCGAAAGACATCATAGTTCTGTCGCCAAATGTCTAAGCATAATGCGCCATAGGCACTAATGGTAAACGAGTTTTTTGACCTAGAGTTTTTCTTCAGTCGAAAATTATCTTACGGGTTCACGTTTTTGATAATATTCCTCAACATTCCCTTTGATTACATTAAGAACTTACTCATAGTACCGTATGCTTGTATTGCACTACGTTAGGCAACATTTAAAGCGGCCCAACTAAACAATCTCAAATGCAAGATGTATTTCACTACGGTAGGCAACATTTAAAGCGGCCCAACTAAATAATCTCAAATGCATGATGTATCCAAAGGAATATCATCCACACATTATTTTTTTTTTTATCTTTTAAGCTGATTTGGCAACTGTGGCCATTGGCACCGTCACATATTATTAACCGTTTGACGACTACATGGGTCGTGCAGGTCCCTTGAACTTCATTTGGCAAGTGGTGCACGCCTCAATCTGTGCTGATTTCTTATTTCTCTTTTTCCCTTCAATAATAGGTGAGCTACTAGAAAAAAATCCCCTACTGTCAATGATCCAGTCAGAACGCCAATGCCGGAGCAGAGTGGGAAGAAAGTTTTTTTTTCAGCCCGCACCAGTGCGGGAGTAACATGAGGAAAGTGTCTGTTTATTTTCTCGAAAATGTTTTGTAGCTTAATATGCACATAAATGAAAAAAGTTTTATAACCTATTTTTATGATCTAATATTTTGTTTAATGTTTTACTTATTGACCCTCCGTGCCAAGGGTCGTGGGTTCGATTCCCACTAGGTGGGGTGGCCTTTTCTTGGAAAAAATAGAAGGCATCAGCTTTAACCTCGCTAGAAAAGGTTAATAACCTATAAATAACCAGTTCTAAAATTCTGAGTTTATAATAAAATGATGTTAAAATTTAAATAATTACTATTCACTTTGTAAATTTTGTATGTATTTTTTATTGCTGAAAAACGCAGCCAAAAACAATGCTGAAACGACCAAAATATAGATTTTTCAGAAAATTTAAATATTTTTGTTAGCCATATCCCACGAATTCCTTAATTCTTATCAGGTAAAATAAATGAAATATGTAATTTGCAAATTTCATTTTTGCTAATGACAATAAACGGATTCATCAAATATTAAAAATCTTTTAAATGTCGCATAATTAAGAGAGTATTTTTCGCTTATTTTATCTTTCTTGATCGCCCCGTTTCACATTAATTTTATGTCACAATATTTATGAGGTGTAAGTGTGTCAGCCTAATAAATATTTAATATTTGGAATGACGATTGTGTATTTTATCAAGTTTTTGTTATAGCTGACGTTAAGATGCATAACCTGTTGTGTATGGCATTCTGTCAAGACCGAAATACCAGTTTTAAAAATACCTGTTTATATATGCCGACCGTTGTAGTCCATTAAGTTTAATAGGCCATAGCTAAGCTTGATGATAAATGTCAGACATAAAGATCAGCTGTAACTCCCTGTCCACCCTTTGAAGAATCCTACATAATCCACTTGTTTATCTGGAGATGAGGAAGGAACATTTGGCAAGCTTTAAAAGCAGACTCATCAATCCATAAATTATTTATGCTCAGGAAATACATTAATAAAAACAGACTGTATTAATTAGTAAGTATTTCATTATTTGTCAGAGTGCCAAAGTAAATAGTATTTTTAACTCTGTTTCTGGATCAGGCATGTTTCATGGATATGAATTATTTTTAATAATAATTATTACTTTGAACTCGTTCAATCGTTTGCTAATTGAATGCTATATACCAAGTTTCACGAAGAAAAAACAAAAACTCTGGCCGCTATCGTGTTAACAGACACACACACACATATATACATATATATATATATATATATATATATATATATATATATATATATAAATTTTAACGGGGTTCATTTTCGGTGTCTACTAGGTAGGATCGATGAAGATTTGAAGAAATTTTTCAAACATTCCGCAATGTGTGCAACCTCAATAGCTACTTTCCTTCGGAGGAAAGCGCTGAAATGCACACTGTTATAATTAAAAAAAGTGTGTATACCTAATTGACTATTTTAATTGTCCCGTTGAACGAGATGGTCTCAGTCGAGCGAAAGCTATAAACTGAACTTACAAGTACGTATTTGATCACAGAGAAGGTTTCAGGAAATTTTTCTACAATTGCGTTGAGCGCCACGGGGTTGTTGTGGTGGGGATTTCCAGGAATTGATGCGTAGGAACTGAAGAGGCACTGAAAAGGATCGAGGGATGCCGTAGGATGCCGGATTACAGGAAGTTTACTGTACTATTATTTACCTACAATATATACATATCCAAAAAAGTGGATATACTTCATTGATTAAAAATACATGGAATATAATATATATATATATATATATATATATATATATATATATATATATATATATATATATATATATATATAAAACAACAGTCCTGTGTCAGGCCACGAGGGCCCTTAGGGGCAGATACTATAGAGGTGTCTGATTCATGGGAGATAGTGAGGTCAGTACTAAGCTCCGGCCGCCTGATTTTCCCCTTGGCTGCTTCGACTGCTGGAGTCATTAGCACCCAAGGTACCCATTATTAAATTTATTAAAGGCTGGGTTGGCCTAGGGACGGTCAGGGAGGCCGAATTCAACCCATGAACGAAGACACTAGAAGAAAAAATCTTTAGTGCTTGCTCGGGATTTGAACTCAGGCCTCCAGCTTATTAGTCCAGTGCTCTACCACTGAGCTAACCTCGCCCCCATAAGATATATATATATATACTGATTTGAACTACCGGTATTTTCGTGACCTATGGGATCTGGAACGTGGACATTTTTCATCGGCGCCTCCGGATAAGGTCGGCAGCGGGTTTCTCCCCTAAGGGACGTACTTGTATATTTGTAAAGGGTTATAAATAATTATATTCATTAACTTTGGAGATGGCTTGTAATTTTACTTATATTTCATTAGTTTTATTTATATTTCATTAGTTTTATTTATATTTCATTAGTTTTATTTATATTTCATTAGTTTTATTTATATTTCATTAGTTTTATTTATATTTCATTAGTTTTATTTATATTTCATTTTTTTCAACCTTAAAAAAATAATTTCGTTCGTTGTATTTAGATTAAAATATTGCTCAGGAAACCTACATTAACATTCATTTCGATTACTTTGAAACTTTCGAACTCACAAAAAATGTCTGGACAACACGTTGATATGCTCTCCGCTTTGTACTGCTGACCGTATCCATTTTCGGACATCATAAGCAAACCTAGACCAGGTACATATGTCTTCAGAAGACATCAGCACTCGGAAGATGTTTGCCTTCTGGTTCTGTCAATAGTGTAGTCCGGCGGCTTTGCAAACAGTGACACGGCTACTGTAGGAGGTACATGCTAGTGTTGCAGGTATTGAAGAAACAGCTGTTCCGGAATGTAAACCATGATGTTCGAGCAGAATTCTACTGCAAATAACATCCGACCAAAAGCAAACTAGTTTCTTACCTACCGGGTGATGGATAGGTAAACTCCAACTCCGTCCAAGTTGCAGTTTGCTGATTGGTTCCATGCTTCGAACAATAGGTTTATAAATTGTGCAGCAATAATCAGGCTGACACATTGGCAGTATATGTTTCTAGTATAAACGTACAAATTAGCACTCTCAAGAACAAACTACAAAAATAACGACTTACCTATCGAAAATATTAGAAACGCATTCATGCCCGGGAGATAATAAGGAATCCAAAGATACCATTAGCGCAATTTCACTAACAACACGCGGTTGTGAACGCCTGTGAACACTTTTTTGTAACGCTTTACATGGCCACCGCGCATGCGCGAACACCAGCGGACACTTCTTTGTGAGGTTTTTTTCCAGTTTAGTCATCGCTAAAGCATATTTATGTTCATACATAGCAACCGCGCATGCGCGAACGCCAGCGGTTTCCTACATGGTCGCCCGTGTGCTTGAACGCCAGCGGACACTTTTTTGTAAAGTTTTTTCTTCTTTCGTACATGACCACCGCGTATGAACGAACGCAACAGTTTCTTACATGGCCACCGGACGCCAATGGGCACTTTTTTGTAAGGTTTTTTTCAGTTAAGTCATCGCTGCTAAGTTAGCAGTGCTAACGCATATTTATGCTAATATTGTGGCTCTATTTCGCATTTTTTTATGCACATGAAATTGTTGCAACGTCAAAAATCTTGATATTCACAAATATCCATATTCGTCACAAAGCATTTCCGTAACACACAAGTTAGCCACTGAAATGTGTCTATGTGTGGGGGGGGGGGGGGGGTTTACTCCGTACATATATCGGTAACATATCGCCAGTTGAACGTTTTAAAACATTTTGTAGCGACACAGAAACGGAAAGTTGAATTGTTTTTATCTCAAATGTTAATATTTTCGCTGTTGATAAACTGCGAAAAATGTTTAGTAATATTATACAATTTTACAACTTCTCGAATTAACGTGGCTGCACCCGGCACTTCGGTAGCAGCTACTGCTATTTGCAGTCCACTTAGTAGCAACTCCATACGTCCGCCCACGTAGTGTGGACATAGGACTCCAAGGCAAAAACACGTGTTTGCTCAGGCTTCCGCGCTCTCAGGAGCCAGTGTATAAATATTTCTCTCTGCAAATATGCTGTCTGCACTCTGGGCGGTCTTTCAAGCTGAAATTCGTTGAAAGGTAATTTTTAAAGAATACTTCAAAATGCCACAGCTTAAAAATAATTTGTTAAACCTCTTGTTAGCACTTTCCTCCGAAGGGTTGGGTTGGTAGTTCAAGGGCAGAAAACTGCTTGGTCATCTCCGCCCTTGTTGTGTTTAATTGTGCAAGATTAATGTTAGGATGGAGAGTGTTTTCAGTATTATGTGTTTGAGATAGAGTTGTGTTACTAAAGTTGTATTTGGGAGAATCTAAGTTTGGAAAAAAAGAGAAATTATTGTTGTTATAAAATTGCATGGATATAAGAACCAGATTCACTCACACATAAATATATTTGCACTTATATAAATATAGTATACATATATATGTATAGTGCACAGTACATATGTAAATACAGTACAAATAATAAAAAATATATATAATGTAAACATATATTTTGTTTTATTTTATTATTTTTTTATTCATTCTATTTTTTTTATTTTTTTTTTTTATTTTTTTTTATTTATTTTTTTATTTTTTTTTTAATTATTTTTTTGTTATTTTATTTTGATATTTTTTAAAAATATTTTCTTCTTCTTTTTCTCTTTTTTTTCCTTCTTTTGTTTTAACTTTTTTTTTTGTATATATATTTTTATTTTCCTCATTTATTTATTTTGATACATACTAGTGATTACACTGTACAACTAACAACTTTCTTATATGATGATTAGATAGTTAGCCGTCGAGGTGATAAGTACAGATGGAATGGTTGGGATTCGGCTAAATAAACCTCAATATGATTTTGTTTTAAAAAAATCTATATTTCGGACGTTTCGGCTACTCATTGGTAGCCTTCGTCAGCTAAAATGACAAAAAAAAAAAATTAATACAGAAACAATCAAGAAAAATTTATAATTGTGATAGGTAACAGAACTATAGATACAGTTTAACTTATAACAGAACATATCGTCTTAAAATTCTTAGAATGAGTAGAATGAAAAAGAAAATAGGTACAGTAATTGATTTTAATAGTAATTAGTAACATTAATTGATTTTACAAAGAAATAAGAGAACTATATACCAATGACAAATATAGTAGCTAATAGTAACATTAATTAATTTTACAAAGAAATAAGATACTACATACCAATAGAAATGCCGAGCGGCAGAGGAAAACCAAGGTTGGCAATTAAGTAACCATTGTGAAAGTGTCTAAGGAAAAAAGGAATCTGCAAGGGGTATATGTAACTGGAAACAGCAAGAGGTGGGGGAAAAACGGGCGGTAGGATCAAACAGATGTTTATGACATTTTATGACAGGAAAGGAGAAAAGGTGTTAATGGAAGGATACCCAAGGGGCAAGGTAAAAATCTAGGTAGGTGGTCGGGCGAGTATTTGGAAAATATTAGCGTACATAGGAGAAATGCCTTGTTGGTCAGTTTTGTAATTTATATTGTTTTTGTTTAAGTTTATGTGTACACATTCCGAGATCTGTAGTCTTTTTTTGTTACGTTGTGTAGAAAGAATTTTCGTGTCGTCGAAGTTAAAAGTGTGTTTTTGTGTAATGGCGTGTTTTGCAAGTGCAGATTTATCTATTTCTTTATTAGTGATGGTTCGTTTATGTTGTGTAAGACGTGAGTGAATGTCATTTATGGTTTCTCCTATGTATACACCATTACAGGAAGGGGTTTGGCAAGGGACTTGGTAAACACATCGGGTTGTATGTTCAAAAGGGATGGGATCTTTGAGTTTGGTGTAGAGGGTTTTGAGTTTGTTGGTAGTTTTCAAACCAAAGTTTAGGGAAGGGTAGGATTTTTTAATTGTCTTTGTAAGTTTATCAGTCAGTCCAGGTGTAAATGTGGAAGGAAGCATGGGATAGGGAGAGGACTCGGCGAAGGAGATTTCTGGCTACATTAATCTTGAGGTGGTAAGGATGGGATGAATGAAAATTAAGTAACCGTCCCGAGTACGTGGGTTTGGTGTACCAGTCAGTAATAATAGTACCGTCAGTCTGTCTAATTAGTAAGATGTCCAAGTATGGGAGCTGTCCCTAATTAGACAGACTGACGGTACTATTATTACTGACTGGTACACCAAACCCACGTACTCGGGACGGTTACTTAATTTTCATTCATCCCATCCTTACCACCTCAAGATTAATGTAGCCAGAAATCTCCTTCGCCGAGTCCTCTCCCTATCCCATGCTTCCTTCCACAATAAAAATATTAATATCGCCTCAGATATATTGGCACGCAACCAATTTCCCCCCAACCTCATAAAATCCCTTGTTAAAAAAGTAAAATCCCAACCTTCCAGCACTATCTCTCCCAATTCTTCCCTAACTCCCAGTTCCCAAATGTTCCGATCTCTACCATTTACACCTGGACTGACTGATAAACTTACAAAGACAATTAAAAAATCCTACCCTTCCCTAAACTTTGGTTTGAAAACTACCAACAAACTCAAAACCCTCTACACCAAACTCAAAGATCCCATCCCTTTTGAACATACAACCCGATGTGTTTACCAAGTCCCTTGCCAAACCCCTTCCTGTAATGGTGTATACATAGGAGAAACCATAAATGACATTCACTCACGTCTTACACAACATAAACGAACCATCACTAATAAAGAAATAGATAAATCTGCACTTGCAAAACACGCCATTACACAAAAACACACTTTTAACTTCGACGACACGAAAATTCTTTCTACACAACGTAACAAAAAAAGACTACAGATCTCGGAATGTGTACACATAAACTTAAACAAAAACAATATAAATTACAAAACTGACCAACAAGGCATTTCTCCTATGTACGCTAATATTTTCCAAATACTCGCCCGACCACCTACCTAGATTTTTACCTTGCCCCTTGGGTATCCTTCCATTAACACCTTTTCTCCTTTCCTGTCATAAAATGTCATAAACATCTGTTTGATCCTACCGCCCGTTTTTCCCCCACCTCTTGCTGTTTCCAGTTACATATACCCCTTGCAGATTCCTTTTTTCCTTAGACACTTTCACAATGGTTACTTAATTGCCAACCTTGGTTTTCCTCTGCCGCTCGGCATTTCTATTGGTATGTAGTATCTTATTTCTTTGTAAAATTAATTAATGTTACTATTAGCTACTATATTTGTCATTGGTATATAGTTCTCTTATTTCTTTGTAAAATCAATTAATGTTACTAATTACTATTAAAATCAATTACTGTACCTATTTTCTTTTTCATTCTACTCATTCTAAGAATTTTAAGACGATATGTTCTGTTATAAGTTAAACTGTATCTATAGTTCTGTTACCTATCACAATTATAAATTTTTTTTGATTGTTTCTGTATTAATTTTTTTTTTTTTTTGTCATTTTAGCTGACGAAGGCTACCAATGAGTAGCCGAAACGTCCGAAATATAGATTTTTTTAAAACAAAATCATATTGAGGTTTATTTAGCCGAATCCCAACCATTCCATCTGTACTTATCACCTCGACGGCTAACTATCTAATCATCATGATGAATTCACTGGGACCCTGCCAACGTGCTCCAAAGGAGGCAAAAATCACTATTAACCGCATCTCCAAGTTCTCCAAGAACCTTGTCAAGAAGAAAGAGGGCTTGATTTTTCTGCTAAAATGTAAGTCCAACAATTTCTTACCAAAACACATTAGAACCTCAACCAACCATATCAACCCGTGCGACCTGAACTCCCCTGTTCAAAAACAACTTGCAACAGGGAAACTCCATTTCCAGAAAAAATTACTCAATATAGAAATAGCCAATTTAAACTGTGAAATTAAAAATGTAGAAACATTGTTAGAGTCACACTTTAATATCTTAAGAGGGTTAGTTGACCAGGACCTGTTTAATGACATATCCAACTTTATTTCAAACATTTGTAATAGTTTAAAATCGAAGTTAAAAATGAATCTTTTCCAAAAATTTAATAAAACTCGCCAGAATCACGTTCACCGCCCCATCGGTGACGAAAACTGGGTAAAAAACATCTCCTCGGTCAACGTCCCCCCTCAGGTTAACAACATACTTTGTTAAGGAGAAAAATTTTCTTTACCTCCTACACCAGGTATTGTTGTTCCCAAAATAATTACCGATGTAGAATACATACTACAAACCGTTCCTTGTAAAGAGGAAGACCAAACCCGCTCTAAAGTAGTTAATAGCATCACCAATTTCTTACAAATTCCTTCTCCCAGCCACTCCCACCTTTCCACTGAATTTTACAAAGACCTAAAACACACCAAAACTTTCTTACGGACACATGAACAACATATAATATGTACTAAATCCGACAAGGGAAACACGACCGTCATCATGGACAGAACAGAATACAACGAAAAAATGACCAACTTATTCAACGACACCAATACATACTTACCCATTCCTAAGGACATTACGAAAATACAAGAACGAAAATTCAACGAACACATTCACAAACTTTTTAACTCTAACGAAATCGACAAATCCACTAAGACCTTCTTAATTTCCCACAATTCCCTCCCACCGCTTGCCTATGGCCTTCCCAAAATCCACAAACCTGGTAATCCCCTTCGTCCCATCATTGCCAATATAGATTCTCCCTCTTCCAGCCTCAGTAAATTTCTTCTTCCCTCATTACAAATACTTAGCCATAATAATCCCTATGATATAAAAAATTCTTTTGACCTAATTTCTAAATTATCCAACCTAACCATTCCCCACGGCCACATTTTAGTTTCCATTGATGCCACATCCTTATTCACTAACGTCCCACTAGCCAAAACGCTAGAAATTATCGAAAACCATTGGCCCACCCTCCACCTCCATAGCCCTCTATCCTTTGATCTGTTTATAGAAAGTCTAAAACTTTGTGTTAACAGCGGTTTTTTTAAAATTTGCTGATGATTAACCCAAACAGACTAACAGACATACTTACCTGTTTCAATTCCTTTTACCCTAGGCTTCAATTTACAGTCGAAATAGAACAGGACAGACAGCTCCCATACTTGGACATCTTACTAATTAGACAGACTGACGGTACTATTATTACTGACTGGTACACCAAACCCACGTACTCGGGACGGTTACTTAATTTTCATTCATCCCATCCTTACCACCTCAAGATTAATGTAGCCAGAAATCTCCTTCGCCGAGTCCTCTCCCTATCCCATGCTTCCTTCCACAATAAAAATATTAATATCGCCTCAGATATATTGGCACGCAACCAATTTCCCCCCAACCTCATAAAATCCCTTGTTAAAAAAGTAAAATCCCAACCTTCCAGCACTATCTCTCCCAATTCTTCCCTAACTCCCAGTTCCCAAATGTTCCGATCTCTACCATTTACACCTGGACTGACTGATAAACTTACAAAGACAATTAAAAAATCCTACCCTTCCCTAAACTTTGGTTTGAAAACTACCAACAAACTCAAAACCCTCTACACCAAACTCAAAGATCCCATCCCTTTTGAACATACAACCCGATGTGTTTACCAAGTCCCTTGCCAAACCCCTTCCTGTAATGGTGTATACATAGGAGAAACCATAAATGACATTCACTCACGTCTTACACAACATAAACGAACCATCACTAATAAAGAAATAGATAAATCTGCACTTGCAAAACACGCCATTACACAAAAACACACTTTTAACTTCGACGACACGAAAATTCTTTCTACACAACGTAACAAAAAAAGACTACAGATCTCGGAATGTGTACACATAAACTTAAACAAAAACAATATAAATTACAAAACTGACCAACAAGGCATTTCTCCTATGTACGCTAATATTTTCCAAATACTCGCCCGACCACCTACCTAGATTTTTACCTTGCCCCTTGGGTATCCTTCCATTAACACCTTTTCTCCTTTCCTGTCATAAAATGTCATAAACATCTGTTTGATCCTACCGCCCGTTTTTCCCCCACCTCTTGCTGTTTCCAGTTACATATACCCCTTGCAGATTCCTTTTTTCCTTAGACACTTTCACAATGGTTACTTAATTGCCAACCTTGGTTTTCCTCTGCCGCTCGGCATTTCTATTGGTATGTAGTATCTTATTTCTTTGTAAAATTAATTAATGTTACTATTAGCTACTATATTTGTCATTGGTATATAGTTCTCTTATTTCTTTGTAAAATCAATTAATGTTACTAATTACTATTAAAATCAATTACTGTACCTATTTTCTTTTTCATTCTACTCATTCTAAGAATTTTAAGACGATATGTTCTGTTATAAGTTAAACTGTATCTATAGTTCTGTTACCTATCACAATTATAAATTTTTCTTGATTGTTTCTGTATTAATTTTTTTTTTTTTTTGTCATTTTAGCTGACGAAGGCTACCAATGAGTAGCCGAAACGTCCGAAATATAGATTTTTTTAAAACAAAATCATATTGAGGTTTATTTAGCCGAATCCCAACCATTCCATCTGTACTTAACTTTCTTATATTATACTAATGCTTAAAAAAACAATTAAAAACATACACATACATATACACACATACCTACAAATATTTATCAATTAATTAATATTATATATTTTATAGTAAATGATATAGCTGCGCCCTTATTAAAAATTCTACAACAACATCAACTGCTTCACAATCATCCCGCTGAGCTTCCGCCAAGTTTCTTGGTATTCCCAGCTGTTGAAGCAGTATTGTGTAGCGAGAGCAGTCTTCGAATATGTGTTTTACAGTGATCGGCTGATTGCATCTCCCACAGGCTGGTGGGATTCCTCTAGACATCAACTAGCCGTGAGTCAGTCTGGAGTGGCCAAGTCTGAGCCTCCTCCGAAGGAAAGTAGCTATTGAGGTTGCACTCATGATGGAACTTTTGAACAATTTCTTCGAATCTTTATCGATCCTACCTAGTAGAGGCCGAAAATGACCCCAGTTATATATATATATATATATATATATATATATATATATATATATATATATATATATACATATACAGTTATATATGTGTCCGTTAACACGATACAGGCCAGATTTTTTGTTTCTTCCCCACGAAACTTGGTATGTAGTGTTCCCCCATCAAACGATTGAACGAGTTCGTTAACCAACAAAATCGGTCAATCCGGAGGGGTTGTTTACTCCAGAGCCAAAGTAGTTATTTGTCAATACCAGCCATAATTTTTGTTTTGTTTCAACGAAACTCGGTATTTGTTGTGGTCAACTGAAGAGAAAAATTTGTTGTAAAAATAAACTAAATCGGTTGACTAGAAGGGGGAGTTTACTCCGGACAGAAATTACTAATTTGCTCATACCGGTCGTAATTTCTGCTGTATTGTAACGAAACGCGGTATACGTCCTGGGTATCTAATAAGGAAGAAGTGTTGTAAAAATGAACTAAATCGGTCTATCGGAAAGGGGGGGATTTACATTGTACTCTGTTTGGATTGAATTGAAACAGGTGTTATTTATGTTTTTATTTTATTAATCTATATAGGTTATTTTAAGCAAATTATTCAGGAATACAATCGACACTACCCAATTCTGAGGAAAGTGCTTAGTTATGCAGCTCTTGCGTGACGGACATTTTTTAGCGTTACATTGCAGAAATAATTTTTGTCCCAATCACTTATTAAACTACCGCAACTAGCAGTTAGTGATTCATCCTAGCGCGCGCTAAGAAATGCACTAATCCGTAGCACGATTAAAAACTATCAGAATAGGTCATAAATATTATGTTGGTTTTAAATGGTAATTCCTGCTATTTTTGTTGTAGTCTCAAGCTACTTATACTCTTAGCCAAAATGAATAACCTATGAAACACCAGAAGATGACGGATGAATGATAAGAGCCCCACTGATGCTGACAGGAGTGAAATATATTTTTAATAAACTGCTGACTGAAGTATTAATTTGTTGTATATATGTTTTTCTGGAGTAAGCTCAACATCCAATGGTCATATCTACAAAGTTTCGTTGTAACTAAATAAATATAACGACCCGTACGATCATATTAATACTTGGGTTCATAAATAAACTGCTGACTGAAGTATTAATTTGTTGTATATATGTTTTTCTGGAGTAAGTTCAACATCCAATGGTCATATCTACAAAGTTTCGTTGTAACTAAATAAATATAACGACCCGTACGATCATATTAATACTTGGGTTCATAAATAAACTGATGACTGAAGTTTTAATTTGTTGTATATATGTTTTTCTGGAGTAAGCTCAACATCCAATGGTCATATCTACAAAGTTTCGTTGTAACTAAATAAATATAACGACCCGTACGATCATATTAATACTTGGGTTCATAAATAAACTGATGACTGAAGTTTTAATTTGTTGTATATATGTTTTTCTGGAGTAAGCTCAACATCCAATGGTCATATCTACAAAGTTTCTTTGTAACTAAATAAATATAAAAACCCGTACGATCATATTAATACAGGACTGAAATATATCTGTAATAAACTGCTAACTGAAGTATTAATTTGTTGTTTATATGTTTTTCTGGAGTAAGTTCAACATCCAATGGTCATATCTACAAAGTTACGTTGTAACTAAATAAATATAAAGACCCGTACGATCATATTAATACAGGACTGAAATATATCTGTAATAAACTGCTGACTGAAGTATTAATTTGTTGTATATATGTTTTTCTGGAGTAAGTTCAACATCCAATGGTCATATCTACAAAGTTTAGTTGGTACTAAATAAATATAAAGACCCGTACGATCATATTAATACAGGACTGAAATATATTTGTAATAAACTGCTGACTGAAGTATTAATTTCTTGTATATATGTTTTCTGGAGTAAGTTCAACATCCAATGGTCATACCTACAAAGTTTCGTTGTAACTAAATAAATATAACGACCCGTACGATCATATTAATACTTGGGCTCATAAATAAACTGCTGACTGAAGTATTAATTTGTTGTATGTATGTTTTTCTGGAGTAAGCTCAAAATCCAATGGTCATATCTACAAAGTTTCGTTGTAACTAAATAAATATAACGACCCGTACGATCATATTAATACTTGGGCTCATAAATAAACTGATGACTGAAGTTTTAATTTGTTGTATATATGTTTTTCTGGAGTATGTTCAAAATCCAATGGTCATATCTACAAAGTTTCGTTGTAACTAAATAAATATAACGACCCGTACGATCATATTAATACTTGGGTTCATAAATAAACTGATGACTGAAGTTTTAATTTGTTGTATGTATGTTTTTCTGGAGTAAGTTCAAAATCCAATGGTCATATCTACAAAGTTTCGTTGTAACTAAATAAATATAACGACCCGTACGATCATATTAATAATTGGGTTCATAAATGAACTGCTGACTGAAGTATTAATTTGTTGTATATATGTTTTTCTGGAGTATGTTCAACATCCAATGGTCATATCTACAATGTTTCGTCGTAACTAAATAAATATAACGACCCGTACGATCATATTAATAATTGGGTTCATAAATAAACTGCTGACTGAAGTATTAATTTGTTGTATATATGTTTTTCTGGAGTATGTTCAACATCCAATGGTCATATCTACAATGTTTCGTCGTAACTAAATAAATATAACGACCCGTACGATCATATTAATAATTGGGTTCATAAATAAACGCCCATTTCTAACGAACCGATTTACATTATTTTTACAATACTAATTTATTTTTAGATGAGCATGACGTACGCCGAGTTACAACCCAGTCCAACGAAAATGTTAAACAAGTAAGTAAAGATGTTTATATGTGTGTCTGTTAACACGATAGCGGCCAGAGTTTTTGTTTTTTCGTCACGAAACTTGGTATATAGCATTCAATTAGCAAACGATTGAACGAGTTCGTTAACCACCAAAGTCGGTCTACCGGAAGGGGGGATTTACCCTGAACCCAAAACACTAATTGGACTATGTCAGCCGTAATATTTGTTATGTTTCAACGAAACTTGGTATTCGTAGTGGTAATATAGAGAGAAAAGTGAGATATAAAAATGAACTAAATCGGTTCATTAGAAGGGGGGGGGGGGTTTACTCCGGACCCACAATACCAATTCACCACTACCAGCCATGATTTTTGGTATATTTCGACGAAACTCGGTATTCGTCGTGGTAATCCACAGGTAAATATGTGTTGTAAAAATAAACTAAATCGGTTCATTAGGAGGGGGGGTTTACTCCGGACCCACAAAACCAATTCGCCACTACCAGCCGTGATTTTTGGTATATTTCGACGAAACTCGGTGTTCGTAGTGGTAATCTACAGGTAAATATGTGTTGTAAAAATAAACTAAATCGGTTCATTAGAAGGGGGGGTTTACTCCGGACCCAAATTCCTAATATACTCATACCGGTCGTAATTTCAGCTGTATTGTAACGAAACGCGGTATACGTCGTTGGTAACGACGGATAAGAAGTGTTGTAAAAATAAGCTGAATCGGTCAATCGGAAAGCGGGGTTTTAATTTGTAATATATTTCAATAGAAAAGCCCGCCAGACGTAGGTTCACAAAGCCACCGCAAGGAGCGCTATCTACCACTAGAGTGACTGTATCCTGTTCATGCGTTAGATCAAAATACGATAATATGAGGTTTTTTGTATTTATTAAGTAGTGTAGTAGGTACTATGTGTAAACATAACTCTGGAAGCAAATTAATAATTGATCAGTTACTCATTACACATTTAAAATAGAACTATTCATGTTTTTATTTTGTTTATCTAGGATATTTTAAGAAAATTGTTCTTGAAAGCAGTCTACACTACCCAAATTCTGAGGAAAGTGCTTAGTTATGCAGCTCCTGCGTGACGGACTTTTGTTATGTTTCTTTTGATTTTCATTCTACTCATTCTAAGAATTTAAGACCGAATTGTTCTTTTATAATAAGTTAAGTGTATTTATAGTTCTGTTACTTGTCTCAATTATAAACGTTTTTCTGTATTAATTTCTGTTTTTTTTTTTTTTTTTCATTTTAGCTGACGAAGGCTACTAATGAGTAGCCGAAACGTCCTAAATATAGATTTTTTTAACAAAAATCATATTGAGGTTTCTTTAGCCGAATCCCAACCATTCCATCTTTGCTTATCACCTCGACGGCTAACTATCTAATCTTCATGAAAATGTTAAACGTTAGTGGTATATTAGTGCTATGTTTCCGGTATAAACTATATGTTATGACATGTAACAAGTTCCGAGTCAAACAACAAAAATTGTGACTGCATATATTTATAACTTTTAACGGGGGTAGTTTATACTTTTGAAAGATTACTTTGTTTAGTTCAATTCGTTATGAATGTTTTTTTACTTAGACGGTTAAATGTCCAATAAAGCAATTGTTTCAATGTTTTTTTTTTTGTTTTTTTTAATTTAAATTGGTGTTGTTAACTCATTGAGTTCTATGCTCTTCCTTCATGATTTGTAGGAAACAAACCGAATAAGAACTATAACTTTGGAACAGATACATACACATAACATACACTCGATAATTTTGTGGATAGATAGACACGAAAGTAGCAGGAAACTCCGAGAAACCAAAAATGCTACTAAAAAGTGACCTAGAACGAATCCATGGACACACACTACAGACAACAAATTACGGGAAATGAAGGAGAATACTGCGCCATAAAGAAATCGCTCGACTAGAAGAGACGAGGTAATGCGTACGAGGCTTAGAATAGGTCATACAATACTTTTTTTTTTTTCTTAAGGCAAATTCAACCACACGGGTCATTGTTGCCTTCTGAAATTTAAAGCCTTATATAATTATATTATATATATATATATATATATATATATATATATATATATATATATATATATATATATATATATATATATATAAATCTGAAATTGTTGCCTAAGTAAATCAAAATGTATTAGAGGAAAAAACAATAAAGAGAGAAAAAAAAAAGTTGTTGAAAGCAGAATACACTAATATTGAAACTAATGATCTGAAATGTTTTATATTTTAATATTTAAATTATTATTTAGTTTTTTTTGTAAATAATTGCTTATTATATTTTATTAAATAGCTCAGTGGCTCTCAAAAAACTCAACGCTCTCTGGCTTGATTCATGGTCGTCTCCAAGTATATCACAGAGAGGACCATGAATGTCCATTTGGTTCCGAGCGGATTCGTAGGCTCTGCATTCAGTAAACATGTGTTTAATAGTAAGATATTCGCCACAAGCTCTGCATTCAGGCCTTAATTCTTTTTTAAATAAATATGCATGAGTGAGATTAGTATGTCCAATTCTAATCCTCGACAGAATCACCTCATCTCGCCTAGTATCTTGAGGTTTTCCATGCCGAGGTAGTGGATTTAATCTCCCTCAACTTATTTTCTCTATTTTGGAACCATTCATATTGCCATTTTGAGAAAATATGGTATTTTAGATGTGCCACAGCATCTGACGGCAGGATGTACGAATGCCTTCTTTAATAGCTTGCTTGGCTGCTACATCCGCTTTATCACTACCACTTTTACCATTGTGGCTAGGGATCCAGCAGAGAGTAACATGATGGTTTCTTTTCATACAATACTTGCTTACTCTCATTTAACGAGGAGTAGAAATGAACAAGGTTTTAGGATTGTAGTACGACACTAAGAATCAAACTCATACTAACTGACTGCAAGAAGATACACGGCCAGGACATTCCACAGGACACGCATGACAATATCTACGAAATATTACAAATTATAAAACATACATGATATTCTTATCATAACACAATAATGAAAACAGTGTCTTACAATTAAAAACATATTCTTAAGTAGTGTTTTTACATAAACATAAGATATTTAAAACATATTAAATTGCTTCATAGAAACAAATAAATAATTGTGTATTGTTTTTATGAGGGGGAGGGGGGACAGAATTCCAATAAACGGAGCATGTGTGGAATGGTTGCGCCCTGTATGGTATCTCTGGTTACTTTCTTGTTAGGGATATGATGACCAAGAGAGGTTTCACTCCAATCACTTCAAACAAACGGTTCGAAATTGATGGTCATAAAAATGAAATCCTTTGATTGGATCCCTTCTAGTCATTCGTCAATAGAAAGACAAATTAAAAACCTCCCTCGTTTTGTTTTTTTCTGTTTTGCTTTAAGGTTGGTTTATTGAATCCATTATTCTTAACTTTGACAGATATGTTTCCCGCCCATGCTTCCCCCTTCAAGATAGGAACACGTGGTTTCGGACAAAAGCTGCTATTCAGTGACATTGGTTATAAGCAAGGTGCGTAACCTTGACGTTTAAAAAAAAAAAAAATCTGTATGTATATTTTATTGTCTATATTTTTCCCCGTTCCGCTAATTGGCTTGTTAAGTTTATAACCAAAATAATATTTTAAATGTTAAACTATTTGCTGTCGCTGTTAGGCGAAGAAGCATTCAACAAAATGCGTGCACAGCTTTCTTTTCTTTATAAACTCCGAAAAGAAGGTTCACATAGGAAATCAAGTTAAAAAGCGTCGTGGTTCGATAATAAAAATGAATAAAACTACATTTTTAAAATAAATAAATTAGTTTGTATTTGTGAAAATTGCATTTGGCTTGATTTTAGATACTTTACCAGGGCAATCAAACAAACGTCCATTAAATGAAACTATTTACCTCAAAAATTTCTCAGAAGGTGGGAAGTATACACTGCATTCCTGAATAAATTGTTCAAAATTTATTCAGGTATAATAATAATAAGGTGACACAATTATTTATTTTTGAATTAATTTCCTTCCGGAGTGTTGTGTACGTGAGGTACTACACTACTTAATAAATACACAACAACTTCATATCTTTGTGTATTGATCATACTAATTAATAACCATGTTAACTGAGAATACAAACCAAAATTCTTCAGAACGCAGACAGTTTGTGAAACAATCCGATTATCAGATCTATGAGGATAGAAAGAACTCATCCGTTGGGAATTCGCTACATCACTGAAGTTGCTACATCACTGAAGTTCGACGCTAATGGCCAAGATTTGTCGATGCGCCGTAAAAAAAAAAAAAAAAAAAAAAAAAAAAATCACTGAAGTTGCTACATCTTTTCGTGACGTAGCAGCTTACAAACAAATCAATTCTTCCTCTTTTCATATAACAAATGAAGGCAAGATAATCAAGCTAAAACATTGGCAATATCAACTCATTTTAAGTTAAAAAAGGCCGTCACGCAGGAGCTGCATAACTAAGCACTTTCCTCAGAATTTGTGTAGTGTAGACTACATTACTGAATAATTTGCTGTAAATAACCTATATTAATAAAATAAAAACGTGAATAGTTCTGCTCATTTACATTTCTTATGAGAACTGTTCAATTATTAATTTTGTAAATAATTTGCTTCCAGAGTTATGTTAATATGATACTGTACTACTTAATAAATACACAAAAACTTAATTTTCCGTCTTTTGATCTGACGCAGGAACAGGATACAATCCCCATAGTGGGAGCCAGCGCTCCTCGCGGCGCCTTTGGGAATCTACGTCTGGCCGGCTAATTCCAATGAAACAGAGTTTAAAGTAACCCCTCCTTTCCAATCGACCGATTTACTTAATTTTTACAACAATTCTTTCTCATGAGATACCCACGACGTATACCGCGTTTCGTTACAATAAAGCAGAAATTACGACCGGTATGAGTATATTAGTACTTTAGGTCCGGAATAACCCCCCCCCCCCCCCCCCTCCAAATAACCCGATTTAGTTTATATTTACTACCCATTTTTCTCTGTTGATTACCACCACGAATACCGAGTTTCGTTGAAATGTAACAAAAATTACGGCTGATAGTGGCAAATTGGTAATGTGGGTCCGGAGTAACCCCCCCCCCCCTCTCCTAATAAACCGATTTAGTTTATTTTTACAACGTATGTCTCTCTTTAGATCAACATAACGAATACCGAGTTTCGTTGAAACAGTGTTGGGCATTATTCGAATAAATTATTATTCGAATGATCATTCGAATAAATTTTTAGTGAATGATGAATAATTCACTGAATTATCTTATTCACACAGTACATCATGAATTATCCAAGGAATTATTCGTTATTCATTATTCGTTATTCATCATTCATTATTCATCATTCGTTATTATTTATTTCTAGTTGGTCTGCTGAATAATCCTACTCAAACACACATATATATATATACGTATTTCTGGCTGCCAACATTATAATAAATCTATCGTTATTCACTAAAACATGTTTATTCTAAATGATCATTCGAATAATTTGTGAATAAAACATAAACTTCATTCACAGAATAACGAATAATGAATAAAAGTAAATATTCTTCATTCATGAATGATATAATACATTTATCCATTAATCATTATTCATCATTCTGAATAATTTTTGCCCAACACTGCGTTGAAATATAACAAAAACTATGGCTGGCAGGGTCAAATTAGTGTTTTGGGTTCGGGGTAACCCCCCTTCCCGGTGGACCTATTTTGATGGTTAACGAACTCGTTCAATCGTTTGCTAATTGAACGCTATATACCACGTTTCGTGAAGAAAAAACAAAAACTCTGGCCGCTATCGTGTTAACAGACATATATATATATATATATATATATATATATATATATATATATATATATATATATATATAAATTTTAAAGGGGGTCATTTTCGGCGCCTACTAGGTAGGATCGATGGAGATTTGAAGAAATTTTTCAAAAATTCCGTCATGAGTGCAACCTCAATAGCTACTTTCCTTCGGAGGAAAGTGCTAAAAATAGATTTAGATGAAGAGAACATTGTGGTCGTTGTAAAGGATATTGTTGAAAACATAGAAAGGTGCGTTTACTAAGGCACTCGCTCTTGAAATTATAGGAATATGTATTGTAAGAGGAGATGAAAAGGTAACAATAATAATGTGGGAGGTTGAATATTGTGTGCATTTGGCCGAGTGATGATCAGAGCCTGTCAAAATGTGGCATTTATTATCCCAAAATGTGGCACTAAAGAAAGGGACAATATGGTATTTATTTTGGTAAAATGAGGCATTATTTTTAGTTGATGTGGCCGCTAGCCTCTATAGTGACCACACAAGCAAGTGTGCCATTTGATTTTCCTGTTTGGTTACATTTTTGATTCTGGTGTGAGCACTTTGACTAACACCAAACCCGCACCAAATTTGTGACTACTCATTTTCTTTACGAGGCTGAGCATTCCGCCAGCTATATAACAATTTTATTTTTTCGAACTTTTGTGCATAACTTCCCGCTGTCCAGACTGAAATTGTTTTTGCTATGAATCCACTTTTTGTAAATAGTGTGAGGAGTGGATACTTCAAAGCGAAATTATTTTTCAGTTGAAAAAAAAAATCATCAAATGTGGCAAAAATGTGGCATTTTTCAAAAATTGGACGAATGTGGCTTTTTCCCGAAAAATGGACCAAATGTAGCATTTTTATGTGGCGTTACGACAATATGGCATTTGACAGGCTCTGATGATGATATATGCCTTGTACAAGAAGTAGAGGATAGGACCAAATATGGTGCCTTGTGAGACGCCTAAGCACAGAACTACCTATACAAGAATTAATACTTCAAGCAAGATTACAGAACGCATATCTTTCTATAAATTATGTAGGCAATTCTTTAATCTCAAATGAAATATGGTGACAACATTTCTCGCCATAATTGAGAAATGTATACTAATATAATTGGAATATGCTTCAACGACTCGGGACAAAAGATCCAAGCAGTAGAACAATGGGGTCATAAATTCGTTGACTTAAACAATAGAAACATTTGTTTTCGTTTCCCCTGGAAAACTAGAAGAATAAACATCCGGACGGGTGAAATAAAGGGTACCACCCTCCCCCCCCCCCCCACTCCAACTTCTCGCTCCGGAGGGAAATTTACAGTGGTGCCAACACCGCGAGCCAAGAATAAAATTTCATTACATATTCATTTGCTAGCTGAGAGTCACTAGAAATCTCTGCCTCCTCTAAGGAAAATCAGTTGGGTATACTCTCTTGTTAAGAAAGGTTAAATTTTAAAAATAAATCGGGAGATTCAGAGATCACATTTGTTACTAAATCTCAAATTGGTAAGATCATTTTTTATCTGGGTGAATACAAATTTATTATTGAGGCGTCATATATTTAAAAGCGTCTCCTACCTCGCATTAGTTTGGGAACTCATCGATCTAGGAAAATCGACTATTTTGGGCGACAAGGATTGTCGACGTTTCAAAAACATTTCAATTTTTTTTTTTTTGGTTTCTTTATCAGGTAGGTGCGATCATATATAAACTGTTTCAAAATATATACTCATATTGAATCATTACCGTTTCTTTCCATTACATTCAAAATGAAATGAATTAAGCCGAAGAATTGGGAAAACATTAATGTTTTTTCGACGAAATTTGGTGAAAAAAATTGTTAACGTAAAAGTTTTTGTGTTCATAGGCATCATTTTGTATTAGGCATTTTAATACGATATCTTTAACGCATTTTGACATTTTCTCATAACAAGGTATGTCTTATGCTTTGGATCAATTCCTTTTTTTTCACGATATGACCACATGTCGGATTTAATAATGGAAACCGAAAGGAATGTTTAGTTTCTGATAGTTCGCTTTATTTTACTACTGCTACTAGTATTATTATTATTTTCCAAATAATAGTTCAAGTATCCAACCTAATAACATTTCTAGGACCCACTGTACCGCTCAGAGAAAATGGACAGCGTCCATAAATAACACTTTGAAAGGACCGTGAAAAGCTATTCATAAACTAATGTGATGTGAAAAGAAACCTGTGACCGGCTTCCATTCTTACTAATGGAGTAATTATTCCTAACAAAGATCTTTTAGAAAACAATGTATTATATTGTTCTATTCCTTTGCTGTAATTTCCTCAACTTTGTATTACTTTTTATAATTAACGTTTTTCCATTAATATATGTAGACATGTATACCGTATGTAGTTCTGAAATTATTATTTTAAAAAATGTTATAGGCCATATTTTTTAACATATTTCGATAATTATGGATAGCTGGCTACATTCCGTACAAATCAGAAAACTTAATTCGTTTTGATGTTTTTTTTTTTAAATATAACAAACGATCTATCATTTATTATTTTTTACATAATGGTGATTCATATAGAAATAGAATAATTTGTTTTCTTATTATTATTTTTCTTAGCTTTCTATATTCCCTACGAATTTTTTTCTTATTTATATTTTTATGAATGACCTGTATTTTTAGCTTTCCAAAAGTGAAATCACCTCTGTAGAGATCTCCACAATATGAAATAAATAAATTTTCTGTACAATTAAATGCTCAATTATTCAATTTAATTTTTTTAAAGCAATTATAGATAGTTATATGCCCGATCAATCAATTCAACCTAAAAAGTTAGTACTAATATTAGTTAACCACTTATAGAGACTTAAACTCTCAATTATCAAATTTTACTAAATATTATTACATTATTATTGATTTTTGGCATAAATTCTTGGTTGAACTGAAAATTTGAAGCATTACTATTGAGTTGAATCCTCTACCATCCAATTTAATTTAATATTTTAAGTTTCATTGAGTTAAATCTTCAATTATCCAATTTTACTAACTATTTTAAATATTATTCTTGATTTAAGGCCTCAATCCTTGATTGAAATAAATATTTAAAGCATTACTATTGAGTTGAATTCTCTACCATCCAATTTAATTTAATATTTCAAGCATCATTGAGTTAAATCTTCAATTATCCAATTTTACTAACTATTTTAAATATCATTCTTGATTTAAGGCCTCAATCCTTGATTGAAATAAATATTTAAAGCATTACTATTGAGTTGAATTCTCTACCATCCAATTTAATTTAATATTTCAAGCATCATTGAGTTAAATCTTCAATTATCCAATTTTACTAACTATTTTAAAAATCAATCTTGATTTAAGGCTTCAATCCTTGATTGAAATAAATATTTAAAGCATTACTATTGAGTTGAATTCTCTACCATCCAATTTAATTTAATATTTCAAGTTTCATTGAGTTAAATCTTCAATTATCCAATTTTACTAACAATTTTAAATATCATTCTTGATTTAAGGCCTCCATCCTTCATTGAAATAAATATTTAAAGCATTACTATTGAGTTGAATTCTCTACCATCCAATTTAATTTAATATTTCAAGTTTCATTGAGTTAAATCTTCAATTATCCAATTTTACTAACTATTTTAAATATCATTCTTGATTTAAGGCCTCAATCCTTGATTGAAATAAATATTTAAAGCATTACTATTGAGTTGAATTCTCTACCATCCAATTTAATTTAATATTTCAAGTTTCATTGAGTTAAATCTTCAATTATCCAATCTTACTAAATATTTTAAACATCATTATTGATTTAAGGCCTAATGTCTTGATTGAACTGAATATTTAAAGCATTGCAATTGAGTTTAATCCTTAATCATCCAAGCACCATTGAGTTAAATCCTTTTTGTATCAATATATTTATCCAACATAAATCAATATTTTAAGCATCAGTTGAGAGTGGGTCTCCCACGTTTTCTAGTGGCTGGTGCCTTAGATTCACCTGTGGGAGATACGGGTTCAAGTCCCGCCTGAAGCAGATTGAGTTTTTCATATCAAAACAGTTGAAAAAAAATCCCAGTCCACATAAACATTATATCATCAGTATAATGTTGTTAAAGGACTGTGGTTCGGATCAAGAGGGTCCATACCGAAGAGCACAGCCATCTTCCTCGAAGGACTCGGAGTTTCAACAGACCACTGGCAGCATTAGCGGAGTCCATATTAGTGGACACACTGGGAATAATTGCCAATCATATCTATGGTCACTGAGTGCTTATCATCCATTCACACTGTTTCCTTAAATACTTTAGAATTTATTTTCAATTCTATCAATTCCTTCTCTTCCATCAGGAAAGCCTTCTTTCCTCTTCATCTTCTTTATTCTCTATTCCACATTTCGAAATCGTTACTTCTTCAGCCTATAAATTAACCCTATTTCCGAATGGATGATAACCACGCTGTGTACCTAGCAACCCAATGTAATTGGCAGCCCATTTTATTTCGTTTTAAATAAAGTTTTCTCTCTAGTATAAGTTAAATATTCAATTGTCCAACTTACATTAATATTTCAAGCATTAAAAGAGAGTTAAAGACCAACAATTTGTTTTAACATGCCATCTGCAATGTACAAAATGTATTATTCTAGTGGGTTAAGTAATCGTACTTATTCCCACACATTGTTCCCTTAGGTATATGTTTTTAGTTATAAAAATTAAATAGATATAGGTAATTCAGATTAGCCATAGCTTGTATTACTTCGATTGTAAATGTTTTTTTATTTGTTTATATTTATGGACAAAAAAATTATTTTATCTTTAACTTTATTCCCACATCATGTCACACAAAGTCATTCTAACAAAACCAGCAATATGACTAGAAATATCGTCCCTACCTTGTCAAACTATCGATAATGAAAATCGGAGCAAACTGGAGGACTAACATATTCGATACAATGACGAAGGGCATTAAGGGCTAATCTAAAGAGGTTAGAGGTCTGATCATTTGCGATGAGCCATATCGTCCACAACCCAAGAGCGGTCTCGAATCTAAAAAACGAAATTTTTCATAGTCGATAGTTTGATATGGTAGGGATGATATGTATAACATATTATCAATAAAGGAATAAAAAAAAAATACCTGATTATTTCTACAATATAATATTTTAATCATTACTATTGAGTTAAATCCTCAATTATTCTACTTAACTTAATATTTCAAGAATCTATGGAGAATTGAATCTTCAATTATCCAGTTTAATTTAATATTTTAAGGATTAATAGAGAGCCAAGTGCTTGATTATCTAGTGTAACTTAATATTTTAGGCATTACTGGAGAGGTAAATGAGAGAAAAAGTTCAAAAGCGGTGAAATAAAGGGGTTTGTAAATAATAATGGCTTATATGAACTTTTAAATTGATAGTAAAAAGCCCTTTTTCCCCCTTCCTACCCCCAGAAGATAGTCCCATCTTCTTTATAAGGCATAATAAAGACTTGCTAAGGGTGGAAAGAGCCTGGATTTTATCTTTAGTAGTATTACAGAAAGAAGCCAGCAGCAATGGCGGTCCTGGAGTAAATAAAAGTTTAAAAGTCTAACCTGCCCATAAAGAGGAGGCCAGAGACCGGGGGATTGAGGAGATAACCTGTATTAGGAGGTTACCTTTTTGTTAGGTTATCTCGGTCCCAAGTGCACCCCCGGGGTTGGAGATAGGACCGGATGGGGGGGAGGGGAGGTTGTGGAGATAAGGGAGGTTATACCCGGTAAGGTTATAGGGGCCTCCCCAGGGAGGAATCGACACCTAGTGGCCTAACCTACAACTTGCCACTCGATTCTTCCTAACCTTAACTCCTATTTCCTTCCTAACTGTTATACCTCCTATTCCAAATCCATTCGGTCGTCCTGGGCAATTTACAGTCGACTGCCTTTACAATGCCGGAGAGTGCTCCCTGTGTTATCGCTTTCTTCTGCAGCTTCTGATCCTTTGTACTTTTTACTAGAAACAAAAACAGCTATAGACTCGATTGCTCGTGGAATAAAAACAAACAGGGCAAAAGTTATATGAAAATAATTTAACCATAGATTACTTGCAAATAATTAGCTGCCTTTTTTAGATTTCTAGACTGTGGATTTCAGAAAGTCTCACAATGCCGTATTCATATTATAAAACAACAACAAAAATAGCAAACAATAGAATTGATGACCGAAGTCGCACTGTGGGGCCAAATGAAATTTCGCGTTTCAAAAAAGGCTACAGCCTCTAAATCTTAACCGATTTTAACGCATCTTTTTTTAATTAAAGCCAATATAATTTAGAACAACTTTGTCTATTCAGATTTTGGGTTCTGTTTCCCTTTTTTATTGAAGTACGTGTAAAAAAGTAAAATTTAGGAAGTTTTCCAATCCATATAGTCTTCGTTATGAATGGAAGCACATTCCAGTTCCGATAGATGTGGTAGTAAAAAATTTACTTAAAGAATAATTTATCTATTTTAATTCATTCCAATTATTATCTATACTAAATATTATTTCAATTAATCTCATTGTCGAATTAAGATACATTTCCAATCCATATAGTCTTCGTTATGAATGGAAGCACATTCCAGTTCCGATAGATGTGGTAGTAAAAAATTTACTTAAAGAATAATTTATCTATTTTAATTCATTCCAATTATTACCTATACTAAATATTATTTCAATTAATCTCATTGTCGAATTAAGATACATTTACAATCCATATACTCTTCGTTATTAATGGAAGCACATTCCAGTTCCGATAGATGTGGTAGTAAAAAATTTACTTAAAGAATAATTTATCTATTTTAATTCATTCCAATTATTACCTATACTAAATATTATTTCAATTAATCTCATTGTCGAATTAAGATACATTTACAATCCATATAGTCTTCGTTATGAATGGAAGCACATTCCAGTTCCGATAGATGTGGTAGTAAAATATTTACTTAAAGAATAATTTATCTATTTTAATTCATTCCAATTATTACCTATACTAAATATTATTTCAATTAATCTCATTGTTGAATTAAGATACATTTACAATCCATATAGTCTTCGTTATGAATGAAAGCACGTTCTAATCTCATTGTTGAATTAAGATAAATTTACGTTTTATGAAGATGTGCTAATCTGATTTTTTTCCAAGTCCAGTCAGGATTTGAATTTTTAATTTCAACGATATCAGTGCTGATATTGAGTTTGATGAACAATAAAATGTTATTTTGTGCTCAATTGTGAATTTTACTTTTTCAAACGTAATTTAATATACACGGGAAGCAAAGAACAAACATCTGACCAGACAAAGTTGTTCTAACTTTGTTTATCTATCATTTAAAAAATTTGCATTGATAATACTTGCATGGGTGACCGCCTGAGAAAACTCGTGCCGTAAGCATTACAAAAGGGTGGCAACTTCTAGATAGCCCCATGCTAATAGCAGTCGTTACGATATAAAAAATAAACAAAAAATTACATTTGAATATTAAAAATAATCATGTAATAAAAATCACGCCCAATATGCGTTAACTTATCTTATCCCAGTGAAAAGAAGCTCGTGAGGCCGATTTTTCTGGTTAAAGATCTCAAAAAAACATTTGTGATGTGAATGTCTAGATTCGGAGCAAAAGAATCACAACTTCTTCGTCATTTATGGGGACAGGACATAGTGGCCTATATCATAATATTGATCGAAAAATCCCATTAAGAACATGTTGGTAAGCCAATTTATTAAAAAAATGGACATGGTGTCCTTTACCTCCGGTGAACTGGTATATATTAGATTCAAGACTTTTATGTTTGGCGTCCATTATTAACCCTGGAATCACAACATGATGAAGCTGTTACAAATCTTACAACGTGGGGTCATATAAGACCCCATCTAGTTTTTCGTAATTCTTTTACAAATTTGGTGTTAGGTTTCTGAAATATTTTAAGATGAATACCATATATATTCTTAAATAAGATGAACCAGGTATATTCTTAAACTTGGCAATGTTTAGTTTTTCTCTAAAGATAATTTCGGCACAAAAAAAACATTGCCAAGTTTAAGAATATACCTGGTTGAGGAAAGTGATATTTTAGTAACTGGATATAAGTATTTTTATTGTTGTTTTTGAAGGTCAGTTGAAGTGTCTTTACTGTTCTTAGTAAGTAACTATGAGCTCTTCCAAGTAATGAACTTGGACATTTCTTTCTTGTATCATCACTTGTATTGGCAAATATTTTTGGTTGAAAATATGGTGCACTTAATACACTAACTCATACTACTTTTTTGGAGTGTAGGATGGTAAGGCGTTTTTGGGGGGTTTTAGGAGGGGATATTTTTGAGGAAGGGAGTGTTTCTTTGTGGGGACAGGAACTTGGCCTCTATTTCACATTTATGTTTTTTTGGGGATCTCATTACTTTTTTCTAAGTATTAAATAGAATTTAGTTGCCGCATACCTACTGGCTTTTGTACTTCATATAAAACGAGGGTCTTTGGATTCTGCATAACGTTCTCCTTACTGCTTGATATTTGATACCAATAATCAACCTACATACATCTAATCACTAGACTAGAAAAGTTAGAAGCTCTTCCAGATGACATTACTCTAGAGGACAAATTGATTGCTCTCTTAACTAAACTATTACACTGATAGCTTTGAAGTATAATATGCAGTGAACCCCTACGACTTTATTTACTACATTTAAGAAAGAAGTCACAACTGTTTTTGTTAAGATGCGTCGAAATGTTTTTTAAAACATCAAATATAGGTTCTCCTTACCAAGACGATTCATTTGATACCCCACATGATGGGTTTCAGAAGGAATGATGGCATTCCGATGGAACAAAAAGTAGAAAACGTCATAGGTAATATGACACGCCCGTATCAAGACCTACCTGCGTGCCAAGTTTGGTCAAAATAGGCCAAACGGTGTGAATTTGTATAAGGAAGAAACATACAGACAGACAGCTGAAAGACCTTTTTTACCTAGCCTAGTGCATTCCCCGGACCAAGGCCTACCTGTGTGCCAAGTTTGGTCAAAATCGGTCAAATGGTGTGAATTTGTGTAAGGAACAAACATGCAGACAGACAGCTGATAGACGATTTTGACTAGCCTATGACACTACCCGGATAAAGGCCGACATGTTCGTCAAATTTTGTCAAAATCGGTCAAACGGTGTGTATTTGTATAAGGAACAAACAGACAGACAGACAGCTGATAAACAATTAACTTAGCCTATGATTCTCCTCGTATCAAGACCTATCTGTGTCCCAAGTTTGGTCAAAATCGGTCAAACGGTACGGATTTGTAAGAGGAACAAACATACAGACAGACAGCTGGTATAAGATTTTTAACGAGCCTATATGCGCCTAATTGTTTCTTAAAACATCAAATATAGGTTCTTCATACCGAGACGATTCATTTGATACCCCACATCATGGGTTTCGGACGGAATGATGGGTTTCCGAAGGAAGTACAAAACTTGAATGCCCCCGCCCCGGAAGCGGAGTCAAACACAACTTTTCGCGATTTTTCGATTTTCCCCTTTAATAACGTCTTCATATCTATCTTCATGCAAAATTTCAAGTCTCTAGCATCATGGGAAGCGCCTAATAATTTTGTTGAGTAAGTGAGTGAGTGAGTGAGTGAGTGAGTGAATGAGTGAGTCCTATAAATCCCGATTTTCGATCGATTATATCTCAGAAACTATTCGATGTAGAATTATGAAAATTTCCAGCTTTACTCACATCTAGTAGTATAATACCTGTGTAAAACTTCATAACTTTATCTTTACCTGGTTGAATGTTATGAGAGGGTAAAAATCGGCTCTAAGACCGCCTGTAATATACACACAGTATGCTTAGGCCGGAACTTGGCCTGGCGCACTACCGTGCGCCTAGATAATATAACAATTTATAACCAAATAATCTTAGTTAATTTAATATGGGGGAGTGGGAAATCAAACATCAAAATATCACAAATTGAGACATCAGTTTACTTGAATATCTTTCCTCTGAATATCAACATTAAATATAACGTTTTCTCCTATAATATTTTATCTTTATGACTGTTAGAATAAAAAAATACTATAATATGTAAAATTGGTTTAAAAGGGAAAAAATATAGTGGGTTGAAAGTGTAAATATTATAATGATCAACAAAGTAATAATATTGTTATTTATTTATACACTTTTCAGATATACTTTGTTTTTGTTGAGCACACAGACTCTTACTACACTTTCCACAATGTGTTATAAATTTCCTGTCTTTTTTTACGATCAAAAACACCACATCGTATATATGGCCATCCTCTTCTTCACTTGTGTCACATACTTCACCAATTTCACTGTCTTCAATATCCAAAACATCTCCAAACTCTTTGTTTTTCTCTTCTACAATTTGCCAAAGCATCTAATTGTGAAATTTAATCTTCAGTGCAAAATAATTAATCATTAGACATACTATATTCGATAAATATAAATATTACATTAACCACAACGTGGGGTCACCCGTGACCCGAAGGCTATATATACGTCCACAGGGATAGGAATGAGAAAAGCCTAGCTCTCTATTATGATCACCTTGTCAGGACAGGAAGGTACAGGATCGGACATGTTTAAAAGCTCGAATGTGTAGGAGATAACACATATTTTAAGAGCTCTGGGGTCACGGGTGACCCCACGTTGTGATTCCAGGGTTAAGAATCTTATTCAAGTATTTTTTTCTTTAGTATAATAAATATGTTGGAACTAAGTTTACGCAGTTCCTCTATGATTGACTTTCAATTTTAGAGTACCTATCTAATTTATAATTTTAATAATTTGTTCTGGGCAAAAATATAATGTAACCTAAAAAAAAAAAAATATATTTTGCAGAAAAGAAATAAGAGGATAAAAAAAAAAAAAAAAAAACAGTAATGCTTCTAATAGGGGTATTTTCGTTAAAACAGAAAAAAAAACGCTTACTTTGCTGAAATTTATACGACCTTCCCCAAAGCGACCATTTGTGTGGTCTACATTTTACGGCTGACCATATAAACACAGGTTACCAATTACTACCGACATCAGAGGTGGCTTTGTACCGAACAATCAGGACGCCGATTTTCGTAAAACAAAGATTAGTTTTGGCGAAATATAGGGTTCCGAGTCCGCCAAAGTACACAGCTCCAGGAGGCTGCAGTGTAATGCTACTATAGCCTCGCCGTCTTAATGGCGGTCCTCCGTGGTCTGTGGTTATACCAATAAACCGCGGTTAATTTTAAATTGCCGGCGTCTCCTCCAGGTGGCGCCACCGTAAGCCGGCTGGAAGGTTACGGCCTTGGATGGGTTCGCGAATGTAGGTAAAATAAAGACCAAGCCGTAGGAACTGCGTCATCTTAGCGCTTATACATAACTTTCATATCACTAGTGCCATTTGCAAAGCTTGCAATGGAAACAGGCTTGTTTTCAAACTTCTTGCTATTTTTTGGATAGTGCACATTGATAAACTAATTTTACACTTACTCGAATGACATCTAAAAGTAATGCAAAATTTAAGACCAACTCTAAGCGGAAATTACTCACTCCGCATCCTTAACCCCTACTCGTTCTTATACAAAACTCTAATCGGAAATTACTCACTCCGCATCCTTAACCCATACTCGTTCTTATACAAAACTCTAAGCGGAAATTACTCACTCCGCATCCTTAACCCCTACTCGTTCTTATACAAAACTCTAAGCGGAAATTACTCACTCCGCATCCTTAACCCCTACTCACTCCGCATCCTTAACCCCTACTCACTCCGCATCCTTAACCCCTACTCACTCCGCATCCTTAACCCCTACTCACTCCGCATCCTTAACCCCTACTCGTTCTTATACAAAACTCTAGGCGGAAATTACTCACTCCGCATCCTTGACCCCTACTCGTTCTTATACAAAACTCTAGGCGGAAATTACTCACTCCGCATCCTTAACCCCTACTCGTTCTTATACAAAACTCTAAGCGGAAATTACTCACTCCGCATCCTTAACCCCTACTCGTTCTTATACAAAACTCTAAGCGGAAATTACTCAATCCGCATCCTTAACCCCTACTCGTTCTTATACAAAACTCTAAGCGGAAATTACTCACTCCGCATCCTTAACCCCTACTCGTTCTTATACAAAACTCTAAGCGGAAATTACTCACTCCGCATCCTTAACCCCTACTCGTTCTTATACAAAACAGTATTACAACCACCAAATATTGCAAGCCTGTTCCTCAATTTACGCACCACGTTCTACATTGTTTTTACTGTCTTCCAACCATTTTCGAGATGTTATATACGAAAATCTCAAAATTTCTTATCATGAAATCTGCCCATTCTGTTTTCTAATGCTTACTCAGCTCCAAAGACAAAACTTGACGTATCTCAGTTCAGGCGAAATCTCAAACGCCCTAAAAACGCTATTTTGGAGTGAACAAAACAGAAATTCTAGTTATATCCACTTGTCCCAACAGCGGTTACAATTATCGCCTTGAAAATGGCTGAGATAGAGCTAACAAAAATTGCACAAGATGTTTTTTATTGGAACATTTCTTGAGCTTTCAAAAGGAAACCATACACTTACAAAAATTTTGCAACCGTTTTCGGTTTGTTTAAGAAAATGTACGAAAAGCCCAAAATTATTGTTACAGATTGTTGATATCAATTTTTTGTTTAATACTTTCTCTAGTCTGAACGTAACCAAACTTAATATATTTTAGTCGATTAATGTCAAACCTGTGAAAAATCATTCAAAACAGCCCTCCGTACAAATTCTACTTTTTTCCACTTTTCTCCTATAAAATTGCAAATATCACCTTTTATGTATTTGTATTTGATTTTCCGAGTCAGAACACTTATAAATGTGCATCTGTACGCATAAAATCGCGAAGACGTAAGCGTTACGTATTTTTCTTACGATTTTGGACTAAATAACATTTTTCAGTTGGCAGATTCTGTTGGTAAACGAAATTTTTCTTTTAGGCAAGGTAACATAATTTTGCGCCAAATTGCATCAATATCTGGCTATTTTTGAGGTTGTTTATGTAAGCCTATCCTTCTGATTGGTGGTCGGACAAGGCATATAAATAAAATACACAGAGATTGGTTTGTATGTCATGTTTGCAACTAAAACGTTTAGCATAAGAGTAATACATTTAGCCATCAGGTGTGGCAATAGAGTATAAGGTATTTAAATAAAAATTGTATACAGGTATTCACCGGAAGGATGAGCCTAAAGTAGCCTTCTCGAAGCGTATAATAGGTTACGAGCTGTGACCCTTCAGCAAATCCCATTGATACAAGATGAAGGGTGTCTGACAAAGGGATCAAATCAGGAAGGACAACTACAGCGGACCGGATTTCGAAGAGAGAGAGAGAAAGAGACGCCACGTCAAAACAAACTGACACGAACAGCTGCGACAGATGGCGCATACTCCACACATATCCCTCGTCCCACAATGGCCCAGGACCCACATATCGGCGATCTTATCACTTAAACTGTTTACAATGGATCCCTCCTTTGCTAATCTTCTCTAGTGTATAGAGTTTCCACCGAAAGATAAGGCCCGGGGACGGAAGGGGGCTACCTTTTTGTTGCGAGTCGTTTTGTAACACGATCAGGTTTTTCTGCCTCGCACGAAGTGCACAATGGCCTTTCGGAGTTTGAAGTGATCATTAGGAATCATGGAAAAGATTTTATCTAAGCAACGGATATATTCGTTTCCTACAATGGACAGTCCGGATCATTTGTTCCGAATGCTGTTTGAATTGAACATGTCCAGGATTAAGACCGAATAAGTATTTGATCTTCATGAGATACAGAGTACAACAGAATAAACATTCATGGTATTTGACAGTCTACAGAATGTATCGCAGTAGTATTTCTAAAGTGGCACAACTCAAAATAAAACTCAACTGAAAATGTGTCACTCTTGCCTATGAAGAAGGGCCTTAGGATTAAAACAGGAAGGGTGGCACAAGTGCTTTCTAGTGTACAAGCTCTGAAGCTTGGTACATAAAGTTTTGATAGTTGATAAAGATATATTTTTCATGTCTTTCACAGTCATAACTATGACGGTGTGAATAAGTTGTGTCTCTATAGAAATACTAGTGCGATATATTTATAATTCATATTAGAAAGATAGTAGTTTTCCCTATCAAAATTTATACATTGATGTATTATTAAAACTCACTGATTAACACATTATAATATGTATTACTACATAACTTACAGAAAATCATAAACATTATCATTTTTTAATGCGATTTATTTTCTTCTGAATAATGTAGGAATAGTTTCATCGACACGTAGGGTAACGAATAAAATAAATATCTTATTTAAGTAAATGCTGTAGAAAGCTACAATTTCTTATTTCATTCTTTTTTATTCTGAGTAGTAGAGGATAAAAATAAATTTTAAAATAGTTTTCCAAAGTAATTACAATGTCATTAAAAACTAGAATAAATGAAAAAAAAATATTTTGGTATTGAACATAACAACAGAAATAATATTTCAATATAAATAATGACCCAAAACCTCAACAATTTTTCTTGAGTAGGTCGATAAATTTTTTTTTTTTTTTTTTTTTTTTTTTTTTTTTTTTTTTTATTTAATATGTTTATTTAACATCTGTACAATATTTAAGTACATTGGTTAAGTATGATCAGTATATACAGGATCTTATTTATGATCTCACATAATGAAATTTAAAAAAATAAATAAATAAGTAATGATGATAATATATACAAAAATTAATTACAAATAAATAAATAAAAAGAAAAGAAATATGAGAAAAAAATATATATGATTAATAAAGAAAAAAGCGAAACAACAACATAAAAATAAATTACTAATGATAAAGAAAAAAAAAATTATAATAAAAAAAAAAATAAAAAAAAATTAATAAATAAAGGACTTTGGAAGAAGCCAATCAATATTGACACTTCCTAATTGAGAGGTTTTATTTGTCCTTTAATTACATAATTGATCACGAGGCCAAGATCTCTTTAGCCTCCTAGGAGGGTTTTTGGGGTGGAATTGAGAGGAGAGGGATTGAGCTCTGGGATTGGGATGGGAAGATAGTTTAGAGTGAAAAGTTAGGAATCGGGATTTTGCAAGTTCTTGAACGAAAGGGATGTTGAGGTCATTATGGAGGGTTTTATTGGAAACGTAGAAAGGAGCATTAACTATTTTGCGTAAGACTTTGGATTGGAATGCCTGTATTCTCTGTATATTTGAAGTTTTGGTTGTTCCCCATAGTTCAAGTCCGTACGTCCAAATAGGTCTGATGATGGTTTTGTATATAGTGAGTTTGTTCTGTGTTGTCAGTTTTGATGAGGGTCCCAATAGTCGTCTTAAGAGTCCATATCTCCTGTTCAGTTCCTGTCTTTTCAGTCGGGTGTGTGGGTTCCAAGTGAGTCTACTGTCCAGTAATAATCCCAGGTAGCGCACCTCATTGGATATAGGGAGTTCGTGGCTGAATATGCAAACAGGAGGACAAGTCCTCTTATTAAGGGTGAATGTTATTTGGCTGCATTTCTCTGGATTCACCTTGATTTTCCACCTGTTGCACCAATCCTCGACAGACTCTAGATGTTCCTGCAGGTGGGAGGAAGCAGTTTCAGGAACAGGGGAGGAGGAAAAAATAGCTGTATCATCAGCATAGGTAGTTAAGTGTGTATTTGGATGGGTAGGGATGTCGGAGGAATACACAAGGTAAAGGATAGGACCGAGGATACTTCCTTGCGGTACGCCGGAGAAGATTGGACGGGAATGAGACAATGTGGAACCAGATCTTACTTGGAAGGAGCGGCTTGATAGGTAGGACTGTAGGATTAGGAAGTATGTGTGGGGAAGTATGCGCCGTACTTTGTATAATAACCCCGGGTGCCAAACACGATCGAACGCTTGGGCGACGTCGAGAAAGGCACTCGTGCAGTAATTTTTACATTCAAGCGCATAGGAAATGGTGTCTACGACGCTAAAACATTGTTGGATGGTTAAGTGCTGAGAGCGAAAACCAAATTGGTGATCAGGCAAGGAATTGGGAGGGATCGTGGACAGAATTCTTTTTAGGAGGAGTTTTTCAAATATCTTGGACATAATGGGAAGCAAACTGATAGGACGATAGGAAGCTGGAATTTTAGGTGGTTTCTGAGGTTTGGGTATAAGGATTATGACGGAGCCTTTCCAAGGATTGGGGAAATGGGTAGTTCTAAGAATTGAATTAAAGATGTAAGTAAGGAAGGTAATTGCTTTCTGGGGTAAATTTTTTAGGATTGGAGCTGTTATGAGGTCATGACCAGGAGATTTTCGGGGAAGATGTTTGATAATATATTTAACTTCTGAAGGGTGGAATGCTTTAGGAGGAAGAGATAAAGGAAGAGGGCTGTTAAGGGTATCGAATATTTCTAATTCGTGGGAAGAGTTTGTTTCAGGGTGAGGTGAAAAGATTGATTCCAGGTGGGAAGCAAATAGTTCGGCCTTATCTTCATCGCTTCTGGCCCAACTTCCGTCACTGCGCTGGAGAGGTTGGGGAACAGTAGGGAATTTAAGGATTTTGCGGGTGGCTTGCCAAAGGGAATTATCTTCGGTGGTAAGTGACTGCAGGTAGTCATTGAATGATTCGGATCGGAATTTGGATAATGCTTTTTTTAGGAGTCGGGTAAGTCTGTTGAAGGAGGTGTGGTCAGATGGATAACGGGTTCTCTGCCAGCGAGCCCTTGCTTGGCGCTTAGCTGATAAGAGAGTGAGGATGTGGTCTGGTAGTTGGAGTTTAGGACGGAAAGGAGGACGTGTTGTTGGCCTGCTGGAGTTCAAGGCGCAGTCCTGTATCGCTTTCGTGAACGTCAAAACAGCCTCGTCCACGTCAGATGAGGATTTCAGAGGTATATTGAGGTTTATGGATTGAGATAGTTGTTGCCGAAATAACTCCCAGTTGATCGGCCCTTGAATAAGAGAGGGATTTCGGGAACGTGGTAGAGGAAATGTATTGAGGACAAGTAGGACGGCTGAGTGGTCTGATGAAAGTTCGAGCAGTGACTGAACTGAGTATGATATTCCTCTTAGACCAGAAATGATGAAAAAGTCGACCAGGTCAGGAGTGCGAGAGGGATCGGTTGGCCAGTATGTAGGAGAATCAGGGGAAATAGTGTCATAATTTTGGGAATGAAGGATGTCATACAGAATTCTGCCACGAGGATTGGTTAGACGGCTTCCCCATCTGGGATGTTTCGCATTGAAATCAGCCCCTATGAGGAAGTGAGGACCGAAGGATTGGAATAGAGTGAGGAATTCAGGTTGGTAGATGGTGTAGTTCGGGGAAAAATACGCAGCCGAAACAATCATATTGAAGGAAGAAAGGGAAAGGGAGATTGAGCTTACCTGCATGTTGTCTGTTGAGAGAGAGGAGTGTGAAAAGTGAGCCAAAGAACTTTTCACCAAAACAGCAGCTCCATGCCGGGAATCGGAGGGATGATCTGCCCTGTAGCACGCATAGCCTGGGATTGAAAAGTAGTTTGTGGTAAGTAGGTGTGTTTCTGTAATCAGTGCGATGTCGATGTTCTTTTCTGTGAGTAGGAGTTCGAGCTCGAGTCGTCGTGAGATAAGTCCGTTAGCATTCCATAGGATTATGGTGAGGGGAGTGGGATTGGGGGATATCATTTTAGGAGCTTTGGAAGAATGTCAGAAATTAGGGAGGTCATGAGGGAGATGAGGGGAGTTAATAACGTTTCCAATTTGTTTAAAAATGATGAAAACAAGATAAAGGGATCTTGGGGTGTAGGAGTGGGAGGAACTGCTTTAGGAGTTGAAGGAGTGGGTTTTGTGGGATTTTGTTGTGCGGAAGTGGTTGGAGGTTTTTGTTCAGGGTTAGGATTGGGAAGTGGATTTAACTGCACCTTCTTCTCCTTGGAGGAGAGAAGAGAGGCGTAAGATGCGTTTGGCCTTCGGATTGATGCGATGGATGATGTAGAGGGCTGCTGTGGCTGAGTGCGTCGGTCCTCTTTAGCGGTGGTTGCCGGAACCTGGTTCTGTCGAGATGCGCTGGTTGCTCTTTGTCGTTGAGCTCGAAGAGTTCTAAGAGCCTTATAGACCTCACATCATTTGTAGTTTGCAGGGTGGTTCTTTCCGCAATTGGCGCAGGATGCTGGTTCTTCGGTTGGTTTCGAGCAGTCTTCAGATTTGTGCTGTTCGCCACATTTTACACATTTAGGTGCGTGGCTGCAGTAGCCTTTGGTGTGGTTGTATTCCTGGCATTTATGGCACTGCAGCAATTCATTCCGCCGGCGGGGCTCCTCAACTGAAATTTTTGTGTAAAGTAGAAATTTTACTTTAAAAATTTCTTTACTTTTCTCGGTCTTCTCCAAGTCTACGAAGAAAAGTGGGAGTTGGGCTTTTGTCGTAGGGTGACGAACATTAATAACTCTTTTTGCGTTGTAGCCTAGCTCGCTTAGCGCTGATACGATGTCTTCGGGAGGAGTGGTTTGGTGCAGGTTTCGGATCACTACTCTGTATGCTTTTTCTTCAGGTAGCTGATAACAATGAAAGTCAGCTTCCATCTCTTTGAGGCTTCTGATAATAGCCCTGTAGGCGTCGCTGGTGTTAGAGCTGATGACTATGTCATTGAAACGTGCTCTGCACGTGAACGATTTGTCACCAGCGGCTTGGCTAAGTCGGGCACAGAGGGATTTGTAATTATTTATTTTGCGAACATAAATGTTAGGTGGCTTATGGTTCATGTTTTCGACTGGTGAGGTAATTTTATTGATTTTTGTTGCATTTTGTTCTTCTGCTGTTTTAATTCCTCGTTGCTGCTTGGCTTTGGGTGATAGGTTGGTCGATGTTTTCTTACGTAGACGTTTTCGTCTCCCCAGCGTAAAGTTTTCACCATCGTGTGTAGAAGTGGATTCTATAAATGTGAGTTGTTGTTCACTATCCATAGTCGTGGACATTATGATTTTTAAAAAAAATGAGAAAAAATAATAAAAAAAAATATATGTAAATGAACGGGGACTCGAACCGTTGACTGTGGATCAGGAGTTGAGAACTAACGCTCTGAGCCAAGCTAACTGGCTGATAGCCGACAGTCAAGAGACAGTGTTGGCGGGACAAAGTATCTTCCACTCTGCAGGGGCTCCTATAGGCACCAGGAGCGGGTCACCACAGGCAAGCCCCCCACCACTAGGCCTACTAGCAGCGAGGGCTGAATAATCTGTGAATATTGATGACTTTACTTACAGATTGTAGGTAAACTGTGAAGTCTCGGTGAATGATATGTCACAGATGTGTGCTCTAACACTTTGTGCAACAGTGTGCCAATTTTCGTAAGAAAATATGACCACTGTCCACCACTTTTGACTATTAAAAACTGGGAGCTTTAATGAACGCTGTGTCGCAGTTGGAGGTTTCGCATTCCTTAGGAACATAGGCGAACCGTACGCTAGCGGGACCATTTCACAACTAAGAACCATCTACGTTTAAAATCAATGGAGATCCGTTGAAATAAATTGACTACGTTAATTTTGATTTTTATTTATAAGCTTTCCAGCAAAACAATACAAATTTAAAAGAGATAACAGATTAAAAATCAGTTTAAAAAATGCTGTTATTTCTCTGCTAATATGAGCCCCTGTTAATTTTCTTTTTACTAACTCTTAACAAAGTCCTGTATAAAACTACTGAAAAAATTGCTCTATTTATATCCTAGTGTCATGATGTAAAGTTTTGCTTATTGGTGTGGTTATTTTCGTTTGCAATTATGTGTATTTATTTTTTTAGCTGAAGAAGGCTGAAAAAGAGCATATCGAAACGTTCGAAATTCTGATTTTTCTGAATTCCTTGACTTTTTATCGCCCTAAAAGAAATAACTTTTCTTTTCTTTTTTTTATCAAGCCATTGTGTGTGTTAATGATGAGGCTTCTTATGTGCTTTAGATTATTTCCTAATCCTCTTTCTTGCTAGCTTCAATTCTTAGTCCCCTCCTTCCATTCATGTTCCTTTCTTGGTGCTTTTTATGATTGGAGGAATCCTGAGGGTGACGGAGCTGGTGTCGATGAATATTATATAGGTATACACTCCAAAACATGTTGACCAACCTCTGCCAAAGAGGATTAAAACTAGTAAAAAATCTTTGCATTACCATCCTTGAGGGTTAACCTTTTTCCTAGCATTGTATCCCATTTAAACCCCATGAGTTCCAATGGCGTCTCCCTCTTGGAACGTGAGAACTCCCCGATGCTGAAGGATTACATCTGTATCAGCTGGATGTAAGGATTATTAACCTTAGGATACCCCTTGACAGCCGCTGTCAGGGGTCCGTAATCCGCTAATTGTGATTTGCTGCACCGACGGGGGGTACGGAACCCACGAGGGGAGCAAGCGGAGGGGGATTGTTACATATTACATAACACACCTCCAGGGATAAGGTTTTAGAAAAGTGATATATATGTAACAACCTTAACAAAAGTCCCTGGAAATGTAAGTTGAAAGTAAGGGTGGGGAAGAAACTAGCAGCATTTGCTCCCCAAAATTGTTTAAAACATTACCTTAAATTCGCGACGTTTCGAGTCAGTTTAGGTTCATAATCAGACATCTTAGGTTAAGTCGTCTTAAGGTCTATTATAATTTTTAAGTTTCATATTAAGGTCCATAAAATTTGAATTTTGAGAGTAAACATTTGTTAAGTGCACCAGACATAATCACACTGAGTGATGATAATTTAAGGTGCCTGATGATGAACCCAAACAGGTTCGAAACGTCACAAATTTGTAAATTTGCAGCAGCAACTCCTGCTAGTTACTACAACCCTAGAAATATTACTGCTATAGTAGAGGAAGCCAATATCAAAGTCCAATTGCATTTGCGACGAATGTTTAAACAATTTTATGAAACAATTCTTTGGTATACCGCCTACATTATAGGTAAATACTCATCATCCATAAACTGATTAAGAATCATTATTAATGATAATGCAGACGATATAAGAAAGACAGTGCTGAACTCCAAAATTGTTCAAACATTCGTCACAAATGCAATTGAAGGGAACCTTACAAAAATCAGACAAGTCCAAAAACTAAAATTTTCAGAAAGTTAAAAAAAAATGCGTAGCTTTATTTGTGCTCGATGAAATGAAAATTGATTTTATGCCTACTATTGCCCAACCAACAGCTTTGCAATGTACATAAAATAAACATATTTTTTAAGAGGGTAGTTGGAAAATATAAAAAACTTATGTACAAGACAGATTTTTGCGGAAATCATAGTTCAATGAAACATGAAATAATTTAATCCTCAAATAATATTATTTTTATATAATCCTGACAAATTACAAATAATTTTCGAATAATAAACATTCTAAAAATAACAGACAAGTCCTAGGACTAGAATGGATTTCGGTGAACAGGCGTTGGACTTGTCTTGTTTAAATTAAATGAGAAATTATCAATCGTAGATCAAAAAATCGTTTAGAGCCTTCTGCTCAAAATCAGGAACATAATTATGCTTTAGCACCACCCTACAAACCTGTGTGATATTGTTTGTTTTCTTGTGCTTAAGGGCAAACCTATGTAATGTACTGTATAACATACAGTCTTCTTTTTCGTACATGGCCATGCACGAATTGCATGCGCGATCGCCAGCGGACACTTTTTTGTAACTTTTTTTGCCACGTTTTTGACCAGTTTAGTCATGGCTAAAGAATATTTATGGAAAAAAATCTGATAATTCAAGAAATTCTGATTATTCATTTATATTTTCTTTTGTTCTCGTTGTGACTTCTACCAGAAATATAATTTTCAACACCATTTATTCTCAGCCAGTAAAAGTTTTGTTTTGGCCCACATAAATAGATATTTTTTTCCTTTATGCTCAGTATAAATAAGTCATTATAACTTCTCCATCTTTCCCCAAGAAGTTTTTAATGGAGCCCCTGACTCAGGTCTTAATTCCCCGGAGTAAAACACCCTTCCGAAGATTAGAGAAACCCGCCGCGAAGAGACACAGATATCCCTGATGAAGTGTGAAAGTTGTCCTAGGGGGAGCCACAAATCACCAGGGCCTCCTAACTAATGGGGCACTTTGTCAAGGGCTGGGGTGGATGGCGTTTTGTGCTCGGGCATTGTCCCCCGGCCCCTCTGATATACGGCCCGCTGTGCTAGGGGCGCGATTATGTTATGGTTAATAAATCCAACCTCAGGCGGCAGCACTGTTCCCATCTACAGCTTACCTCACTCCTTTGTGTGAGTGTGAGTGTGTGTTGTGGGGTCTTTTGTTGCGTCCAAACCCCCAACGAGCATCAAGCTTGTTTGTTATGCTTTTGATCTATGACAGCCTATTTTTTAGCTGTTGTCTGTTTTGGCCAATAGATGCCGGTAAAGCGTAAATTTCACGTGTAGTTTAGCTGTGATTGATAAAGTCGATTAAGGAGATACAGAAAATAGGCTCCTTAGGCTAATTAATAAATATTCATGTTCACATTGTGTATACTTCTTATATTTGCCGTCTTGGTTCCAGCCTCGAAAAAATAGAAGGGAAGTTTAATTAAGCCGGAGATAAATATGACTTGTACTTAAAAGAAACAGGCTTCGAGCAACACCATAAAATTCGATAAAAATGATAGCCCAGCAAGTGTAAAGCAGAAAACATTTTTTATTTTGTTGATAAACTTTAACAAATAATGTCTGCCATGCAGAAGCCACATTCCTAAAGCAGCCTAAACATTTGTTCAGGCTGGCCTGTCAGTTAGACCTGAACAGTCCGCCTTAAAGTGTATATATATTCCGGCATGAACAGCCTTAACTGACAGACCGGCCGGAATATGCACACGTTCAGGCGACCGGCTTTCAGGCGGACTGTTCAGGTCTAACTGACAGGCCCTTCTGACTGTGTGTAGCCTGTTTAAGCAAGGTGGTTAGTTTCGCCACATTGCTGAGAAATTTGCTTATACCTGCCGATAAAAAAAAAAAAAAAAATTAAACGTTTAGCTCTTTTGAATTAATCTTAACCGGCTGACTCAAAAATTAACATTTCTTGAATGCCAGTATGTAACTTCAGTCACAATTTGTGGGGGAAGTCCAGTTCACTGTGAAGTCCATATTATGCCACTGGCATTAGGAACATGTTCCTTATAGACAAGGTTACATTATAACTTGCTCAGGTCGTTTGGTTATGTGCAAGCAGCTTAGTTTTCTTGCACTCGTCGCTTGGTTATCTGCAACCCGCTGAGTTTTCTTGCACTGGTCGCTTGGTTATCAGCTGGTCGTTCAGTTGAATGGGACAGGTCGTTTAGTGATCTTGCATAGGTCGCTTTTTTTTTATCTTCCACAGGGCGTTTAGTGATCATACAGACGTCGCATGGCTACCTTGCGCAGTTCGTTTAGTGGTCTTGCACAGATAGCTTAGTGATCTTGCACAGGTCACTTGGTTATCTTGTATAGGCTGCTTGATTATCTTGCACAGGTCGCTTGATTCTTTTGCAAAGGTTGCTAAGTGATCTTGCACAGGTCGCTTGGTTACCTTGCACAGTTCGTTGAGTGATCTTCGAAAGGTCGCTTGGTTATCTTGCAGAGGTCTCTTGGTTGTCTTGCAAAGGTAACTAAGTGATCTTGCACAGGTCGCTTAGTTACCTTGCACAGTTCGTTTAGTGATCTTCAAAAGGTCGCTTGGTTATCTTGCACAGGTCGCTTGGTTATCTTGCAGAGGTCTCTTGGTTGTCTTGCAAAGGTAGCTAAATGATCTTCCACAGGTCGCTACTTTATCTACAGGTGCTTAGTTATCTGCTTGTTAATCATTAACTAGGAATGGGTTAGAAAGCAATATCCAAAACAATGAAGGGACGAAACAGGCTAAAATTATTCTGTTTTATGTATCGCCAATTATATTCATCAATACATCCCTATTTTTATTCAAAGTCGCCTTAAGAAGAAGCTGAAACCGTAAGATGCGCCGGTGTTGAGTGAGGAGTAGAGCTACGAATAAAGGCTCCGAAGGGAGGAGAGCCCTTTTGAATAAAAGTTGAATAATGACCGGGGGCTTGATTGATGAGAACGCTCTCTAGTTGCCAATGATTGATCGACGAATAACGAATCATTGTTCACTGTCAGGGGTCTACCCCCTCCACCTCACCATTCTACCCCCTCCACCTCGCCGATCCACCCCCACCACCTCTCAGCCAAACAGTGCTGCCAATTCCACGACTTCACAATACCGATTATCTATTGTCTTCGGATTGAGGAAGGTATTGAATTTCTACAAAACTCAGCTCAGGGATTGTCTATATCTCTTAGCTATAGACAGGAAAAGTAATTAGCCAAGTCGTATGAGAAATTTTTAAGAGTATTAAACAATTTGTTTAGCGTGTTACCGCCCTACCTCCGTAGAGAGAAACCCCGTTTATGTATGTACCTCACTGTCTGTAACGTCTGTTTGATGAGATACCTTCCGCACATAAATAGAATATACTGTCCGAGTGTATGTCTATGTATTCTTCTATACCTTTTTACTACAAAGTCTGTAAGTATGTTGCTCTGTGGATTTGGCTCTTTTTATTACAGTCAGTGTATCTATATATATATATATCAGTCCCACAGTAACAGGCCACAAGGGCCCAGAGGGGCAGATACTGTAGAGGTATCTGATTCTTGACCATACGGCACACTAGGGAGATAGTGAGGTCAATACTATGCTCCGGCCGCCTGATTTTCCCCTTGGCTGCCTCGACTGCTAGAGTCATTAGCACCCAAGGTACCCATTATTAATTAAATTAATTAAAGGCTGGGTGAGCCTAGGGACGATCTGGGACCTCAACAGACCCGTGATTTATATATATATATATATATATATATATATATAAATCACGGGTCTGTCTGTTTGTTCTTTATACAAATCCACACCGTTTGACCGATTTTGACCAAACTTGGAACACTGGTAGGTCTTGATCTGGGAAGTCTCGTAGGCTAGGTCAAAAACGTCTACCAGCTGTCTGTCTATATGTTTGTTCATTACAAAAAAAATTAGACTGATTTTGACCAAACTTTGCACACAGGTAGATCTTGATCCGGGAGTGTCGTAGACTAAGTCAAAAACGTCTACCAGCTGTCTGTCTGTATGTTTGTTCAATATACAAATCCACACAGTTTGACCAAACATGGCACACAGGTAGTTCTTGATATGATGAGTTTCATAGGCTAGGTCAAAAACGTCTACCAGCTGTCTGTCTGTATGTTTGTTCCCTACACAAATCCGCACAGTTTGACTGATTTTGATCAAACTTGGCACACATGTTGGTTCTTGATTCGGGGAGAGTATCAGGCTAGGTCTAAATCGTCTAGGACTCACAGTTCGGAGGTCACGGTTTCGACACTATGAACCCAAATAGTTACGAATTTGCGTTATTAGATTTTAAGATTACTTATTTGGGTTTTAATATATTTTTACATGTTTGATGTTAATTTTCGTCGCTGGGATAGTATTTTTAGATGGAACGGCATTTTTCTCCAGCGGTGGTACTCCTCCTCACTTCTTCCCGGAATATTTCGATGGATTCATCTCCATCTTCTTCAGCCAGGTACTTGTTTCTTCCTCGGTGGTTCATTCCCTTGGCTACCACCGAGGAAGAAACAAGTACCTGGCTGAAGAAGATGGAGATGAATCCATCGAAATATTCCGGGAAGAAGTGAGGAGGAGTACCACCGCTGGAGAAAAATGCCGTTCCATCTAAAAATATATATACATATATATATATATATATATATATATATATATATATATATATATATGTATATATAAATTTAGATAAATACCTGCAGAAAGAGACACCTGTTACAACGCACCTCAACCTGACTGCAAGAAACAAGTGAAATACACCGTTTCCTCCGTAATTCACATGGTTAGTTTTAGACTACAAATCCCAGAGTTGAAGATATGTGTTAGGTTATTTTTAAGCAATGAGCCATCACTGAGTAGCTGGATTGAGAGTCGGTTTAGTAAACTCTCTGTTTGTTAAGAATATGTTTAAAGTCTGCCAATCTTGCTTGCCACAAGCTTTCTGAAGTGTGCTTATGTATCTTTCTTTCATGTTTTGAATTTCGCGCATTTCGGACGTCTCCTTGTCCAATTATTTACAAATCTAAACTAAACAACATGAGGGGTGTGTTTGTAAGAAGTATAATCAATCTTTTTTGCGCAAGAAGAGAAGACTTTTAAAATTGTTTATTGGTCAAGGATATAAGGGGTGGTCTTATTGATTCCCATTAGTAGTTTAAATAAAGTATTCAAAAGAGGTTTGGCTATTTTAAATCACATTTTTAATTGCACATAAATTATGATCTTATGGTGTCTTATTAGAACAAATATGGTATGAAGTAAAAACTAATCAATTGATAAAGGCAATACCTAAATATATAAATGGGCGTTCAGTATTAAAGTTGATACTAAGCTAATGCAGGACGTTAAGAACTACCTTTAGCTTCAGTTGACAGCTGATTGACAGTTCTGGACCACGTGGTTCCATTCGCGCCTATTGTAGGGGGATTTGGACTGACGTATTCCGTCATCAATCACCTTCCACTGTCTTCCCCCTTCTTTCTGGTGATCAGCCTATCCTTCAAGGAGGAGTGATATCAAGGTGAGCTTATAGTGACAGTGACGGAAATAATTCAAGATGGTGTGTATCTCTTGTTTTCACGTCTTATTTTTTTGCTCTCGTTTTATTCGATCTGATAGAATCGCACTATTCATTTTTTCATTTAAAAGTGAGTGAGTGAGTGAGTGAGAGAGTGAGAGAGCCGATTTCAACATTCACAAATTTGCATTCATCCAAAGCAAGATGTATCAATTTTGGGTTTCTTTGTACTTGAGGAAGTATTAAAACAATTTCATCAGCAGACATTAACAGTTTTTCAACGTTTGAACTCTTTCTTAACCCTTTAACTGCTGTTGGCTGCTGGAGAAGTCAATAGCTACTCAGCCCCTACATCGGACGACTGCTAGAGCAGTTATGGCTCCTTATCGTCTTAGTAGTGTTGACTGAAACAGAAATATATCTTGGCGATATCTGCTGGCTATCTAAGGAAACTGATACTACTTGTGTGAAGACAAATTTTAGTGTAGTTTCTACCAATTCCCGGGCTGTACAACATCCTCCACTTATCATCCAAATGGTTAAATATCTCGGAAACGGTTGGAAAATGTTAGTGACGGGCTGGTGGTCACGCATAAGCCCATTCAATTACCTACAAAAGAGGTTCACGTGAAATTTCGGTTCGAACCACCTTCCCATAGAAAACCAGAGCTTGAGAACATTTTCGAGTGTGTTGCTTATTGTGATATATATATATATATATATATATATATATATATATATATATATATATATATATACTAGCTGTTACCCAGTGTGCCACGATACACCTACTTTCTGCCTATAACTCTCTCCGTATCAAGATCTATTCGTATACCCAGTTATGTCAAATTCGGTCGAATGGTGTGAATTTGTTTATATTTGTCTAGTAATTCATAATGCAGCCGGCAGAGGCCAGCACCAGAACCTGCGAGTAGATAGCTCGTATCAAAGAAATGCCAGCGCTCCTTAGTTAGACAGTGACTGTTGTTATAAAATTGAAATAAACTGCATTACATAATTATATAACGGTGTAAAGTCACCAACGAGTTCGAATTATTCTAATTATCAAGAACATCAACAAATACATTTGAGACATTATTCAAAATGGCCGTCAGAATCTGAATGGTTCAGTCTTGCCAATTTTTCTTGAACAAAACTTTTTCCCATGTGACAAAATTTTGAAATTAGTCTATTTTGACCTAGCCAAGGAAATTCCCGTATCAAGACCTACCTGTGTGCCATGTTTGGTAAAAATCTGTCAAACGGTTTAGATGCGTATAAGGGACAAACAGACAAACAGGCATACGGACAAACAGACAGACACGAGATTTTTTTATATATATATATATATATATATATATATATATATATATATAAATAAGTAAAACATAAGAGGGATTTTAGTTCTAAGAAAATAGCTAAAGAAAACTCAACACCATATTTTTCCACTATTGAAAAGCTTATAACATCAGAGCTCATCCGAATCTCCCCTCAGGATAATGGACTGCCGAGCGACGTGATACGTAACGTTCTTGACGTGATACGTTAGTACCGCTAAACGTCAAGACGTTAGCAGCACTCTCGCCCCCACCCGACCTCTGACGACATTATTTAAAGGCGCCTGTAACCGAGACCCCGCCACCTACCAAATGGGCGACTTCAAATACACCAAAAGTGGAAGATAGTGTTACAGGGGAGGCACTCCAAGAGGCCCCCGCCTTAAAAGCCTTCACTCCAAAGAGGCAGGGGGGAAAAAATGTGTAAAAAGAAAAGAGGTGGAGAGAATAAACAACGCTGTCCAACACGAAAGCAGTAACTTCTCCTTAACAGGACAGCGTTACTGAAGGCCTGACAGTAAAAATGGCTTTTCTCTTAAGTAAATATTGTTATAGTTAAGCAACGCTTACTCGGTCTCCTTGGTTTTCTCTTTAGAACAGCTTTGAACATTAACTCATGAACGTGTTTTTCAGGTGTGTTTATACGTTACGTCAGATCACATTTTATCCGTAATTGTCTTTGTGCAGTTATCAGATAGGAGGCCACAATTTGCTACCATACTGTACCAAAAATTAATGTAGTACTATAGTAATACCATATATTTTAAAGCAATAATAACCCACAATTGAAGGGGTCGGGGCAAAATAGTGGTAAGCAACATTTTTAACAAAACTTAAATGCAGCTGCTTTATGTTGGATATTATGTGGGACTATCAGTTGAAATGGTTAGGGGCATTATTATAATTAGTAGGATATCGAGATTGTAATCATATTTTAGTAGCATTTGCATTATAGACTGATAGTCCCACATAATAAGTTTTGACCCACAATTGTACCGACAATTGTATTCAGCTCAAATTTCTAATCACAAAATAATGTCAACTGATTGATTTATTTAAGATTATTATTTAGTAGTTAGTAATTGATTACAGGGCTATCTTTTCTCAAATTCCAGCAGCAGTTTGGTTTTCTATTGTCGAGATATCTCGATGGATTCGTTCACCATGTTCGTCACTTACATCACCGCAGTTAGAAGAAATAAAATGAAGAAAATGGATTTTGAAGATAATTTGCAACCCAACTGTTGATGCTTTTGAAGGAAATTGTTCACAAGTTCAACATAATTTTCATTTCTCTTATTTTTCATTTTTTTTTTATTTTATTTTTTTTACGGCGCATCTACTTCTAGGTCATTAGCGCCGTCATCCAGGGTACAGCGAGGAATTTTCCCAACGAGCCTTGAGATGAGAAAATTCCTGCCGGAGGTGGGGATCGAGCCCACCATCTCCCGCTTATGAATCCAAGGCGCTAACCATTAGACCACGGGAGACCCCCATTTCTCTTATTGTCTAAAAAAACAAAGAACGACTGCTCTAAAAGATTCCCATGCTTCTTTTTAAAAGCCCCCTTATCATTTATTAGGAATTATCATTATTAATGTGAGATTAGATTAGATTACAGTTTATTCAGAGCGATAAACTTTACGCCCTTTGTTTAGTCCGACATTTAAAGTTTTATTGATTTCGTTATTTTAATTTATACATATATGTATATATGCTCACGTATAATCTGCACATTCATACACATACGCTTACATTTAGAATTTATCATACTTGTGTGAATAGCCACAATGCACCGGTTCGCGTTGAATGCACCGGTTCCCGTAGATCATCGAAGTAAAGCAACGTCGGGCATGGTCAGTACCTGAATGGGTGACCGACCACGTACTGGCATTATAAAAGGGTGGCAACCTGTAGATAGCCCGGCGCTAATAGCCAAATAGTTGATGCGCCGTTAAAAAAAAAAAAAAAAAAAAAAAAAAAAAAAAAAAAAAGAAATAATAAACCTATTTACATTTACATATACCTAACCTTAATTAAACAAATACATGTACTTATTACTTATATACATAACTAGAATAATTTTCTTTTTTTTTTTCTTTAAACACACACATATACACTAAATACTTAAGACAAATAATTATTTTTCTTTTCTTCTTCTTCTTTATCTTTTATTTATCAATTTTTTTTCTATTCACACTTATATACAATAAATACTTAGAACAAATAATTAAAATCAAATTATATAAAATTAAAATTGTATTAAAATAATTAAAATGATTAATGTGATAAATTTATCGCGCTCCCCGTATTATAATAAATATGGCACAATAAGAGCTAACTATGAATTTTAACTTGTATATTTATCTTTAGCGAGTGAAATACTATCAGTATAGTATATCCCCAAAAAAAACATAAATATGAAATAGAGGCCAAGTTCCTCCCCCCACAAAGAAACACTCCCTTCCCCAAAAATATCCCCTCCTAAACCCCCCTTCCAAAAACGCCTTACCATCCTACACTCCAAAAAAATAGTATGAGTTAGTGTTTTAAGTGCACCATCCTTTCAACCAAAAATATTTGCCAATACAAGAGATGATACAAGAAAGAAATGTCCAAGTTCATTACTTGGAAGAACCCATAGTTACTTACTAAGAACAGTAAAGACACTTCAACTGAACTTTAAAAACAACAATAAAAATACTTATATCCAGTTACTAAAATATCACTTTCCTCAACCAGGTATATTCTAAAACTTGGCAATGTTTAGTTTTCTCTCTAAAGATAATTTCGGCACAAATAAAACATTGCCAAGTTTAAGAATATACCTGGTTAAGGAAAGTGATATTTTAGTAACTGGATATAAGTATTTTTATTGTTGTTTTTAAAGGTCCGTTGAAGTGTCTTTACTGTTCTTCGTAAGTAACTATGAGGTCTTCCAAGTAATGAACTTGGATATTTCTTTCTTGTATCATCTCTTGTATTGGCAAATATTTTTGGTTGAAAGGATGGTGCACTTAAAACACTAACTCATACTATTTTTTTGGAGTGTAGGATGGTAAGGCGTTTTTGGGGGGGGGTTTAGGAGGGGATATTTTTGGGGAAGGGAGTGTTTCTTTGTGGGGGGAGGAACTTGGCCTCTATTTCACATTTATGTTTTTTTTTTGGGATCTCATTACTTTTTTCTAAGAATTAATTAAAATTTAGTTGCCGCATACCTCCTGGCTTTTGTACTTCATATAAAACGAGGGTCTTTGGATTCTGCATAAAGTTCTCCTTACTGCTTGATATTTGATACCAATAATCAACCTACATACATCTAATCACTAGCCTAGAAAAGTTAGAAGCTCTTCCAGATAACATTACTCTAGAGGACAAATTGATTACTCTCTTAACTAAACTATTACACTGTAAAACACAGGAACCTTATCCCGAGGATAAAGATCACAATAGGGAAAGTCTAGAAGGCCTTCAAGAAAAAGATAAGAACAAAGAACATACATTTTGGGTTTGTGATCCTAAACTTTGGAATTTAGATGGTTCGACTTTGAAAAACTTAGTATCTGCTGTCAAGTATATTATGCAGTTAACCCCTACGACTTTATTTACTACATTTAAGAAAGAAGTCACAACTGTTGTTGTTAAGATGCGTCGAAATATTTCTTAAAACATCAAATATAGGTTCTCCTTACCAAGGCGATTCATTTAATACCCCTCATGATGGGTTTCAGAACGAATGATGGCTTTCCGATGGAACAAAAAGTACATAGGTAATATGACACTCCCGTATCAAGACCTACCTGCGTGCCAAGTTTGGTCAAAATAGGTCAAACGGTGTGAATTTGTATAAGGAAAAAACATGCAGACAGACAGCTGAAAGACCTTTTTTACCAAGCCTAGTGCATTCCCCGGACCAAGGCCTACCTGTGTGCCAAGTTTGGTCAAAATCGGTCAAACGAAGTGAATTTGTGTAAGGAGCAAACATGCAGACAGACAGCAAAAAGACGATTTTGACCTAGCCTATGACACTACCCGGATAAAGACCTACCTATGTACTATGTTTGGTCAAAATCGGTCAAATCGTGTGGATTTGTATAAGGAATAAACAGCTGATAGACGATTTTGAACTAGCCTATGACACTCCCCGGATCAAAACCGACATGTGTGTCAAATTTTGTCAAAATCGGCCAAACGGTGTCTATTTGTATAAGGAACAAACAGACAGACAGCCGAAAGACAATGTAACCTAGCCTATGATTCTCCCCGTATCAAGACCCATCTGTGTCCCAAGTTTGGTCAAAATCGGTCAAACGGTACGGATTTGTATAAGGAACAAACATACAGACAGACAGCTAGTATAAGATTTTGACCGAGCCTATATGCGTCTAATTGTTTCTTAAAACATCAAATATAGGTTCTTCATACCTAGACGATTCATTTGATACCCCACATCATGGGTTTCGGACAGAATGACGGGTTTCCGAAGGAAGTACAAAACTGGCACGCCCCCGCCCCGGAAGTGGAGTCAAACACAACTTTTCAGGATTTTTCGATTTTTTCCTTTAATAACACCTCCATATCTATCAAAATTCAAAATTTCAAGTCTCTAGCATCATTGGAAGTGCCTAATAATTTTGATGAGTCAGTGAGTGAGTGAATGAGTGAGTGAGTGAATGAGTGAGTGAGTGAGTCCTATAAATCCCGATTTTCGATCGCTTATATCTTCGAAACTATTCGATGTAGAATTATGAAAATTTCCAGTTTTACTCACATCTAGTAGTATAATACCTGTGTAAAATTTCATAACTTTATCTTTACCTGGTTGAAAGTTATGAGAGGGTAAAAATCGGCTCTAAGACCTCCTGTAATATACACACAGTATGCTTAGGCCGGAACTTGGCCTGGCGCACTACCGTGCGCCTAGATTTTCATGTAAAAGGAAAATTTGACGTAGACCATTGCTATGAGAACTAAGTTTAAAAATCTTCTAATTCGTTGTTTTCAATTCCGATTTCGTGTCGTCTCATTTGACTGGCAAAAATTATCTGATATTTTATCAGGAACAAACTGAGTATTTAACGCAAGCTTTACTCAATGAAAACTCCCATGAACATAATGAGAGCTTTTAAAGCTTCAAAAATACGTCAATTACAAATAATAACTGTGAATGATATTAATGACTAGTGATTGTCCATCCAGAGACCGGTCACATTATTCACATCAGGGGATTAATCCTGATTATTAAATAATAATTGATCAACCTACATTAATCCCGAGAGGGAGAAAGAGAGAATGTTGGCTGATAATGAAATGATATTAGTGCTGATAGAGGAGGCTGAATGACGAGGGAAAATGGGCCTGTCAGTTACCGGTGTTAGTTAGTCTGAAAAATCACTACCTGTCAGTTGTTCCGTCCTACGCTTTCGCTCCTGTAGCGCTCCGATGGTGGCGTGTCAAGGACTTGTTGGCTGTTTCCTATTTATTTTTTTGTCTGGATATTTCATCTTGAGAGAGCTTTCCGTAATTTCAAACCTGGCGTCTTACAAGGTGACGTTTTACCACCAATTTTGTTCTTCATTTTCATCACTGACTTGAGATGAGATGAACTAAAGAGACGGCGTATCCAAGTTATCCTAACAAGCTAGAAACTTGAAATATGGCAGAATGATAGAACTTAGGGCCAAAGAAAAGGAAAAATGCAAAAAAAATTCGTTTCTCTTCCAGATTCATATCCTCCCAAAAAACCTAACGTTGAAAAAAAAGTTCCAGGCCTCTCCCAAAAACAGTTGGCCTATGAAACTTATGATATCATAGTATTGGGCCAAGTTTTAGGCCTTTAATATCTTGTGAAGAAACTAATAATACCCTCTCACTTATTTGTGCTATTCCAACTTGGCCACTTTTCGTTAAATGATGGCCAGTCTAACGATCGGATTTATAATAAACTTTCTCGCATTCAAAGATTCTAGCCCTTAGGGTAACGATTCAGGGTTATTGTAAACTCTCTGATGACTTAAAACTATCGGGTTTGTTAAAACGATAAAGAGTTTATAAATAAACCTCTAATGCAAAAATGAGATATCACGAAGAACTTAATGAAGCAATAAAGAACAACGTCGAAATTACACAGAGAAGAATTGACTCTTGTAAGACTATGGAATTTTTTATGATTTTAATTATTAACTACGAATTTTAGGACGGGTTATCTATAGGTTACCACCCTTTTCTAGCCAGGATAGGGGTGATGCCTTTTCTTTTTTCTAAAATTACACTATGGAATTACAAGTGTAAAAAATAGTTCACTTGCCCACCAATGGCTCTTGTCGAGTAGAGGCAGAATGTTAACCTAAAATAAAATTTAAAAAAAGAAGAATTATATGGTACTGAAATACCGAAAAATAAAAACAATTCACTATATTTTCACTGTGGTCACTTAACTTTGGTCTTTCTCTATCCCCTGGCACTCACTTAACTTTGGTCTTTCTCTATCCCCTGGCACTCACTTAACTTTGGTCTTTCTCTACCCCCTGGCACTCACTTAACTTTGGTCTTTCTCTATCCCCTGGCACTCACTTAACTTTGGTCTTTCTCTACCCCTTGGCACTCACTTAACTTTGGTCTTTCTCTATCCCCTGGCACTCACTTAACTTTGGTCTTTCTCTATCCCCTGGCACTCACTTAACTTTGGTCTTTCTCTACCCCCTGGCACTCACTTAACTTTGGTCTTTCTCTATCACCTGGCACTCACTTAACTTTGGTCTTTCTCTACCCCCTGGCACTCACTTAACTTTGGTCTTTCTCTACCCCTTGGCACTCACTTAACTTTGGTCTTTCTCTGTCCCCTGGCACTCACTTAACTTTGGTCTTTCTCTACCCCCTGGCACTCACTTAACTTTGGTCTTTCTCTATCCCCTGGCACTCACTTAACTTTGGTCTTTCTCTACCCCCTGGCACTCACTTAACTTTGGTCTTTCTCTACCCCTTGGCACTCACTTAACTTTGGTCTTTCTCTGTCCCCTGGCACTCATTACTGACGAAGGCTATCAATCAGTACCCGAAACGTCCTTAATACAGATTTTTACAAAAATCGTATTGATTTTTTCTTAACCGAATCCCAACTATTCCCTGACTGCCACCTCGATGGCCAACTATCTATACCTCATTTAAAATAATTCAACTTATCAAGGTATTAAGAATTTACAATCTAAGTTTTTAAAATCACATAATTAATTAGCCTCTAAGTTGGACTATTGTATTCTAGAACCAAATAAAAATACTGTATGATTGAATAATTTAAATATATTTTAATTATTTATTAAAAATATGATAAAAATAATGATAGGATTATCCAAGGATTTATGTCAAACAGAATTCAATTCGATGTTTCGACATTTTCTGTAAATGCTGTTGCATAGGGAAATATCTCGTGACACTTTCTCTTATAATTTTCTACATCAGTATTATTACATGTTCCTAAAGAACCGTCTTGCATGGAATCCAATACATTCTGACAGGTCTTCAAAGATACTCCTTCCATTTCTGGCGACAAGTAGTTAACAATTTCGAGTGCTTCGCTTTGTCTACGTTCGTCCATGAAGTACATGGACTTCGCTGCTGCCAAACGTGCTGGCAAGTTGCTTAAGTTGTTCTGCAGATAGTCTTCGTTCATTCGAACAGGGGATCTACCCTTTAGAATGGGTTCCATTTTGATTTCGACCACATCTGAAAGGGGGTATTTAAATTTACCTGATGATTTTAAGTCATTTATTTTCTTTAAGAACTTTATAAGTACCAAATGAAGCGATGGATTTTCTGAATCGACTGTTCGAGCTCTAGTAATACTCTGCAACATCAATAAGACTTTTCCTTTGCGGGAATAAATTTCATAAGCCAACAAGTGTGTTGTTATCAGATTGGATAATAATCCTTGTAGAGGAATCAGGAACTTTTTGGCATCATCTAAGGGATCTTTTGTCCGCAATAATTTATTAGGGTCTAATGAGGATTTGGAATCGGATTTAATTTTTGTATCTTTTTTACCTGTTTTTGACATTTCTAGCTTCTTAAGTGCTTTTCTTTCTTTGTTTCTAATTTTTTTCTGCTCAATTTTTGTTACATCGTTATCGAATTCTTTTCTTGAGTCTTCGTCGATCAATGGATTGTCGAATATTTTTAGATAAATCCTTATTGCGCACTTCGCAACTATATTGTAAAATTTATGATTTTTGAATTTGCTGGATTGTCTAATCAAGCGGACATATTGCCTCAAACATACATTCCTCAGTGAGTAATAGTGGAAGTCCAATTGGTCCTGCCAAAACTGCAAGAAATGGTTGTTGACTTCGTGGCACTTTTTCAAGGATTCGCCCAAATTTCCCAGCCGCTCGTGAGCTAGTGCCAATCTTGAAAGGAACCAAAGGCATTGAGAATCGTACAAAATTTCTACCGTGCCAGACGATCCGTTGAAGCAGAAGCTCCCAGCTATTTCTTCGGCTTCCCTAATCATGTTTGCGTCTAAAAGGTATTTCACGCATTTAGAATTTGTATATCTATCCGACGTATCGAGAGACTGCGCTTCGTCAATGCAAACAGTTGCGCTTAAAATATCGCCGGCGTTTTTGAGAATTTTGGCTCTCGCTGCGTACAAATCTAGTAGCGTTGGCGTGTGCAAAATTGCTTCCTCTATATATTTTAATGCTTTTTCTGTTTGTTTACTGTAGTCATAATGCTGTGCTAAAAAATATAGAGTCCACAAAAGAACTGTTGGTTGCTCTTTGTTGTGCAGGTCATCAGGAAAAGATTTAAAATCTTTCAAAGATTTTTCGTAGTTTAATATTAAATTTTGAATGATATCATTCTTGTTTTCGTCATCGTAAAGACCTTTTAAGTCCACAAAAAGTGATGGAATCCCTTTTCTTAATCCTTTTTTTAAGTATCTGTCAACGTTTTGTTCAAATTGTTCTCCATTTGAGAATGTCAAGAGCATTCTTTTGAGTACTGATACGTCAGGCATTTTCGAAATCATTGAGAATATATATTTTACCTTTTGTTCGTTGGTGTTTATATGCTCTGCTTTGAAAAGCCAGTTGTAGTATGTAATGCATTGAGGATTTCTTTTTATTAGACTTTGAACGATCTCTTTTGATTCAGAAAATTGATTTGTTTGTAAGTACAGTTTTGCTAAAGATTCTTGTAGTGAAAGTTTGTCTAAAATGAATTGTTTTGATTGGATCAAATGGTTAATAGCGCCTCTAAGATCGCCAGATTCTTCCAAAATTGTGCCCTGATATAGTAACAACTCGCTTAATTCCAGCTGGGAAGAAGTCTTCAAGTTCTGCTGAATAGTGTTGAGGATGTCAAGACATACGCTGTACTCGCCAGCAAGATGGTGCGCCAGAGCGAAGCCAATCCACGCCGCGTGCTGCGTCGGCACCAAGGACAAGATCTTATAACAAGTTTCTAGATAACCTTCGAAATCCTTCGTCAGGATCTGAAGATTGGACATGTCTTGGAGGATCTGCACGTTTTCGGGGTCCCACTTGAGGGCGTTTCGAAAACACTTGACGGCCTCTTCGTAGTTCCTGTCGCCCCTCTGGAGTATTCCGTAGGTGTGCCAAGATAGACACGACTTGAGGTCGTGCTTCAGGCCTTTCCTAACGAGCTCGTAGGCTTCGTCCTTTCTTCCGAGGTGGAAACTCAGAAGCCCTTTTAAGGACAGAACTTCTCCTTGTACAGCATTCTTGGGGTTCGACAGGATCACGTTAGTAAGCTTCAATCCGTGCTTGTACTGTTTTGTCTCACAACATTTCAATGCTCTTTTGAACAAAGTGTTTTCTTTTTGAGAAAGTGCACAGCTTGCCTGCATAACTGTAACGGTTAAGTTTCAAAATAAATAATTATTCCCCAAAATACCTGCAAGAAATCACAGCGACGTTTTTGATCAAGGACGAATACACATTTGATCAGTTTTAAACAAGTTTCAATCATGAAGCTAAATATGTTTGTGGAGTTAACCTCAATGAAAGAATTTCAAATAATTTAATCATATGTTCGGAACTTTTAAAAGGCCTTTTCAGTGTCTCCTAAGAAACCCCGGTTGTTGTAAGTGTTAAGGCCTAAGCACTCCTTGCCAAAGGGTTTGAGTTAAATTCCCACTTTGGGCAGTGGCTTTTCTTTCGCATGATCCTGGCTAGGAAAGGGTGATAACAAAAATCTGTGTTATGTATAAGTGAATGTAAAAATTTGACTGTGCAGTTCAAATCTTGAGATTTTCCTGTCCGTGTATGGGCACCCTAACATTCGGTCTGCAGTTAAGTGCAGCGAGGGAAGGAGAAAGACCAAAAAAATAAATAATCGTCCTTCATTGAAAAATCGGATCTACTACAAAAGGTTGGGAACCTATGATTTACACTAACAAGGAGTCGGAGTAAATTGCAGTTTTATTCATACAGCCGTCAAGTAGAAGGACGAATGCCGACTGTATCAGGAGTCAAATGCAAATGGCGGCGGTTTGAAAAGGGTTGCGGCGGGAAGAGGTCGCTGTTCAATCAATCAGGAATCATCGCTGCTCCTGGACAAGCTTCAATCAACCTGACGACAGTTGGCAGACCTTCCTCTGGAGGTTGATGAATTATGCAGAGTCTTGGGCATTCTTCGCGGGCAAAGGATGGAGGACGCTGTTAGGGATTGGGTCAGGATGGGGCTTGTTATTCTGGAAATATTTACTAATAATGTGCCTCCACATGTTAGGATGGATGAGTGTTTGAGTCCAGTTGGTAGCAGGCTGAGTATTTTTTTAAATGTGTTGCAGAAATTCCTTGATCCACCATGGGTCGATAACATTTTTTCAAGCTATAGATAGGCCTGTGCTAATGTCCTTGGTTCAGATAAAACAAAAACACATTTTCTGGGATGTTCGTATAAGATAATGTTGAAATCCTGTGTAGGATATTTTAGATGTACAATTATTTATTTGATTTTTTGGGGTAAGAATAGGATGTAAATATATTTGTGCGAGTAACTGCAAGGCTGTTACGCACTCGAATCTATTTAAATCTGTTTCAGATTTGTGTTTGTGTTTTGCACATGTTAAGACCCTTTACACTTGCATAAAGAGCTCATTTTATTGAATACTAGCTGTTACCCAGTGTGCCATGCTACACCTACTTTAGAGCCTACTAGCTGTTACCCAGTGTGCCATGCTACACCTACTTTAGAGCCTACTAGCTGTTACCCAGTGTGCCATGCTACACCTACTTTAGAGCCTACTAGCTGTTACCCAGTGTGCCATGCTACACCTACTTTGGAGCCTACTAGCTGTTACCCAGTGTGCCATGCTACACCTACTTTCTGTCTATGACTATCCCCGTATCAAGATCTACTTGATACCTAGTTGCCTATACCCAGTTAAGAAAATCGGTCAAACGATTTGAATTTGTTTTAGTTCATAATAATACGGGCAGAGGCCAGCACAACAGCACTTCATCTAACAGCCGACAGAGGCCAGTAGCAGAGCCTGCGAGTAGATAGCACTTTTCAAAGAATAGCCAGCGCTCCTTAGTTAGACAGTGACTGTTGATATAAAATTGAAATAAACTGCATTACATGATTATATAATGATGTAAAGTCATCATTCTAATTATCAATAATCAGGAACATCAATAAATAAATTTAAGACATTGTTCAAAAGGGCTGTCGATTTAAAATGGCCGTCACAATCTGAATGGTTCAGTGTAGCCAATTTTTCTTGAATAAAACTTTTGACCTTTTAACCAAATTTTGAAATTTGACTGTTTTGACCTAGCCTAGGAGATTTCTCGTATCAAGACCTACCTGTGTGCCAAGTTTGGTCAAAATCGGTCAAACGGTGTAGATTTGTAAAAGGAACAATCAAACAGAAAAACAGACAGACACGTGATTTTTATATATATATAGATTCTTCATTCTCATTTTTATTACAAACATTGGTACTCAACAATTCAGGCCCTTAGGGTAAATGGATGGATGGATTGGGTGTTTAAGGGCAGAAAACGTCTAGGTCCTCACAGCCCTGAAGTGTAGTGTTAGAGAGTCGTGTATATGTCGTGAAAGGGTTTGTAATTTTGTGTTTAGGACAGTGCATGACAATGAACTGTAACTTTTATAACCTGTACTCTTTTTTTTTTTTAACCTATGTCATTGCTTACGACTAACATGTTACTTAGATACTAATAGAACTATTTGCACTAAAACTAATACTAATGTGCAGTATAGCACTATTAATACAGTTAAGAGACTTGTATATAATTTTTTTTTTTTTTTTTTTTTTTTTTATGCATATACATATATATATATATATATATATATATATATATATATATATATATATATATATATATATATGTATATATATGTATATATATATATATATATATATATATATATATGTATATCTTTTTTATATGTATATATCTATTTTTTCTCAGTAATGTTGTATATATCCTTTTTTTTAATGCATATATATATATATATATATATATATATATATATCTTTTTTATATTTATATATCTATTTTTCTGAGTAATGTCATATATATATATATTTCTTGTTTTTTTTTTTTTCTTTTTTTTTTTTTTTTTTTTTTTCTTTCTTTTACACAAACACTAACGAATACAAACTAAGTAACTAATACAAACTTAACATAACTATTACAACTATTTGTACTAAAACTAATACTTTACTGGATGCAATGTTAATACTAAAACTATACTAAATAACAAAATTTATAGTAATACCAATTCTAAAACTAATCTAGCACACGTATATGCACATACACCCACGTTCATACACATATACATACCCACATACATACATACATACTTACACGCACATGAGTATATACCCGTGCACGTATACATAAATATATTTATTTATTATTAAAGGGTAAAGATGAGGGGTTATTATAAACTCTCTGATGACTTAAAACGATCGGGATTGTATGAACTCCATTTAAGTTAGAACGATCGGGATTGTATGAACTCCATGTAAGTTAGAACGATCGGGATTGTATGAACTCCATGTAAGTTAGAACGATATATATATATATATATATATATATATATATATATATATATATATATATATTTAGTTGTCTGAACATTGTTTGAACTTGAGAGCATTGTTCCCATGGAAGTGGAGATTCTTTTTTAATGAGATGGCTATTTGTATTATGACTATGACTTATTCGAAATCGAATTGTTACCACTTCCTCTCTTCTATTTCCTCTTTTCCAATCCTCCATAACTTTGTTGTGGCTCTGAATCTTTTGAGCCTACTTGTTTGCTTTCGTGCATCCCATATCATAAAAGAATTTATGATATGAAATGTTCCTAGGAATGTTGCGTTGTTGTGTTGACAGCCCGAATTTAGCGTCCCATACCATCCTTAGGCCCATCAAACCTTTAATGGGTAACCGAAAGGGGGGGCTTCCGCCAGGCTTCCGCTGCGGAGTACTGACCTCATTTTGTCTCATTTTGTATGCCGTATTGTCAAGAATCGGATTCTTCTACAGGATCTGTGCTCTCATGGCCTTTTAAGGCACTGATATATATATATATATATATATATATATATATATATCCCACTGTTCATTCATAATTTTTCCCCTATCTGATTAAGACTAAGTATTTCATTTTATTTTCAATATATTTTTTTTATTGCTGAAAGCAATTACTGTGTAATCGTCATTAGTGTTTAATTTAACCTAACTCCCTGTCAATGTAATTTCAAAAATTCAGAAATCCATTCACTTGACATGTACAAATGATTATTTAAAAAAAATAAAAAAATAAAATTATACCTGTTTTCTCAAGTGCTTATCATTTTTACATTTATTTATTTTAGGGCTTTTTCTTTGTGTTTTAACATTTTAAGACCAAAATTTAAATCATTTAAAATAAATCGACCAGATTGCAGTTTAACAAGATATCCCATGTGTGCACTATGTAACGTAAAAAATGTTCTTACTGATAAAAATGGTTTTTATGATAAAATAATTCATAAGTGGAGACATAAACCAGAAAGGATTACCCTGTGGTGCGCCACACTTGTGGGTATCTCTATAGTTGAGGAGAAACAGATGTCAGACTCTTTCTACTAAAAAAAAAAGTACGAGGGGAACCGCTCCTAAAAGTTATGTTTTAATAATCCCACGCCAGGAGGAGGCCCCAACTTTGTCAGGCTGTGTGTTTTAAGGGCACATGAAAAACTGTTTGAGGCGCCTACCGTTTGACAGCTACTTCAGTAGCCCTTTTATGTGCCGACACAGCTCCCCCCTATCTCCGATCAAGAGGGAGAGGCGATGGTTAACGAGACAAAACCAATATAATACAGAATTACTCAATACAAAATATATTTATTTATTTTGTTGATGCTCAACATCTATGCTGAATAGCACCATCAGGACCATGGAAGAATAAGGGCGAATCAGAAAAATCATTTTTTTTTTTATTCAAAAAGATGTAGGTAACACGACGCTTCGGCTTGTTTCTCTGGTTCACCTTTAGTTCTCTCACAGTTTCAAGATAAAGTGAATAGCAGCATCATCATGAAAAATTCAATGTCCTATTTCAAGGGCGAATCCCTCCTAGCATTTTTGTTACCCATAAATCACTTGTAAAAATTACAATTAAAACATTGAATTTCAATTACATACTTTTCCAATCAGGTTTATGAAGCAGCATTCAATGGAGTAAACATTAGCCCTTGTTATCCTGGATCTTTTCTAGAACTTTAACTTCGATTTCCCAACATCCGGAATTCGTGATTCCCCATTACTCTCAGTGTCAGCCGATGGAGGCGCTGCACAGTGTTAGGCAAAAATCAATCAAAATAATGAATAAATCTGTTACTTAATTCTCAATAATGGATCATTTTTCATTCATTATTCAGTCAAATTAATGAATAACGTAACTTTATATTTTCATTCATTACTGAATAACAATGATTTAATGAAGGAAAATTTGTATGAATAAAAATGATTTATTGAATGAAAATGATTTATTGAATGAAACCACTGTACCAAGGACCTGTATGATTTATTGAATGAAACCACTGTACCAAGGACCTGTATGATTTATTGAATGAAACCACTGTACCAAGGACCTGTATGATTTATTGAATGAAACCACTGTACCAAGGACCTGTATGATTTATTGAATGTTTTGAATGAAATTGATTAATTTGACTGAAATTTTTCGTTAAATACAACTGACTTATTTTAACAATTTTTTCAAATAAAAATGACTTAAGTTCATACTTTTAATGAAAATTATTTATTTAATTGATATTGTTTACTGAACTTAATGAATCTGAGTTTGTAGTCCATGTAACATATTATTTTAAGTGTATAAAAATAATGAATGAAGAATGAAAAACAATTAATTATTCATTAAATAAAAACAGAAATCAGTGAACATTAAGATAACAAGATCAATTTTTCTTTATCAAAAGACTAATGTTATAATCATACCAAGACACTAATTAATTCGTCCTTGGTACAGTGGTTATTACCTTCACCAAGATACTATCTAGATATTTTATCGTATTATTAGTTAATTAAAATGAATTGCCAGTAAGGTAAATTGTTCCTAATAAGCACTGTTAAAATACTTTTAATTTTACATTTGAAAAAAAAAAAATGGAATGATAAAATAAGAAAAATACAACCTGGTTAGGTTTAGACTCTTTGGATCCTGAAACGTGGCCTATTTTTAAGACACTGATTTGTGTGAAGAATATAACTTTTGCACAATAAATTTTGACTAAGTGATTTCGGTCAAATATTTCTGTACATTATTAGAGAACAGGTTTCAATGCAGAGCATAAAACAAAATTCATATATTGAGTTTCTGTAGCGTCGTCCATTTTTGTGTAAAAATAGCAAAATTGTTTGCGCATATTGTTTACAAGGATTTTGTAAGTTCACCTGAGGGTTAAGGAAAAATTGCCTGTTTAATGGCAACACTACATTTTTCTGGAGGAATAATCGCAGGGAATAAGAACAAAATAAATAATAAAAAGGAATATTACAAATCGTAAAAGCTATATCGAACATTCGAAGAATTAAGTAAAGGGTCAGCTTAGTATTAAGGGAAGGGGTCGGGGCAAAACAGTTCCAAGCAAAATTTTTAACCAAACTTAACTGTATGTTTGATATTATGTGGGACTATCAGTTGAAATGATTAGGGGATACAAAATTAAGTAGCATACAGAGCTTGTAGTCATATTTTAGTAGCATTGTCATACTCATAGTCCCACGTATAGCAGCAACAGTTGAAATAGTTAGGGCCAAAAAGATTAAGAAGCATTCAGCGCTTGTAGTCATATTTTAGTAGCATTGGCGTATTGATAGTCCCACATAATATGCAACATATAGCAGCTACAGTTGAAATGGTTAGGACCGGCCAACAAGATTAAGAAGCATACAGAGCTTGTAGTCATATTTTAATAGCATTGGCATTCTGTTAGTCCCACATAATATGTAACATATAGCAGCTACAGATGAAATGTTTAGGGCCAACCTGATTATGATTAAGTAGCATTCAGAGCTTGTAGTCATATTATAGTAGCATATGCATAATAGACTGATGGTCGCACATCATATGCAACATATAACAGCTACAGTTGAAATGGTTAGGACCGGCCAACAAGATTAAGAAGCATACAGAGCTTGTAGTCATATTTTAGTAGCATTGTCATACTGTTAGTCCCACATAAAATGCAACATATAGCAGCTACAGTTGAAATGGTTAGGACCGGCCAACAAGATTAAGAAGCATACAGAGCTTGTAGTCATATTTTAGTAGCATTGGCATTCTGTTAGTCCCACATAAAATGCAACATATAGCAGCTACAGTTGAAATGGTTAGGACCGGCCAACAAGATTAAGAAGCATACAGAGCTTGTAGTCATATTTTAGTAGCATTGGCATTCTGTTAGTCCCACATAAAATGCAACATATAGCAGCTGCAGTTGAAATGGTTAGGACCGGCCAACAAGATTAAGAAGCATACAGAGCTTGTAGTCATATTTTAGTAGCATTGGCATTCTGTTAGTCCCACATAAAATGCAACATATAGCAGCTACAGTTGAAATGGTTAGGACCGGCCAACAAGATTAAGAAGCATATAGAGCTTGTAGTCATATTTTAGTAGCATTGTCATACTGTTAGTCCCACATAAAATGCAACATATAGCAGCTACAGTTGAAATGGTTAGGACCGGCCAACAAGATTAAGTACCATACAGAGCTTGTAGTCATATTTTAGTTGCATTGTCATTCTGATAGTCCCACATAATATCTAACATATAGCAGCTACAGTTGAAATGGTTAGGGCCAACAAGATTAAGTACCATACAGAGCTTTTAGTCATATTTTAGTAGCATTGGCATACTGATAGTCCCACATAATATGCAACATATAGCAGCTACAGTTGAAATGGTTAGGGCGAACAAGATTAAGTAGCATACAGAGCTTGTAGTCATATTTTAGTAGCATTGTCATTCTGATAGTCCCACATAATATCTAACATATAGCAGCTACAGTTGAAATGGTTAGGGCCAACAAGATTAAGTACCATACAGAGCTTTTAGTCATATTTTAGTAGCATTGGCATACTGATAGTCCCACATAATATGCAACATATAGCAGCTACAGTTGAAATGGTTAGGACCGGCCAACAAGATTAAGAAGCATTCAGCGCTTGTAGTCATATTTTAGTAGCATTGTCGTATTGATAGTCCCACATAATATGCAACATATAGCAGCTACAGTTGAAATGGTTAGGACCGGCCAACAAGATTAAGTACCATACAGAGCTTGTAGTCATATTTTAGTAGCATTGTCATTCTGATAGTCCCACATAATATCTAACATATAGCAGCTACAGTTGAAATGGTTAGGGCCAACAAGATTAAGTACCATACAGAGCTTTTAGTCATATTTTAGTAGCATTGGCATTCTGTTAGTCCCACATAAAATGCAACATATAGCAGCTACAGTTGAAATGGTTGGGACCGGCCAACAAGATTAAGAAGCATACAGAGCTTGTAGTCATATTTTAATAGCATTGGCATTCTGTTAGTCCCACATAATATGTAACATATAGCAGCTACAGATGAAATGTTTAGGGCCAACCTGATTATGATTAAGTAGCATTCAGAGCTTGTAGTCATATTATAGTAGCATATGCATAATAGACTGATGGTCGCACATCATATGCAACATATAACAGCTACAGTTGAAATGGTTAGGACCGGCCAACAAGATTAAGAAGCATACAGAGCTTGTAGTCATATTTTAGTAGCATTGTCATACTGTTAGTCCCACATAAAATGCAACATATAGCAGCTACAGTTGAAATGGTTAGGACCGGCCAACAAGATTAAGAAGCATACAGAGCTTGTAGTCATATTTTAGTAGCATTGGCATTCTGTTAGTCCCACATAAAATGCAACATATAGCAGCTACAGTTGAAATGGTTAGGACCGGCCAACAAGATTAAGAAGCATACAGAGCTTGTAGTCATATTTTAGTAGCATTGGCATTCTGTTAGTCCCACATAAAATGCAACATATAGCAGCTGCAGTTGAAATGGTTAGGACCGGCCAACAAGATTAAGAAGCATACAGAGCTTGTAGTCATATTTTAGTAGCATTGGCATTCTGTTAGTCCCACATAAAATGCAACATATAGCAGCTACAGTTGAAATGGTTAGGACCGGCCAACAAGATTAAGAAGCATATAGAGCTTGTAGTCATATTTTAGTAGCATTGTCATACTGTTAGTCCCACATAAAATGCAACATATAGCAGCTACAGTTGAAATGGTTAGGACCGGCCAACAAGATTAAGTACCATACAGAGCTTGTAGTCATATTTTAGTTGCATTGTCATTCTGATAGTCCCACATAATATCTAACATATAGCAGCTACAGTTGAAATGGTTAGGGCCAACAAGATTAAGTACCATACAGAGCTTTTAGTCATATTTTAGTAGCATTGGCATACTGATAGTCCCACATAATATGCAACATATAGCAGCTACAGTTGAAATGGTTAGGGCGAACAAGATTAAGTAGCATACAGAGCTTGTAGTCATATTTTAGTAGCATTGTCATACTGATAGTCCCACATAAAATGCAACATATAGCAGCTACAGTTGAAATGGTTAGGACCGGCCAACAAAATTAAGAAGCATACAGAGCTTGTAGTCATATTTTAGTAGCATTGTCATACTGATAGTCCCACATAAAATGCAACATATAGCAGCTACAGTTGAAATGGTTAGGACCGGTCAACAAGATTAAGTACCATACAGAGCTTGTAGTCATATTTAAGTAGCATTGTCATACTGTTAGTCCCACATAAAATGCAACATATAGTAGCTACAGTTGAAATGGTTAGGACAGGCCAACAAGATTAAGAAGCATACAGAGCTTGTAGTCATATTTTAGTAGCATTGTCATACTGTTAGTCCCACATAAAATGCAACATATAGCAGCTACAGTTGAAATGGTTAGGACCGGTCAACAAGATTAAGAAGCATACAGAGCTTGTAGTCATATTTTAGTAGCATTGGCGTTCTGTTAGTCCCACATAAAATGCAACATATAGCAGCTACAATTGAAATGGTTAGGACCGGTCAACAAGATTAAGAAGCATACAGAGCTTGTAGTCATATTTTAGTAGCATTGTCATACTGATAGTCCCACATAAAATGCAACATATAGCAGCTACAGTTGAAATGGTTAGGACCGGTCAACAAGATTAAGTACCATACAGAGCTTGTAGTCATATTTAAGTAGCATTGTCATACTGTTAGTCCCACATAAAATGCAACATATAGTAGCTACAGTTGAAATGGTTAGGACAGGCCAACAAGATTAAGAAGCATACAGAGCTTGTAGTCATATTTTAGTAGCATTGTCATACTGTTAGTCCCACATAAAATGCAACATATAGCAGCTACAGTTGAAATGGTTAGGACCGGTCAACAAGATTAAGAAGCATACAGAGCTTGTAGTCATATTTTAGTAGCATTGGCGTTCTGTTAGTCCCACATAAAATGCAACATATAGCAGCTACAATTGAAATGGTTAGGACCGGTCAACAAGATTAAGAAGCATACAGAGCTTGTAGTCATATTTTAGTAGCTTTGGCGTTCTGTTAGTCCCACATAATATGTAACATATAGCAGCTACAGATGAAATATTTAGGGCCAACATGATTATGATTAAGTAGCATTCAGAGCTTGTAGTCGTATTATAGTAGCATATGCATAATAGACTGTTGGTCGCACATTATATGCAACATATAGCAGCTACAGTTAAGTTTTGCTTAAAATGTTGCTTGGCCCCGACCCCTTGAATTTCCAATAATCTGGTTGTTTTCATATCCGAAACCCAACCTTTCCTTTGCTTTCTTATTGCTACGACGGCTAACTATTTGCATAACATAAAATTGGGAAGTGTAGATGGAACAGGGAATAAATCAGATAATTTAGTAGAATAATATCATGGATATTCTTAAAGTAACAAGGAATACAAAACTCTTTCGTGACAGATTTGTGGTGTTGGTATTTTGAATCTCAGCTTCCATTGGACCTTTAACACCGATATCCTAGTACAATCTCCATCCGCCTCACTTACTTAACGATTAGCCCGAAAAAAGGGGAAAGATCTCTCGAGAAGTCGCCGGCGTCGCGAGGCTGACAAAATAAAAAATGGGACAAGGATCAGAGTGATGAATTACCTGGCGGGTCGCGGAGGGGTGGAAGCCCGAATGTAAAACTTTTATAATACCCGGCTGACGTTAAATGATGACAGGCCGGGACTCGGTCATCAGTCAACCCCTGAAGGGCGTCATCAATCATCAGTCTGTGGCACAACTGTTTCTTTCCACCACCCCCCTCCCCCCGCGCGAATGGAGGAGTGGGGGGGCAGAAAGGGGAGACAGGAGCGCCGCGAGAGAGTGGCCGCAAGTCAAACAGACGCCCATCCTCCTAATGGCGGCAGCCGGGGTCATTAATGACGTCATCAATCATCCTACGTCATCAGTCATCGTGATGACGGTGTGAAATCGATTCCACGGCCTCCTTCACGTCCCGCTGCGATCGGAGGAGGCAGTCTCGAAGCCACTTGTGCTGACTGGGGGATCATCTTTCATTATTATCTCCTTCCATTATGTCAAGCAGATATATTATTTTATAGACCCTGTAAGCATATTTTTTCACGGATTTGCTAAATCTGTGCTTACTGCAATATTGCGTGTTTTTTAAATATATGCTGTTGGGGGTCTCCCGTGGTCTAGTGGCTAGCGCCTTAGATTCATAAGCGGGAGATGGTGGGTTCGATCCCCACCGGCGGCAGGACTTTTCTCATCCCACGGCTCGTTGGGAAAATTCCTCGCTGCACCCTGGATGTCGGCGCTAATGGCCTAGTTGTCAAAGCGCCATAAAAAAAAAAAAAAATAATAAATAAAAAATATCCTGCATTTAGCCAACGGCCATAGCCACGTTGAATGCACCGGTTCCCGTTGATCACCGAAGTTAAGCAACGTCGGGCGTGGCTAGTACCTGAATGGGTGACCAACCTCATGCTGTTGGCATTATAAAAAAAGTATGGCAACCTGTAGATAGCCCGGCGTTAATAGACCAAACGTTGATACGCCGTTAAACACACATACAAAAAATTGCTGTAATTCCTGCTACGCCGGCACTGAAGGACGAGGTTCAGGTGAAATCACTTCCTTCTGAAAAAAACAGGCCTTCACTCAGGAGCTGCCTCATAAAGCATGTTCCCCGTAGTTATGAAGAATGCTCTCAGTATTACCAAATAAAAAAATTAAAACAAAATAAAAATAGATAGTTCTTGTTACCACTGCCCTAAGAGAGTCTGGGACAGAGAAATGTGTCATTGATTGGGTAGAATATATGCTGAGCAATAGGATAATATATGCTACCAAATCTGGCGGGGAATTAAAAGCAATGGCTGTGACAGGATGTCCACAGGGAGGAGTGCTTTCACCGCTGATATGGAGTATGGTAGTGGATTCACTATTGGTGAAACTCAATGGACTGGGGTACAAAACCATAGGGTATGCTGATGACATTGTGATTATCATCAGGGGTAAGGTCCAAGCAGTTCTGACGGAACTGATGGAGAATGCACTGAGGAGAACGGCAGAATGGTGCTCGGAAAAGGGATTAAATATAAATCCAAAGAAAACAGTTTTGGTTCCTTTTACCAATAGAAGGAAGGTGGACGGTCTGAGGAACCTCAAATTTAAAAGGGAGGAGATACCCTACAGCAAGAAGGTTAAATACCTCGGTGTTGTCTTGGACCAGCGATTAGACTGGAAAGAACACATAGAGGTTGTAACCAGCAGAGCTACGAAGTTACTTTGGACCTGTAGAAACCTCTGTGGTAGAAACTGGGGTATAAATCCTAGAATTACCCACTGGATATACACGGCGATGATTAGACCAGTGATTACATATGGTTGTGTGGTTTGGTGGCATAAGGTAGCCATCAAAACGAACTGTACCAAGTTTAAGAAGGTACAGAGATTAGGATGCTTACTTATTACGGGAGCAATGAGATCAACTCCGGTAGTAACCATGGAAGCACTGCTTGGCTTGCTCCCAATAGAATTATTTATTGAAATGGAAGAAATGAAATCAGCCTATAGGATGTTAGCTCAGGGCATCATCAAAGAGCCAATAGGGAGAACTGGACACTCGAAGATTTATACTCAAATGAAGGAGCTTCCAGAGCTAGGCATGCCATCAGACATGCAAATTAACCACTAAGCGATATAAGGTTTACGTACATGGTGTCTGCTGGAGTAAGGAGGATGTCTTTAGGCCGCCGAATGGCATTAATGTGTATACAGGCGGCTCCAAAACAGATTGTGGAGCAGGATCAGGGGTTTGGAGTGGGGGAAAGAGTGGGATTAAGTTGCAAATTTCCCTAGGAAGAACCCCTACAGTATTTCAGGCAGAGATTTATGCGATCTTAGCTGCGGCTCATAGGCTAAATGAGGAGGGGGTTTGTCGGAGGAGATTTAATATCCTGACCGACAGCCAGGCAGCTTGCAGGGCATTAGAGCGGCATGAGATTAAGTCAAAAATTGTTGAGGAATGCCATATTAGGCTAAATGACTTAGCAAGGAATAATAACGTTGTTATCTATTGGGTACCAGGACATCGAGGCATCCTGGGTAACGAAAAAGCGGACAGGTTAGCAGGTTTAGGATCTGAGGTGTTGCCAATTGGACCAATGCCCTTTGTTGGAGTGTCGGTGGCCACTGCTAAACGGGCAATTACAACTAGGGCCAAGGAGAAATTCGATGTAATTTGGGAAAACCAGAAAATTGCCCATACTAAGTCCTTTATAGACCTCAAAAGCCTAAGCAGGAAAGAGGTTTTCTTGGGCATGGCCAGGAAGGATTTGAGAGAGGTGGTGGCGATAGTATCTTGCCATTGTACCATGAATAAACATATGCATGTCATAAGGATTAGATCGTCACCAACATGCAGATGGTGTAGGGAAGAGGATGAGACTCCTAAGCATGTTACATTTGAGTGTGTAGCATTGGAAAGTAGACGATTTCTACACTTCGGGAGCATCAACGAAGATGAGATTAGAAGGTCAACAGAGATCAGGCAATACCTGAAGCTCATCAGGATGCTAAGGCAAGGTTGCCAATTTAGGACTCGCACAATAGGACGAATGACCGATGTGCACCCCGTGAGAAGCGGAGGGTATGAGTCAAAAGTAAATCTAATCTAATGTAAATCTAGACAGTTCTTGTATACCCGGAATGAACAGCTGACTGAATAACTAATTTTAGTGTGGTTCCTTCCTCCCTTCATAGGGAGGAAACCCGCTCATGAGGTTGACCTAATCTAACCTAAGATAGTTAAATTTTGGTTCCGTTTGGAGTTCAGGAAGAAATAGAAATAAGATATTTCATTAACAGACATGAAAAGTTTTGAGATTTTCGTATATTTACTAAATTCTCTCGAAAACGGTTTGGAAATAGTCATTAGTGAAGATAGCTATTCAAAAGCTTACTGAATTCTCTACAAAAAAGATTCTGATGCAATTTTCGATGTGGCGATGTAAATCGGAGAAATATGTGCTTGAATCTTCGGAACCCCTTTTGGTTTTTTTTTTTTTTTTTTTTCCATTTAATTTAAAAGTAGAATGAGTATTTTAGTATAATAAGGTAAGTAAAAGTGTTCTTCAATGTTGTAGTGTTTCCATGAGTGAATGTTGTGACACAGGATAGAGTTATTTCCGCTTACTGTCCGTTTCCTTGTGTGGTGCCTGAAATTGTCCTTCTCCTTGAAAACTGAACCGGGCTAATATGACGCAGAGTGGACTTTTTTTTATTTATATTTGTTCTGCCCAAGGTTGTGGTGCCAATTTACTCTATTAAAAAATAGGAGTGATTGTTTTTATTTGAAAATCAGCGCTACCCCGGACATAAAATGGAGGTAACCTTTATATAACATTGGGTTCTGAGCTAAATCCGCTTTCGTTGAACGATTTTGATTATTTTCCAAAAATCTTTCTCTTCAATGAGTTTTGTTATAATATAACTCAAATTTCAACCTTTAGGACTTAATAAATTGTGTCGTTCTGATATAAATCCTCCCTTTAGATGGAACGATTTTTATGGGTAAACTCGTCGAATCGTTTTTCCTTGAAATGCCAAAAAAGACTCGATTCATGATCTGGAAGAGTTCGAGACTCGGACGCGGTCGTTCGATAGAAGATTTTAAGTTCTAGTTACATCATTTCAGGGTCAATTGTCAAAATTAAGCGTGCAGGACATATATATATATATATATATATATATATATATATATATATATATATATATATATATATATTCTATTCCACGATTTCTGACCTTTATTTATGTATATTTATTTATTTTTTATAAATATGGCACAGGTCGAAATAATAGTACTCCATTTTATGTACTATTTTATTTTTGGCACGCCCTACATGTTTCGTGGCCTTTATGCCACCTCCTCAGGGGCCACTAAATCCCCATCTGTAGATAGCTCGCCACCCATACTAATATTATAGTATTAGTATGGGTGGCGAGCTATCCTCACATGGGGATTTAGTGGCCCCTGAGGAGGTGGCATAAAGGCTACGAAACATGTAGGGCGTGCCAAAAATAAAACAGTACATAAAATGGAGTACTATTATTTCGACCTGTGCCATATTTATAAAATATATATATACATATATTTATATATATATATATATATATATATATACATATATATATATATATATATATATATATATATATATATATATATATATATATATATATGTAGCCATATTCCCTCCGAAAGTACTGAACAACACCTTTCCCTTCACTATCGGTAAACATCAAGGAAAAAGGTGCAATAAACCTGGCACTTTTACTGACAAGTAAAGGCCAGCTTTGGCCTGCACTGTTCCTTCAAGATGGAAGAGAGGTCTCAAATGCTGGGACCTGTGGTAATCCGCTTACCTTGGCGCCAGTGTCTGATTCCCAAGACCCAAAAAGGCCGCAAGTAGAATATCTTCAAAAGGTGCCGACCATTAGGGAAGGTTTCTCGAGATATAATTAGCTGCTTACCTTTAACACGCGAAGAACGGTAGTTATCTGCGCTGGTAGTGGAAATTTGAAACGTTTCTGTGCGCAAGTGGAAGAGTTGATGAAAAGCGGTTTAGAATTGCATGGAATTTCGTGGAATATAACTTTTTGGGTATCATAGAATATGGGTTTAGGGTGATCAAGAACTTGTTGGATTCATGGAATTGTTATCCCAGGTATTTTGGTTCCTGTTCTAATCATTCCCAAGGACACCAGAAGTTAACATTATATGGATAGATGCAAAGATTACGTAGTTAATCCGAGTGGGACTCAAAATTTAGATACTGTATTTTGCATGTCTAGAGAACCCCCTCAAAAAAAGCAAAAGTATTTTCTTTTTTTTTTTTACGTTTCAAAAGCTTCTGGACTATAAGGGCCAGATTAACTTTAGTAAGCTTGCCATATTTTTGGTGAGTAAAACCGGGAAAAATCAATATTTTGGAGGAGTATACCGGGGGGGGGGAGGAATATAAATGATACAAAATTATGAGTTTTAAGCCTTTTTTGAAGTCTCGCAAGTAACGTGAGTGATGAACCTCGAATTGTTAGTCTACCCAATTTTTAAAAATAAGAAAAGAATTTTTGCTACTTAATTTACTTAAAAAAAATCGCCCAGCCAAATTGTAGAGGGGCTGGTCGCTAGCAGCGTTGTGCAAGTAGTTCCAGCGTTTGCTGAGATTACATTTAGAATTCTCCTCACGTCTTTGAAACTGTGCGCGAAAATGTTGATTGTAGAAAAGAAACCGATTCATAAAAGATTCTGGAAAACATAGATTCATTACTTTTAACATCTTATAGCCTCTGCCGGGACATGGATTAAATCGGGCGGGACACCGGGACGTGAGCAAAATATCGGGACTGTTCTGTTCAAACCGGGACGTATCTATTAGATGGTTTTCTAATGCCCCTTTTATAAGTTTTCCCGGAGACGGTCAACCATCCAAGAAATGGACCAGCCGCCTGACGTTGCTTAACTTCGGTGATTAACGGGACCGTCGATGATTCACCGTGGAAGGATCATTAGCTGCGTAAATTATAAAAAATGATATCATTTATGGGTACGTGAACATACGTTGGAACACTAGGTACTACGCTTAGACCAAAGGTGCAAAACAATATTGCCTAAAAATAGTGTTTTATTCAGAAGCCGACTATCATTAATGTAAAAAAGTTGCAAATTAAGGAAATTTTACAATGACTAATAAATAATGCAGACACTTTTAAGAGGGTTAAAATGTAAATTAAAAAAAACCAAAGTACCTAGTTTTCATTTTTAATATTAATATAAGTGCTTCATTCACGCTGCAATTTAAACAGCGTCTTCAATAAACATATTTGAAAATAATTACAAAAGGGCAGACACTTTTGTGGGGTTTAATTATCAGGAAACATGAAAATAAATGTTGCCTATGATAGACTGCAATACACTGCGTGTAACCGTAAGAGTGTATGAGAGCACCGCGCAGTTGTGGTTATTCTCTGCACTCTCATTGGTTCTTGCTCACATGATCTTGTAAAGCTGTTCCAGTTTAAATGGCAGCGCGAATAAAACTATCATTTAATATTTGAGTAAAAACAATTTTTTTTTTCTTTTTACATGTTTTACCCCTTAAAAGTGTCTGCCTTATTTATTATTCATTGTAAAATATTATTCACTTTACATTAAACATAGTTGGCTTTTGAATAAAACTCTATTTTTGGGAAATTTGTCTTGCACCATTCCCCTATGCGCAGTACCTGGTGTTCCACGGTAAGTCTAACGAACACATATTTACCTTCTTATCTACCCAAGAGGTACATTTTAGCAAAATTTCAAGGTGCATAAAACACTGCGGTTACTGGCTCTCGGACTAAGAGGAAGTGTTATTTATATTACATAAATGAATTACCTTAAAACATGAAGTGTTTTGAATTTTTTGTGTATTTTCTTAAAGATTTTAATGACCACTCGAAAGCTTAATTCATTTCCTACCAAATAGATTCGGCTCTTGATGCTTTGGTACAAGTTATCTACGGCCTAATATTAAGAACTTACATTCTTAGGATTCCGAACGACACGAAAGATAATCATTATATGAAAGCATGCTTAGAATTTAATGATAATTGTGATAAGGTCTGTAGAGAGCGAAGGTAACGGTAAATTTTGATTGTGAATAGACTAATCGTTCAAACACTACCTCCTTTGATCCAAGATAAGCCCCAATTGAATCGAGATACGACCATTATGTAGGTTACAAAGGACGTTAAAAGGTTCCGAAGCCAGATTTCGGGCCCCAGAGATAATTGGCCTCCCTTCCCGCATTGTAAGTATTAACAGCAAGGGACTTGTGACAGAGAGCCCCTCGGCTAATGGTTGCTTCCTACGGGAACCATCCCTACTTCAATGGGACACCGGGAGTTAAAGTAAGCCGATTACTTCAGGAGATCCCCCACGTCCGGGCGTACCCTATTCAAAGCCGAGAGGGATTAAAGCCAGGATTCTTCTTCTCTTCATTAGTGAGTTCTTCAGAAGGCCGTTTTCAAAGTGGCCGATTTGAAAAGCGAGCCTACATAACGGGGTAACCTTTTCACGGAGGCTAAATTAGGTCTCGAACGGCGGCAATAAGTATTGCATCTTGCGCACACTCCAGCTTTTCAGAGTGGATTATGTCAAATAATCCCCCAAACCACGATGCCAATACGCATTCAGGCTAGCCGGGTGCAGTAAACACTACTACATATTTATGTCGACAGTATGACAAAGATAAAGTTTATGGGGAGTGTCAGTGCGTAAAGCATTTTAGCTTTCTAGCATCTCAGAAATTCGCTAAGACCAGTACAAAACAAAGGTCCGTCACGCAACAACAGCATAATTAAGCACATTTCTCAGCAAAGTGGTCAGTACACGCCGTATTGGTGAATCATGTACTTAAATAAACCTATAAAAATACAAAATAATATAAATAGTTTTACCTTTTAACTCATGTTGTTTTATTTCATTTTGGCATTTACCCCGTCCTGATGGAACATTTTTGCTTATTTTCACAATTCTCCTTTATCATTAATTGTGCAAAATGTACTCAATGTTTAGCATTAAAACAAAAGTTTTATTTTTTAAACCTCCAAATCAAAACTCACCTGCTTCAATAAATCCTTCCTCCAGAACCGATCCATGGTTCCTGGTGTTGCGCCAATACATGAAATAATTCAAACAAAACGAACGTTGAAGGTTTTGATTGTATGGCTGGTTTTTTGAACGTGGTTTGTAATTTTTATTATCAACTGACCTAATTGTGAATCGAATGAATTTTAGTTCTTCATTCAGTACGTTTTAGTTTATTTTCCTACCCACCAAAAAAGAAAAAAAAACAAAACTGTTAATTGTTCTATATCGGACATTTTTTCTAGGGATCCAAAAACGTGCTTTTTTAAAGTGCTTCACTCGTGATCGACTGTTTAAGAACACCTGGTTAAGAGGATTTAACTATTTTGGGTCCATAGTATATCTCCCCTTTAGATAGACCAATTTTGCTGGTTAATGAACCCGTATAACCGTTGGAATGCAAAATACCAAGTTTCCCCAAAATATACATAAATTTTAGTTTCGGTCATTTTCGATTTCCTAACTGAACATTGTCCTAAGTACAATATTATGATCTTAACATCCCATGCGTCCTTGACCTTGCTAATACTCGGTTCCAAATGTTCCACTCCAAATTGCCTCACCATCCTAATCCTGAATATCCTTATATTCCCAATCCCACCGAGATATTCTTGCCACGCGATTTAGGAGACAGAGATTATTTACATACCCTCCCGCCTACAATGGTTGGTTTCTTCCAAATTTTTTATTGCTTTTATTTTATTATAGTTGTTCCGATTTGGTTAATTTTTACACAGCAAAAAATGCATCAACTTACTTATCATTGTACAGACGGGGATGATCTAATCGTTTTTTTATATATAAACCCCAACCGCTTCAAAAAAGCTAAAAAGAGTTTAGAATTCATGGAATCCTTGGGATTGGGCTAAAAGAAAACGTCTGATTTAAAAAAAAAAAAAAAATAAAAAAAAAAAAAATTATTTCCATCTTTTGGGCATGTTCTTTTCTTCAGCAATAAAAATGCCTAGGTGATGGAGGAAGGCCACGATAACGTTTAGAGGACCATGGATAAGTGTGACATATATGGACACACCATACAAGGACATTTTACCTAAAAGTTATCGTGGTCTTCGTCTATGACCTAGGTATTCATTGCTAAGAAGGTTGCCAAAGCCCAGCCGAAACGTTCTAAATTCCTTGACTTCCTATCACCTCGACTGATAACTGTCTTCATCTGATCAAAAACTGAGATTTGATAGAAAAATCAACAATCACTACATCGGGTCGACGTCATAAGTGAGTTTCTTCCCCGAGGAGAGAGGGAGGAAACCCGCTCAAACGAACGCTACCGTGAAAAGGTTAGGGCATATAAGAAAGAACCTTCGAAGATTGATTGCTAAGGATACTAACAACCACTCCACAACCTACTATTTCCAGGGTAGACAAGGACCACTAACGAGACTCTAGCGCCAACACCACTTGCGGCGGAATTATTAACCAAATGACAGGGAGCTGTCGAGACAGGGCATCATTAGAGGACCTGTTTGATGGTGCCGACTGTATCGGATCGTCTCATCTGGGTTGTGTACTTTCCAATATTACTTTCTTCTTACATTTAGAACAAAAAAAAAAAAAAATATTAACGAATTATAAAATTAATAAAATGTAGGCGTTACGCAATAAAATAGCCAAATTGTTGAGACGCCGTTAAACACACAAAACAAAATAAATTTAAAAAAAGTATTTATTTAATATTCCGTTCCTTTGACGGTTACACAAGGTACAGTCTTCGAATAGACACAATTTTATCAGACCTGCTTGGGTATGGTAGGCTGTAAATTTATTTGGGCGACTGCAGGGTTATTTCGCCCAAGGGTCTTTTTAAGTTTGTTCCATATTTGTGTTTGTGTTTGTTGTTTTTATATATTTTTCAATAGGTTCTCATACTTATCCCAAAACAATGCACATGTAAAATCCATTTCGGCTTGCAAAGAGGGCTTATATTTAAATCTACTATATATTTGCCAAATACCAATCACTCACTGACCAATCATCGCCCAGTCCAAACCATTCGATAGAAAAATTTGAAATTTTGCATGGACACTCCCTTTGGGATGTAAACTCTAGCTAAGAAAGTTTTTTTTTTTATATTCAAATTTTTAAGTATTTTTAGACGGGTTGAAATTTTGGTTTTAAAGAGAGCATGCTCGCCTAGGCAGAATGAGCTTGCTATGACGTTAACAGAACAGCTGTTACCGTACTGTATCTATTTCATAGTATTACTTTTAATAGCAGTCAACTATAATGGTAGTCTATACATTACTAGAAATAAACTGTTATAATGGTAGTCTATACATTAATAGAAATGAACTGTTATAATGGTAATCTATACATTACTAGAAATAAACTGTCCCTTATAGAGTGTATGCTATGAGGGACAAAATCACCATTTTAATTGAGGTTCATTTCAACTTGCCCCCCTTAGAGTTTTCCTGGTGATGGTTCCAGTCCAGGGTTTAGAAGGTCTAATTTTTAGGGTTTTTACTTATATCTCGGAAACCCTGCGTCCTAGCGACATGAGCACTCTATAACAAATGAAAACTGATTCAATTTCCTACAAGATCTATTCAATAAAGTTTTTCGAGATATCTTTAGTTTTCGCAATATCCGCTCTTGAAAGTCTGTCATTTTGGGAAAAAAAAACACACTTTTTTCTATTCTCGACCGGATATCTCTTCAACGATGAACCCAAAAAATAAATGTCGGCTATAGGGTTGTAGAGCATTCCATTCGCTTCAATAATATATATTACTTTACTATTTTATGTATTTTCTTTCAAACGTTATATACGCACTCACATGGTCTTAGCAAAACCATGGACAAGATCTTATCTAATTGAGTTTGAATAACTGGTCAATGGGCCCAAAATTATATATTTTGTGCTATATTATATATATATATATATATATATATATATATATATATATATATATATAGTGATTACTGGACGTATGTACTCACTATATTTACATAATGGAGCATATTTTGGACTATACATTGACTGGAAATGGTGAGAAATTGAAAGGTTCATTGGTCAGTTTTCGCCAGATATCACGATGAACATTAAACTGTTTTCACGTTTTAAGGAAAATACATAAAATAGTAAAGTTATATATATTCTTGAAGAGAATGTAATGCTCTACAAACCTATAAATGGCATTTATTTTTTGGGTTTATTTTTAAAGAGTTATCCGGTCAAAAAGAGCAAAAAGTGTGTTTTTTCCCAAAATGACAGACATTCAAGAGCGGATATTTCGAAAAATGAAGATATCTCGAAAACCTTTATTGAGTTGAACTATAGAATGGTCATGTCGCTAGGACCCACGGTTTCCGAGATATAAGTGAAAACCCGAAAAATTGGGCCTTCTAAACCCCCCTCCCCCCCCCTGCTAAAGGCTACGGGCGAGGACTTTTGATACGTTGACCTCCTAACTAGCCAAAACAAAGTTATGAAGTCAAAAATTGTGTTCCAAACATTTCCATCTATAAATCTTAGTTACCTGGACTATTAGTCGCTAAATTTCAGATTTAACGATGAACACTGAAATTATTTTTACGTTTGAAGGAAAATACATAAAATAGCAAAGTAATATATATTATTGAAGGGAATGCAATACTCTACAACCCTATAACCGTTATTTATTTTTTCGGTTCATCGTTGAAGAGTTGTCCCGTCAAAAAGGGGAAAAATTATGCGGCAAAAGTGTTTTTCCCCAAAATGACAGACCTTCAAGAGCGGACATTTCGAAAACTAAAGATAAACAATTTAATAAAAAACTTTATTAAATAGAACCTGTAGGAAATTTAATCAGCTTGCATTTGTTATACAATAGTCGTGTCGCTAGGACGCAGGGTTTCCGAGATATAAGTGAAAACCCGAAAAATGGGACCTTCTAAACCCCCCCCCTCCCCCCGGCACAAAGGCTACGGGCAAGGACATTTGATATGTTCACTTCCTATCCAGCCCAAACAATGTTACGAAGTCAAAAATTGTGTTCCAAAAATTTCCACCTATAGCTGTTTTTAAGCGTTCGTTGACTGGACTGTCATCCGAGGTAATAATATCCAGAACCCTTTCACAGCCTCCTCACCCATCAGCATCCTCAATTACAACACTTCTTGGTAATGCTCGCAAATATAATGGGTGTTTCAAAATGACATCTGAGAAACATAAATTTTTAAATTTTAGCGTACATTTATTATTGACAATGAAATTTAACCTGTACTGTTACTGGTAACGTATAGATAACGGGTTATCTCGATGTTATCGGTTTGTTGACACTGGTCCGTAGTGCCCCAGTGTCAAGACTCATTATACTTATTAATTGATGTATAACATATAGTATGACGGGAACAATGCTGTAATAATTCCTGTGAGTTGTTGGACTTTTTATACGCATCTGCTAGATAACATCTGTAACGCCCACAACTCCTACAGTGCACTTACTAGTGCATCCAGAAACGCATTGTCTGCCCGTGTGGGATTAGCCTAATACTAGAGCATTGAAGAGCCCACAAGATGTCAGATCTCCCTTTTGGCAGCTGTTCCTAATGGCTTTCAGATCTTATTCTTAGAAGGTGTTATTCATCGTGCCACTCAGCCCGGGCTACATCAAAGGCTTAGATCTTGTTCCCGCCCCTTCTTAACAACAGACCTCCACCTACTTCAAAGGGCTCAGGACTACACCGACAATAGCACTGCCATATCCTCCTCCAAGGTGCTGGATATCCGACGCTAGGATTAGGCTGGGCTTATCTAGCGTTGTCCCGGAGGATAGGTTAGGTCTTGGGTTGCCGTCTTGGGGAACACCCAGGCAAGGACCACCCAGGAGTGCGGGCTTTTCGAGTGGTCTGTCAGTATTTCTCTACCTCGGGCCCCCACCTTGCCTCTTAACGCTTTTCTCCCTCCTATTGAGGCCGTTTCAATAATAGACTATACTAAATGGTTCTAGGTCTTTTGACTTCTCTCCGCTCACTTATAACCGTGAAATGGGGTTAAAATGAACTTTTGAAGGTTGTATTTCTTTGGGGAAAAGAAACAACTAAAGCTGAATGGAATTCTTAGAAGTCTGTTCAACTTTTTAGTATGTACTTAATGTACTTTAAGGTCGAAACGTTGGGCTGACCCTTTTCCGAAGGTTAAACCAACATGACATACAAATGGTCAAACTAGAAGATATGCAAACGAAGAGGTCAATCCTAATTTAAGCCTTCTTCTTCCCTTCTATTGGCTTTAGAACTGGATTGCCAATTTTTGATTGGGTGTTTTAATAAAAATTGTCTAAGAGTGTTCCTATTTTTTTCTTTTTAATTCTGTCTACTTTTTATGTTTGATTGCCCCTCCCTTTATTAGTGTCTGTTCTACAACGGTTTTTGCGTCCAAAACGATCAATAGGAGAGAAGATAACACACTCAAATCTCATACCGAGACCGACCGACACACCGAAAAATCTAAAATTTGGATGATTCGAACTGCTTTTTGGCAGCCTACTTCAAATGAAAAATAAATCTACACAACTAACGAAGAGAATGATCAAAACACATGAGCATATTAAATAACAAAAAATTTTGATCAAATAAACAGTGGTTTTATAAAGAACGTAGTGAGGAATAAAATAAATGACTGAACATCGTAAAATGGTAAAAGTACACATTTGCAAGCAAAAGTGCACATTTAAAAATATTTTTAATTATTAATAATAAATAAAATTATACACTGCAATAATTCTCTAATGGGTGGAGGAAGACCAAAGGCATCCACTATTGCCGCAGAAGCCTCCAAATTCTAAATTCATCCGGAAATCTGGCGAGGTAATCATGTGTGATACCTAGCTTGTGAAGTGTAGAAGTGTGTTCCGTTAGCCGTTGCACCAGAAGAAGCCGAAAAAAGTGCACCGAAGTGAACCGGAAAAATTACATACCAAAACCACGAATACCGCTAAAGTACCCACACCAAATAAGGGAATTTATCATACCATTCCAATGTTACAACCTGAAGCAGTAGAATGCTCTTTCCGAGCCCAGAATTACGTCGAAAAGCCAAGAAACGCCATGCGCCTCGATCACGGGCGGTGGTCTTTCATTTACTATTGTTTTAACCAATTGAGAGTTTTACGGGAACAAATCAAAGGCCAGCGAAGGCAGACAATAATGGAGAAGACTTCCCTTGATTACAGGCGGTGATGATAGAAATTGCGACAGATAATCATCTCTCCCATCGGCGGGGGCAAAATTACAGTCATTTTCGACTCCGCAATACTTTTAGCATTTTCCCTTGTAGGAAATTGGTCGCTCAATAAAACACCGCTAAAACACTGCCTCTAGCATTATTTTCAATTATTTTCAAAAGCTCTCTGACGATAATTTGAAGTTGATATTAATGCGTAATGATAACTCAGTTTGTATTTTCTTCCATCAAAGCTTTTGACGATGGATTTGCAATTAGTAAAAAAAGAGCGTTTATGAAATCTCTGTCAATGTAATTTCTGTACATTTTCTCTGCATATCTCCTCAATAAATATTTTTATATGATAGTAATGAGTTAAAATGTTCTCATCGGCTAATGATAGTTTTATTATTTTTTTTTTTTTTATCAGTCCCGTAACAGGCCACGAGGGCCCTGAGGGGCAGATACTATAGAGGTATCTGATTCATGACCAAACGGCACACTAGGGAGATAGTATGGCCAGTACTATGCTCCGGCCGCCTGATTTTCCCCTTGGCCGCTTCGACTGCTAGAGTCATTAGCACCCAAGGTACCCATTATTAAATTAATTAAAGGCTGGGTCGGCCTAGGGACGGTCAGGGAGGCCGAATTCAACCCATGAACAAACGGCTAATGATAGTAATGAGTTAAAATGTTCTCATCGGCTAAATCCCGCTTTCCAGGAGAACTGGTCACTCAAGGAAAGCGTAGACCAATACCCCGAAAAGGGAGGCCTGTGGGGAAGAATTTATTTTCAGCAAAGTATTATTATTATCGTAATTATTATTATTAGATATTATTAAAAGAAGTATTAACATTGTTTTTTTTTTTTTTTTTTTTTTTTTTTTTTTTTTTTTTTTTTTTTTTTTTTTTTTTTTTTTTTTTGGGTGCATCTACTGCTAAGGTCATTAGCACCCTCTCTTGCATTTCGAACCTGATGAATATATATATACATACACATACATACATACATATATACACACACACATATATACATGTATATACATATATACATATATATATATATATATATATATATATATATATATATATATATATACACATACACACATACATATATATACATGCTGTCACTCATACAACACTGGCACCCACATGCAATTTATGTCAGCAGTATCCTTTTGAAAGAAAGTACTCGATCAATCACTGAATCAAAACCTTAACCTAAAGAGTTGTATTTACATATTTACAGTTACAAATATACACTCGTGCTAACACATACACAAATGTACATACATATAAATGCAGCTCTTCATATAAACACACACACACACACACTAACTCCCTGACATGTCTACAATATACTGGATCAACCTCTAAAGCTAAAACTTATACCTAAACAATTATATTTACATATTTACAATTACTCATATTATTATATGTAACGCATTCACACAATAAATAATCACATACACACAACCATAACAAGTTTTAATAATTAAACTTGTAAGCAAATAACTACGCACATACGTAGATATTCACACAAATCTTTATGCACCTATAGAAACATCCACGCACATATACAGATGCTTCAATTCATCATTAACTCTTGATAGACAACTTCCTTATATAAGGCAGTAAACCTCAATTTCTTTCAAATACTCCATCAGCCTTTTTACAGATGGATCTGTTCTGTCCAACAGCTCTTTTAGTGTATTCGGTAAACGATTCCGTCGCCTTGCATCCTCGAGGTCCGGGCATTGCACTAGGATGTGCATTACATCTAGTGGAGCACCACATCGCTCGCAATGAGGTCGGCGACGACCAACGAGATGTTAACCATGAGTTAGACGTGTATGTCCAATTCTCAAACGAGTCACCACCACGTCATCGCGTCTTTTTATTTTGAAAATAGGGCTATTGATCACTACAGAGCTCTCGACGTTTTTAATAAATAAATCTTTTGTGTTAAACTCCTCTTGCCATTTGTTTTTAATTAAGAGTTTCATGTGACTCTTTGCGTCCTTGATTTGAATTGGGGAGACAGGATCAACTGCCTCTGCAGCCCCCTGTCTTGCCAATTCATCCGCTTTGTTATTGCCTTCAATGCCTTTATGCCCTGGTACCCAAAGGAAAGAGACGGTCGTTCCCCTGGAGAATATGGCAGCTATTACAGCGAAGACTTCTTGCAAAAGGGAATCTATGGAAAACTTATTTTGGAGCGCAAGAAGGGAGCTATGTGAGTCTGTGCACACTCATATATTGACGTCAAGAGATCCGTAATGCTCAAGAGCTGTTTGTATGGCCTGTAATTCGGCACTGAAAATGCTGGACTCTGGGTTGAGGGGAACAGCAAGATTTCTCTCGCCGTCAATAAAAATACCACATCCAGTTCCCGTGTTTGTTTTTGAGCCATCTGTAAAAACAATTAGATTATTTGAGAATCTTTCGACTCTTCCTTTAAACATAGCCTTGTATACGAAGGAGGAGGTTTCGTTTTTATTAAATCGAGTCAGCGAGAAGTCAATATTCATATCAGGGAGAATCCACGGAGCTACAGCTGAGTGCCGCATCTCCGATAGATTATCCCAGGAACCTCCATACGATTGTATTATATCATTCGCGCTCATAGCCAACGGTCTCGTTATTTTACGCCTGTGGCCATAGATTTCTTGTTGTGTATTGTCCGTTAAATGACCATGGAGAAAATGCCTCCTATTTGCCTTTAATGAGGTCACATAAGAGAGCGTCATGAGGTCTCGCCTGCGTTCTGGGGGAAGATGTCCCGCTTCAATGTATATGGATTCCAATGGGCTGGTGCGAAATGCACCAATAGCAACCCGTAGCCCCGCGTTGTACTGCCTGTCTAGCTGGCGGAGCCACGACTTGCGAGAAGACCCATAGATTGCACATCCATAATCAACTCTGGACCTTATCAATGCGTCAAATAATTTCAGAAGGATTGATCTCTCAGCACCCCATTTAAATCTTGAAAGTGTTTTTAGAATTCTGAGGGACGACTCACACCTCTGTATAGTATAGTTAATATGGTCCCTCCACCTTAACTGCGCATCCATTATTAAACCTAGAAATTTATGTCTTTCACTGAATTTAACCGCAGAACCATCCAACAGCAGTGTTGGGTGATTATGCGGTCGCCGAAGCCTGCAGAAGTGAACAGCCACAGTCTTATCAGATGAAAATATAAATCCACTTTGTTTTGCTACTCTGCAGATATTAACATTGTTATTATTATTATAAAAAAAAAACATTTGGCATTGTTATTATTGTTTCCATTATAGTCACAAAGAGAAGTATTATCATTTTATTATTATTATCAAAGAAAATTTATCATTGTTATTTTTTTTTATTTATTTTTTTTTTCGTTTTTAACGGCGCATCAACTATTTGGCTATTAGCGCCTTTATCATTGTTATTATTACTATTATCAAACAAGTATTACTTACTTAGCATTATTATTATTATTGTATTATTATTAATATGCCACAATAAAGGCTATTCATTCATTCATCGGCTAACGAAATACGAAGAATCCAAAATAACAACAACTATGTTGAAACTTTAGTGGAAACTCTGTCTTCCACTAATATATATATATATATATATATATATATATATATATATATATATATATTCGTTGAAATTCATTTCTTATTTCAAATAAACTGTGCTTTCGTCCTGCTCATCTAAAGAAAAAGATGTGTTGTAGAAATAAAGCAAAACGGCCCATTAGAAATGGGACTTAACCCAGATAAAATTATGAATTTTGCTATTATTTTTAATTCCATGAAACGAAAATCGGTAGGTATCGTGCTCAACTTATGAGTAAAATTTACACACAAAAAAAAAAAAATAAATAAAAAATCGTTCCATTAGAAGTTAGTTTCATTCCTGAAAAACATTAAATAAAAAATATATGCAAGTTAAAAAAATAACGAACGTACATTTAGTTATGGAGCTTTTACGTGACTGCCTTTTAGCGCGGTTCCTCCCTCCCCCATAGGGAGGAACCCCGCTTATAAGGTTGATACAATGAAACAATCCGGAAGTGCCGACAAGAAAATTTCGCGTTTCAGAACCCCTAGAGACATAAAATAACGGTGGTTCAAATTTGTATATATATATATATATATATATATATATATGTATATATTTATTTATATATATATATATATATATATATATATATATATATATATATATATATATATATATATATATTTGTCTATTCGCTCATTTCTGGCTTCCCTGATGGTCCGATTTTGATGAAAATTGGTACAAAAATCTGTCGTCCAATTTGAAAGGTCAAGTTCGTTAACCAGCAAAATCCGCCCACTGGAAGATGGCGTTTGGGGCGAAATTCGCGCAAAAAAAATCGTAACGCTTACGTTTTTGAGTTCATAAGCTTGTAAGTACTCGTTTTATAGGCTTCTTGGGCTAGGAAAACGAATGAAACCATTTTCAAGGCGATAGCTTTAACCGTTTTCGAGAAAACTGAAAAACTAATTTTTGAATGCCGTTTTTGGTTTGGGTACTTAGAATCATGGGATTCAGTTGAAACATTTACTGCATCTTCTACTTTCATTAAAACTAATATGTTGAAATTTTGGTTACGTTTGGAGTTAAGGAAGGGTTAGAATAAAATATTTTATTAACAGACATAAAAAAGTTTTGGTAACTTTGTATACTTTCCTTAATATCTCGAAAAAGGTTAAGAATCTTGGGAAACGGAAGAATACCATTGGAAAGCTTACTAAATGCTCTACAAAAAAGGTTCTAATGAAAGTTTTGATTAGGCGATGTCAATCGGAGAAATAAGTGCTTAAAACTTTAAAGTAATTGATTTCGCTTATTCGAACTGTTCTTTTTGTCTTTGATTTTGATACTTAAAATTATGGGATTCAGTTGAAACATTTTCTGCATGTTTGAATTTTATCAACACTAATATATTAAAATTTCGGTTATGTTTGGAGCTAAGGAAGGATTAGAATAAAATATTTTATTAACAGACATGAAATGTTTTGGGAACTTCGTATACATTCCCTGATATCTCGAAGACGGTTAGGAATATTGGTAAACGGAGGGTTGCCATGCGAAAGCTTACTAAATGTTCTACAAAAAAGATTCTGAAACAATTTTTGATTAGGCTATGTCAATCAGAGAAATAAGTGCTTAAACTTTGAAGTAATTGATTTCGTTTATTCGAACGGTTCTTCTTGTTTGTTTTTATTCCTTGTTGTTTTTTCATTGGTTGTAGTAGGATAATGTATTTGACAATAAAACAGATTAATTAAAATAAGAAAAGCAATTCATTGTTAAAAATATATCAGGCTGTACCGTATGAAATGTCAGTTTTGGATTTGTCGATTTCCTTCAAATGTCTTGAAACTGTCGAGGCTCCTATTCCGAGTTCTTTGGCATATTCCCTAGTGTTTTTAATTGCTTATAGTAGTCAAATGTATTTGTCAATAAAACAGGATACGTATAATTAGAATCAATATTTTGTTTGTTAGAATTCGAAGATGCCGTATGAATATCTAGATTACAGTACTGGTGTTGATTTCGTTCTTTAGAATTATTCTTGGTATTCCCTATTTTCATCTGTTACCCATAGTTTTTTATTGTTAGTAGGTTTTTCTTATTGATTATAGAATATAAATCTATTTGGCTATAAAACAGGATACGTAAAATTAGTGACAATATTTCGGAGATTTCTGAGCGAAATACTTTTAAGATTTTCTACCACCAGGAACGGCTTTTTTCCTCTATTTTTATCCACTAGATAGGCTTTATTTTGCATATTATTCTATATAAGTTTTATTCAGCAGGGGATTCTGATGAAATGTCGTGGTTTTGCTGTGGATTTTAAATACGATGTATCTAAGATTGGATAACATTAGCGAGTCTACATAGTTAAGAACCGACGACGGAGGATTACTTCTTGCTATGATTTAGTCTACATATGTATATTAAGTCCTAAATCCAAAAAATAAACTTCACAACGGTTAGATACTATGAGCGAATATGGCGGTTCAATGCCCGTAGAAGCAGAAGGTCCGCAGGAAATTTACCTGCTAAGAGTTAATCCTCAAGAGCTGTAAATATACCCCAGGTATCTGCCGACACAAATACAAAGCCTAGGCGGAGAGCACCCCAAAAACTCAGATCCAAACATAAGGTTATATACTAAATATTCATAAAGACTACTTAGTTGTAAACCGATTCATCAATTAGCAATCAATAATTTTCAACAAAGGTTATATACTAAATATTGATAAAAAGTATTTAATTAGAAAAAAATCAATATTCCACAAGACTTGTTTTTGGTCCATTTGTGTCTACTCCGTAGACTTAATTAGGTATATTATTCTATTGTAGTTGGGCAACTAAACTTTGTTTTATTTTGTTAAATAAAGTTTTTTTTTTGACTTGTTATTCGTCAAGACTTTTATTTGTCCTTGTGTATTTACTAGATACGTTTTATTCGGCATATTATTCTATATAGGCTATATTAGGCAGAGTATTCTACTCAATCTTGTGTACTTCTTCTTGATCCTTCTGTACATGGGCGTATATAAAAACAATTTCGGGGGGGGGGGGGCTGAGACCATTTCCAGGGTATGGAATACTAAATATTTAGAGCTTGGAATAGTTTTAGGCAACTAAAACGCTATTACACGTAAAATAAAATATGTTTTATGAACTAAGTGATCTTATTTAATTTATTTTTAAGGGTTTTACGAGAAGTTTTTATCATCAATTCAAAATTTCGGGAGGGGCTGCAGCCCCCTCAGCCCCCCCCCTCATATACGCCCATGCTTCTGTATCCACTAGAAAGGCTTAATTAGGCATATTTTGTATTGATTTATAGAGCTTTGCTTTAGAATGAGAGCCAGATTCTGTAATTTCCGCTTCTGTGTAAAAGTTAGCTACTGTCGGTGTCCCTGACGCCTTAATATCACTTTTATTCGAGATGTTCGAGAGGATTTTGACAATTTTCACGAGATATATAAAAAAAAATAAGTTTATTTCTTTTCTAAGCTTATCAAATGGCACTAGGGACATGAACGGAACCGCGCTAAGATGCTGCAGTTCCTGCGAGTCGGACTTTTTTTACTTATGGTAGGAGTTGTCTAGCTGAGAAATGTATGTAAGACGTAGTAATACAAATAATAAGATTTATTTATTCTTGTGACAATTCCCATACAAAGGAGTGGAAGTTGTCATAGTAATTATATTTTACATATAACAAAAATAAAAGGATTATTCTAAATAATCACTAAATTCATGTATTCACTTATTAAAAAAGAAAAGTAAATTATTTTCTTATATCGTATATTTCATATACTCTAATCATAGAAGATAAATAACCTATAAGGGTATTTATACATTTAATATGAAGTGCCTTATGTTTGAGCAGTATACAGAAAAGTAATATAATTTTGAAATTTCTTCCTGTTCTATTTTATTTAAGGAGTGTAAGTATTGAGCTCTATATTTCTAATTTTGGGAGGAGAGCAAACCGGTATGAGTTGTGTATGGAACAATTTATAAAGAAATGCAATAGATCTTCAGATTCATTTTTGTTACAAAGAACAATTATGTTTGATTATGAAAGTTCTGGAAGAGGTTTTCAGGGTTTACTCCATAAACTTGGATGCGCTGATCTGTGTTATTATTCTCTTAAATCTGAACGGAAGCGAACTAATTTATGTAAATTGTAAAGACGATCATTATCGTTCTTATCAGAGCAGCGTCATTGAGTGCAAAGTGTCTGCCAGGGACACATTATTGCACCTCCAGCGCATCGAGGGAAGTAGACAATGCAAGCGCTACTGTAAGGAATCCACTACCAAAAACAGGAGCAACTTTTCAGAAAGACGGAAGGGGCCCGAAATATGTCGTCCATTGTTCTCAAAGAACAAGGAGCCGACAGAGAAAAATGCCCAAGCCGCCCATGTATTATGTATAGAAACCACTGGGGACTCTGTTGAATATCCATGTGGTTTTCTTTACCCCAGAGTCCGCTGTTGCATCGCTGACAGAACGCCAGCTCCATTTAGAGACGAGCTATCTTCTTTCTTCATCCGCTTTCTGGATTCCACCTCGGGACTTCTTCTCGGAACGGGCTTTCTATCCCTTTTGAACAAATGGCTAATTTATTTTTACCTCTTAATGTCGACGGAACGCCGGAGAAAGGATGGGCCGAAAATATTCGACTCCTCTTATTTTGGGCGGCCGCCGGCCAGAGGGAAGTATGCGTCCTATTTGCAGAATCCGTTTGAAAAAGGTTTTTATAAATCCGAAGTGACGGAATGCCGTAAATCGCCTAGGAGAAAGCACGGTTCGCGGAAGATAGGACCCTTCAGATAATTTATTCCAACTAAAACACCCTAAATCCAATATTTTATCTCTCCAATTTTTCCGACAAATATAATCTTTTTTCAGAGAATCTCCAATAAGACAGAAACCAGAGGAAGATGCAGTCATTGGCGGCAGCGGCCGAAAGCCACTCGCACACAAATTATAATAAAACAAATAAATACATATATAAGATAAATGCCCAACACACATAGGCACTGCGTCATCTTTGCGCCTAACTATAAATTTTAATTCCTGGTGTCATTTGGAAAGTTTGGAATAATTGTAACATCGTAAAACACCTACACTCATGAAATCTTGAGGATAAGTGAAATTTAGGCGCCAATATGTACTCTGTATTAGGACTTATGACCTATGGAATTCCAAAAATAGCAGATGTTATCAACGAGTCAAATATTTCCTTTATTGGTGTTGTGCTGGTGGTGAAACAATGTACCTTACATAGTAATTTCGGATATAATTATAATATAATATTTTGTGTCCTTGCTGTATCCTTCTATTTTTATTGTTTTTTTTTTTTGTTTTTTTTTTTTGTTTTTTTATTGAAAATAGGAGAACGCCAGACTAGCAACCTTTGAAGCCCAAAAATTAATAAATAAACATGGACGTTAGCTTTCAAAGTAGGAAGTTAACATAAAACATACCCACATATCGGGAAATCGTGGTGTATGGAAAGTAACAACAACAAATGCCTAATACAGTTCGTCAAGTTTTCCAAATGTTCCACAATCATCCAAAATAAGCTGTAAAAATGGTTGTTACTTGGGAGTAGAAGTATTTTTAAAAACAGTCCGTCCCACAGGAGCTGCATAAAATTCCTCGGCAAGTTGGTTAGACTGCGCCTCATCTATGAAGGATGTGTTTAACCTAACTAATAAAAAATATGAACGTTTACCACATTTATGAGCCCAAATGTGTTTCAAAGGACTCTTCGTTACAATCTTCTTATCAGCTCTTCAGTCATAACACTTGTTTAACTGCCTTATATATATTTTATTATATTACATTACTACAGGAAGTCCAGGGATTGTTGGGATTTGGCTAGGAGAAAAATACGTCAGATCTTCAAGTACAAAGCTATATTGGACGTTGCGGCCGCACTTTGGTATGCTTAGAGTAGGGAGTATGACCAAAATGACATTTAGTTGACCATGGTTAAGTGTTAACACTGTCATTGTGATCATCCTTTCTCTCCTAGGCATTTTTTAGTGCCGAAGGAGGTTGCCAAAGTGTAGCCGAAAAGTCCAATATAGTTTGGTGGACCGCATCACCTCAACGGCCAACTATCTTCATATCCATTATAGGTTCTGATTGTAGTTTTGTAAGCCATCAGATTAACGCTTCTGGTGGTGTATGACACATTGCACAATGAACCTTATGTCCCTTCCAAAATTCGCGCCTTTATGTCCTCTAATGTGTCTTAATTTCCCTGATGTTCTGAAGGATCTACAGGTAGAGAAGTTGTACTCTTCTATCATTACATATTTTTTTCTTAATGCCTGATGGACTCTCAATATTTATTTATTTCTCTAAAAGATGCCTTATCCTGCGAATCCATCAGCATCAACAACGTCTACTTTGGCGAATCGATAATGAGTTATTATCAAGAAGAATCTTCACCATTTGTTTGGAGGGGCGGCAAGTACAATGCTCGCGGTGTTTCAAATGAACTATTTAATTCAGCCCGAGTCAATTTGCGGCCCCCTCCCGTCGGCGAGTTTCTCGTTCCGCAGAAAGTTGCGGTATATATTTAATGGCGGATGGATGTGCCCATTGAATGTTAAAAAGTCCGGTCGGGCCGACTTCGTGTTCCCCCCTCGGGACGATACGTCACTCTCCTTTAGCAGTGGAAACGTCGCCGACGTATCCATCAGTGTCTCCTGGAGACTGCGGCCGATGTAAATCTTCGTCAGAGACCCGAGCCCCTAATGAGGGGAACAGGTTTCCCTCAGGGTACTGTAATTGGTCCTCTTGTTACTCACTTTTTCTCGAGACATGACACGGCAGCGTCCGTCTTCGTCAGGGTAGCGGTAACCCTTTAGGCTTCTTTTTAAAAGATGGCGGCTTGCTTAACTTGATTGAATATGTTTATCTTTGAGGAGACTGATGGCCGAAGGTAACACGGAACGTGCTCCTATTACAAACAACAGGATCGGACGTTTTTATGATTGAGTAGGTGTGACGCCAGAATGAAAAATTGAAAGATGTTTCATTGATACATATTTATTATATATAAAAAAAATAGACAGCAATGGTCAACAGGTGGAAAAAGTATCCAGCTTGAGTATCAACAAAACTCCCCTTCTCGACTTATTGAAATATCGGTTAGCGGAGTTGATAATAATTGTTTTTTTACATGAATATGTCATAAAACGAGGGTCACCTTTCGCACTGTCTCCTCTACTGTACAATACATGAATGGGGTGTACAATACACGAATACTGTACAAAATGCGAATACTGTGCGAAAATGTTTAGAATTTAGCAGAAAATCTAAATTTTAGTTAAAAATCAGCAGCACCGCAAGGAACACAAAAACCTCATTTAAAAAAATAGCACCAATATTTAGCTTACTGGAACAAGGTAGATTAAATGGGATGAGAACAACCTTATAGAGAAAGCTGGCTAATTTCGACATCCTTCGTCTAAGGGCGTAAAAAATATGTATTTTTTCAACTTTTTTTTTTTTAAATTAATAAACGTAAAATATTAGGACTTCATTGCCCCAAATAAATTTTAAAACAGGTGGATAAAATTTTCATTTCATTTGATATGAGCACAGTTTATTCGGCAAAAATAGCGCAAAGAAGATCGTATATCTTTCATTTTGTAGTTAACTTAATCTTCACTTTTTGTAGGTAATCTGACGTGGATAATCGAATGAATACACTCCCGATATTTTTAAGTTATTCGAGAGATTGTTTTAAAAAAAAACAATAACGCTTCTGGTGGTAAACAGATAGTTTACATCCATCCAAACTATTGTATATAAATTTTCGTGTAGACAACAAGAAGTATTTTTTTTTTTTTTTCCTGTTTTCCACGTTGGAGTAACCCTCCATCGTGGGAGTTTATTTAAAGTACGAGTGCCATCCTTTTGGATACTACACGTATTTTGATTACGTACATAGATGTATAACACATTTTAATTTAATATTTATCACAATATTGAATAATAATAAAAAAGAAAAACTAACAAAAAAAAAACAAAGAAAAAAAACAAGTAAAGAAAACAATAAAAAACAAGTAAAAAACAAATAAAGAATTATATACATATGTAATAAGTTACATATGTGTACAATCAGATGATATGTGTACAATCAGATGATATCATTGAATGTTGCAAGGTCCAAATTTTTAATAAATGCATCAAATTCCTTAAAATATGTAATTAGTAAGTCAGGTTTGCCAATGGGCCAAGTTCCGTCCTGTAAGGTAATGTCCTTAATCAGTTTTGTCCTGGGCCCGTCCAGTAATGTACAGTCATACAGGAGGTGGTCGTAAGTTTGTTCAGTTGTATTGTCGCATTTACATGTGTTATTTCTGATTAGTTTAAATCTGTATAAATAACTTTTCGTCGGTCCATGTCCTGATATAAATTGTGTTACTTTACAGTTGTTTAGTGTTAATTTTTGTCTCTTGAGTATTGTAGGTATGAATTTGTGTAAATTTCTTCCTTTAATTGTGTTCGTCCATCTTTCGTCCCATTTTCGCATTGATTCGTCTCTTAGTCGTGATTTTATAGTCTGTAATGTAAGTTTAGAGTAAGATATCGGTAATGTCGTGTCCTTTGAAGCTGATTTTGCGAGTAAGTCAACAGTCTCGTTCCCTAACTGTCCAGAATGTCCTTTAATCCAGGTTATTGTAACTGTCACATTTTTCTGTTTACACATAATAAGTAGTATTCTAATGTTTTCAGTCTGTTCGTTGTGGATTTGGCTGTTGTATATGCGTGCTATGTTTGTCTTGCTGTCAGTGTATATTATGCATGTGTCTCCGTCGTGACATATAGAATATAGTGTTTCTACTGCTTTTATAATTGCAAAGTTTTCTGCCTGGTTGTTCGTACATAGTGGTGATAGTCTGTATTGTCCTCTGTGAATAGTTATGTCGTCTTTTAGTATTATGTATGCAGATCCAACACAGTCATTGCTTTTACTTCCGTCCGTGTAAATGTGATAAATCCATGTTGTTTCTACATCGTCAGTCGGTACAATGTTGTCTTTAGGGTGTAACCAGTTCGTGAACCGTATGTCTTGTTCTATGTCTTGTGGTGTGATGTTCTGATAAGTAAAGTCTTCTGGAATTTCTTTCAATTTCAATAACCTATGCAGCCTTATCATTTCCTCAGCTTTGATGTGAATTGGCAATGTGTTAGCTAAAACACATGATGCTTCATACGATAATGTACGATATCCCCTGGATATTTTAATCGCAGCTAATCTCTGTACTCGTTCTAGTTTTTTCACATTTCTTTTCACACTTAAAGCATGGCCCCATATTTCAATCCCGTACGTCAAAATGGGGACAATCGCCCCTTTGTAGATTGCGGCTAATGCGTCAGAATTAAGACCCCAAGTGACTCTGGCAGCCATCGATAGTCCATTTATTATTGAAAATAGTCGAGTTTGTAAGTTAGTAATGTGATAGTTCCATTTCAACTTGTTGTCAATATAAAGTCCTAAGTACTTAATAACATTTTTTTCTTGAATAGTTTGTCCATTTAGAGTAATGTCTAATTTAGGTATATTTCGTCTTCTTGTAAATAGTGTGTATGTCGATTTCTCCAAGTTAAACGTAAGTTTGTTTCTGTTCGTCCATTCATTAATTGTGTCTAAAGTTAAATTCGCACGTTCTTCTATTTCAGTTAAGTTTGTCCCAACTACTGTAAGTAAAATGTCGTCAGCAAATGCTATAATCTCTGTCCCTTCAGGGGTTTCTGTTGTAAGTAAACTGTCCATAATTAGGTTCCATAGGAGTGGTGAACAAGCTGATCCTTGTGGAGTACCTCTGTTCTGTGATGTATGTACCGTCGTGTTTTGTAGTGTCATGTATACATGTCTATTATGGAGATAGTCTGTTAGTAATCTGTAAATATTTTGGGGGTATTTTGTGTAGTGATTCGAATATCGATGGCCACCAAGCATGGTCAAATGCTCCTTTGATGTCCAACGAAATTACCACAATATGTTTCTTTTCTTGCAACTGCAATCTTAATAAATTCACAATTTTATGAAGAGCATCTACAGTACTCGTTTGAGGCGTGAACCCATATTGATTAGGGTGCAATGGTGCATGCTTAATAAGGTGAAAAGAAAGTCTGGAGTTGATAATTTTTTCTAGAACTTTGCCTCCGACTGGAATGATACTTATAGGTCTGTAGTTTTGTCCATCATGTTTAGGTACTGGAATTACTTTAGATATTTTCCATACATCAGGGAAGATTCCATTAATGAAACAACAAGAAGTATTAGAAAATAAAAATTAATCGACTGACTTGGATTATATTTATAAATTAATTTAAACGTATATTGACAGAAATATAAAATAATACAGAAAAATAATATTGTTCTTTGTTTTTCAGTCAGGGTTAATAAAACATTTTTTAAAATAAAAAATGCTTTATATTTATATTTATTGACGATTTCGGCTTGAGTATTTCAGACAAAGGGTAAATATATGATACAATTAGGCAAATATTTGTTCTAATTACATTTCTTTTAGCACTTTCCTCCGAAGGAAAGTAGCTATTGAGGTTGGACTCATGACGGAATTTTTGAAAAATTTCTTCAAATCTTTATCGATCCTACCTAGTAGACACCGAAAATGACCCCCGTTAAAATTTATATATATCTATATATATATATATATATATATATATGCATATATATATATATATATATATATATATATGTCTGTTAACACGATAGCGGCCAGAGTTTTTGATTTTTCGTCACGAAACTTGGTATATAGCATTCAATTAGCAAACGATTGAACGAGTTCGTTAACCACCAAAGTCGGTCCACCGGAAGGGGGGGTTTACCCCGAACCCAAAACACTAATTTGACTATGTCAGCCGTAATATTTGTTATATTTCAACGAAACTTGGTATTCGAAGTGGTAATATAGAGAGAAAAGTGAGATATAAAAATGAACTAAATCGGTTCATTAGAAGGGGGGGTTTACTCCGGACCCACAATACCAATTCGCCACTACCAGCCGTGATTTTTGGTATATTTCGATAAAACTCGGTATTCGTAGTGGTAATCCACAGGTAAATAACTGTTGTAAAAATAAACTTAATCGGTTCATTAGGAGGGGGGGTTTACTCCGGACCCACAATACCAATTCGCCACTACCAGCCGTGATTTTTGGTATATTTCGACGAAACTCGGTATTCGTAGTGGTAATCTACAGGTAAATATGTGTTGTAAAAATAAACTAAATCGGTTCTTTAGAAGGGGGGGGGGTTTACTCTTGACCCAAATTCTTAATATACTCATACCGGTCGTAATTTCTGCTGTATTGTAACGAAACGCGGTATACGTCGTGGGTAACTCATGAGAAAGAAGTGTTGTAAAAATGAGCTGAATCGGTCAATCGGAAAACGGGGGTTTAATTTGTAATATATTTCAATAGAAAAGCCCGTCAGACGTAGGTTCACAAAGCCGCCGCAAGGAGCGCTTTCTACCACTAGAGTGACTGTATTCTGTTCCTGCGTTAGATCAAAATACGATAATATGAGGTTTTTTGTATTTATTACGTAGTGTAATAGGTACCATGTGTAAACATAACTCTGGAAGCAAATTATTAATTGATCAGTCATCTCATTACAAATTTAAAAGAGAACTATTCATGTTTTTATTTTATTTATGTAGGATATTTTAAGCAAATTGTTCTGGAAAGCAATCTACACTACCCAAATTCTGAGGAAAGTGCTTAGTTATGCAGCTCCTGCGTGACGGACTTTTTTTTTTTTTTTTTTTTCTTTTTTTTTTAGGGCAAATGGATAACAGCCAAATTCACCAACGTTCTTCTCTCTATAAAGGGGACACGAAACACGAAGGAATTACCAATACTTCAGAAACAACAGATCATCCATCATACCCAAAATACCGTGCAGTTTGAATGATGAGGCTTCAGCCTGCAGCTATTTGGCAGCTGCAACACCGTTAAGACACCTTTTGAAGGAGAAGGTAATCACTTTGTTATGTGATATTATTAACTCTTGGTATAAATACAAAGTTTTTTTCAGCTAAATATAATTGAATACACAACGATTTATGAGAATATCGTTGACCGTGCTAATGTGCTACATTTTTACCGAAGTTTCACCTTGAGAGTCAAGCCCTCATCAGTCCTGTAAACAAGGATGGACATTGCGTAATAATAATAGTAATTTTATATAAAGAAAGAAAAAAAAGGAAAAGGTCTGTCCATCCTTTTTTACAGGCCTGATGAAGCCTTGAATCTAATGGTGGATCGTCGGCAAAAATGTTACACATATTTTATATAAAAATTAAAAAATGTTAATAACCACACAGAACTCCGACAATATATCACCAAACACAGATTATGATTTTATAATGATAAAATCAATATGCAATTTAATTATTAATTTTTTAAATATAATAAGTAAATACTTCAATAAAAATAGGAGCTGCATAACTAAACAAATTTTTCAGCAAGATGGGTAATTTAACCCGCGTTCCTAAAGAAAATGCTTAAAATGTCTGAATATGAATAATTCAAACAAATTAGGGGTGATACTACCTTCTGTGATCAAAATAAAAGGAATTTCCTCCAATTTATAAATAACAAATAAGTGAATATTTTTCAATTCTTTAAGTCATAAGTTTTATATGTGATGTTAAAGTATCGAAAAATTACTATTAATTCTTCTAAAAATTCTAAAATTACATTTTAATTCTTCAAAAAGAAAATGGCGTCTGTAGAATGGAAACGCTCTTTTTTTCACGTGAGATATTCTCGAACAAAAAATAAAATTATTTTGCAAGAATAAGGTAATATCAAGTAAAGTATTCAGGATTTTATAAAAAATATTAATTTTTGCGAAAATAGCGAACAATTAGTCACTTTCTATTAAAAAGCACGTCAACAATCGGTCATAAAATCGTTATAATTCAATGAATAAAAAGAAAAAAAAATCCTACGTTCTTTTCTAGAAAATATCATTAGAAACCTTCAGTTAAAATCTGAAGTTAATTGGGTAAACATTGAAGGGGCTAGCTTATCGCCACATTTGAAAAAAAACTTTAAAATTTAATGTTCCTACTAAAAATTTCATTCCGTTTTAAATTTTTTTCTTAATTTCTTCATGTATAAACGCTCTTGGATATCATTTTTGATCAGTTAAGGAATCATTTAAGCCCATAAAAAAAAACTGGTAAAAAAAAAAAAAGTTACAAAGTAGGTACCTTAATAATCCCACGAATGTTCACAAAAGATCAATTCCCAATTAAATGATTAATAAATTCAACAAAATAAAGCAAACTTACAAAACATTACAAACCCAGAAATAAGCAAACTTATGTAGGAGTTAGAAATACTCTTTACTTTGGCACTCTGACAAATAACGAAATACTTACTAATTAATACAGTCTGTTTTTATTAATGTATTTCCTGAGCATAAATAATTTATGGATTGATGAGCCTGCTTTTAAAGCTTGCCAAATGTTCCTTCCTCATCTCCAGATAAACAAGTGGATTATGTAGGATTCTTCAAAGGGTGGACAGGGAGTTACAGCTGATCTTTATGTCTGACATTTATCATCAAGCTTAGCTATGGCCTATTAAACTTAATGGACTACAACGGTCGGCATATATAAACAGGTATTTCGGTTTTTGACAAAATGCCATATGTTGGTCTTTCGATGATTTTGAACTTGTTCTAATGGTTTCATATGTTTTTAGGGTATATATATATATATATATATATATATATGTGTGTGTGTGTGTGTGTGTGTGTGTGTGTGTGTGTGTGTGTTATACTTTCTCAGCCATAGTAACCATATGGTAGAGCCGATTTTTTGTTAAAGCGTGCGTTATACTCTAATGTGAAATTGTAAAGTTATACAAAAAAAAAAAAAAAAAAAAAAAAAAAAAAAAAAAAAAAAAAAAAACACTCAAGATACAGTGAAGTCAGATCTCCTTCTTGATGTTCTTTTTTTTTGTAATGTCTTATATTAAAAAATATTATAATAACAATTCCGTAGATATCTTACCTAACAGACAGAAGAATAGTGTTTTCTGAAGAAAAATAACACAAAATTGGTCCATTAATTTTATTTTGGTTCATATTCATTTTGATTTTAAATTAAAATAGATTAGTTTAAACATCTTCTTTAAAAATACGCCGTATGAGCATAGTTGTATTTTCTTTTCTTGTAAAATGCACTTTAAAAAATTTAAAAAGTTAGTAAAAAAAAATGTAAATTATGATAAAGTAAAATAAAATTCATCTAATTAAAATAATTGAGTAATAAGTTCATCTAAATCGTTAATTATACATTATATGTTAATATTATAAGTTTGAGTTCCAATGGTATTGGAAAGATTTACTTTAACGGTTCAATCCTTTGAAAGTATTTCATGATGTCGGCTATTTTTTTTGTATAATTTATATTGGGCAGGTGAAGGCAATGCCAGTATTTTGCAAATTGACAATACATATCATTCATTTTCTTTATAATGGGATTGCTTAATTCCAGAAGGTAAAAAAAAATTGGTCTTCCCACAAAATTTCTTTATTTTGCATTAGGCCTTTCAACACAAATAGGCCATAATCTGTGAATCTAATAATATTAATGCATGTTTATATTTTGTTGTTGGCACCTGATGATGGCACATTTGTGTTGAAAGGTACGAAGGTAGTATCACCCCTAATTTGTTTGAATTATTCATAAGCAGACATTTTAAGCATATTCTTTAGGAATGCGGGTTAAATTACCCATCTTCTTGAAAAATGTGTTTAGTTATGCAGCTCCTATTTTTATTGGAGTATTTATTTATTATATATATATAAATAACTAGCTGACCCGGCGAACTTCGTACCGCCTAACAGTCGATTCTTTAATTATTATTTTTTTTAATACTTATTCTGCTATTTGGGACACCGGGTCAGCTAGTAAGATAAAAAAGAAAAGAAAAAAAGAAACTTAATAAGTCGACAATTACATTATGTCAAAAAATAAAAATTATAAAACACTTAAAATTATTTTAATAGTCACTAAAAATCACAATGAAAATTACAATATCAGATTTCTTATTATGATTCCTACTTATTATATTTCATTTTATATTTACTTATTCTTAATTAAGTATCATTTTTATTGTAGTACTTAATGGCACACGATATTTTTTGTTTCATTGCCTGTCGCGCAAACAAACAGAGCTGATGGTTTTCCAACACGGGAACAGGCAACATACTATTGACCATGCGAGAAAAATGGGTTTTCTACATTAATACCACAAACACTTAATGACTGCCCTGGGATTTGTTTATAGTCAAACTGAGTTCATAGGTCCAATAGCAACACAGCTGCAGGCACTGTAATGAATTCACAGCAGCTCGATTCAAACTTACACCATTATTAGTCTAATGTCGCGCTTCGCGGGTCTGTCATAACCGAATTCTTTCACGTTCATTGCGATCTTCACGTTCCTGGGCAGTACGATTAGATTGATAATTAATCTGATTCTTTGCATTTGTCTGGGTTCTTCGGCCTAAATTTGTCCGCCGCCTAATAGGAGGCATTTGTCTTCCCACAAAATTTCTTTATTTTGCATTAGGCCTTTCAACACAAATGTGCCAACAACAAAATATAAACATGCATTAATATTATTAGATTCACAGATTATGGCCTATTTGTGTTGAAAGACCTAATGCATCAATTTTGTTTTACCTTCTGGACATATATTTTTGTTTATTTGAAGCCTAATTGAACATGGATTAAACTTACTACCACGGTAATAAAATCCTTGTACATTTTCATTAATGAAGCCGTTCGAGAGAACACAGCTGATCCCACGGACTGTAAATACTGTTTACGCGCCAATAAATAGCAGCAGGTGCAGTAACACTCATTTGTGCCCGTGCGTTTATCGCTTGTTACGATCGCCGGATAAAACCGTGTTCTGAGTAAACACACACGCAACAAGACGCCAAGATGGAACTCAATATGGCCGCCGGTTAATCGGGGTAGCTACTCCGGGGTTTTTACGACGAGGCCTGTCAGTCGTAAAACGCTCTCTCCTTCTCCTTAATTAGAACATTGAAGACAGCTGCGAGATCAAACAGACCGACGGGTCCTGTCAGAGGATGGCTCCAGGGCACCCTTATACTTACAGGACACCTCTATAAACCTAATATATGGCAGCCATGTGTCGGGGGGACTCCAAAATGCTTTAGGAGTCTGGTATCACTTATTTCTGTAAAAGGTTAGGTATCTCTTCACTTATCGCAGGAATACTTGTACAAGAAACATGCACCAGAAAAAAAAATGTGAACAAAACTAAATTAAAATATGTAAAGGTGCTAATGACTCAAGCGATAAAAAGAATAACAACAAAAAAACATGTAAAAATAATAAAATAAACCGAAATCAAAATTTGCACTTCTAGGCTAACAGTTGTAACAAGATCCAAATACTCGATAAAGAAAGAAAAAATTAATGAAAATATCAATATTAAAATAAGTCCGCTACGCAGATCTTTCTGCAAGATCATACAAAGTCAAGGAAAAGTTAGGTTTCGGCTAAGAAAAACAGATTTTCGAAAAAATCTATAATTTTGGCGTTAGGCTCTTCAGGTGACCATGAGATTTGGAGCACGCCAAAAGGCGCAAATTGTAGCTTTTTTTAATATAAACATCTCTAATTGAATCTAAAAATAAAAAGATATATTTTTTTTATTTTCTCATTTGTATAGACTCATTATGTGCCTATTACGACATTGTCTTTTATTTTTAGGTCATTTTCCTTTAAAAATTCTGTAGTTTTTTCGTGGGTTTTTTTTTTTTTTTTTTGGTCGTTTCAAACCCACATATAACTTGGATGAAGCCTAATAGTAATGCCTAGTATATCGTCTGTTTAATATATATATACTACTTAAATACGTAAAATGTGTATTCTTAGATTAAATTAGAAATGCGGGTATTAAACAAAAAAAGACCAGATTTTTCGAAAGTCTGTCTGTTTTTGTAGACGAAACCCAACTATTCCTTGGCTTCTAAGTACCTCGACAGCTAACTATTTACATCTCAAATAAACAGATTTAGTTTATTTATACAACACTTCATTCTCATTATATACCACCGAGGTATACCGAGTTTTGTTACAATACAACAGAAATTACGGACGGTATGGACAAATTAGTAATTTAGGCTCAGAGTAAAACCCCCTACAACTCATGTTTTATTTTTTTATTTAATAGCTAACGTTTTTATACATTGATATAATGCAAGCAGCGGATCGAGTGGGACACAAATAAAATAAATAATACATTTTTATGCAGTTACTCATTAGTTTTCAATGCTTTATGTATATCACACTTGGATTCTTTAGGATACTTTCATTTTTATGCAGTTACTCATTAGTTTTCAATGCTTTATGTATATCACACTTGGATTCTTTAGGATACTTTCATTTTTATGCAGTTACTCATTAGTTTTCAATGCTTTATGTATATCACACTTGGATTCTTTAGGATACTTTCATTTTTATGCAGTTACTCATTAGTTTTCAATGCTTTATGTATATCACACTTGGATTCTTTAGGATACTTTCATTTTAGCACTTTCCTCCGAAGGAAAGTAGTTATTGAGGTTGGACTCATGACGGAATTTTTGAAAAATGTCTTCATATCTTTATCGATCCTACCTAGTAGACACCGAAAATGACCCCCGTTAAAATTTATATATATCTATATATATATATATATATATATATATATATATATATATATATATATATGTGTATGTGTGTGTGTGTGTCTGTTAACACGATAGCGGCCAGAGTTTTTGTTTTTTCGTCACGAAACTTGGTATATAGCATTCAATCAGCAAACGATGGAACGAGTTCGTTAACCACCAAAGTCGGTCCACCAGAAGGGGGGGTTTACCCCGAACCCATAACACTAATTTGACTATGTCAGCCGTAATATTTGTTATATTTCAACGAAACTTGGTATTCGTTGTGTTAATATAGAGAGAAAATTGAGATATAAAAATGAACTAAATCGGTTCATTAGAAGGGGGGGTTTACTCCGGACCCACAATACCAATTCGCCACTACCAGCCGTGATTTTTGGTATATTTCGACGAAACTCGGTATTCGTAGTGGTAATCTACAGGTAAATATGTGTTGTAAAAATAAACTAAATCGGTTCATTAGGAGGGGGGGTATACTCCGGACCCACAATATCAATTCGCCACTACCAGCCGTGATTTTTGGTATATTTCGACGAAACTCGGTATTCGTAGTGGTAATCTACAGGTAAATATGTGTTGTAAAAATAAACTAAATCGGTTCATTAGGAGGGGGGGTTTACTCCGGACCCACAATATCAATTCGCCACTACCAGCCGTGATTTTTGGTATATTTCGACGAAACTCGGTATTCGTAGTGGTAATCTACAGGTAAATATGTGTTGTAAAAATAAACTAAATCGGTTCATTAGGAGGGGGGGTTTACTCCGGACCCACAATATCAATTCGCCACTACCAGCCGTGATTTTTGGTATATTTCGACGAAACTCGGTATTCGTAGTGGTAATCTACAGGTAAATATGTGTTGTAAAAATAAACTAAATCGGTTCTTTAGGAGGGGGGGTTTACTCCGGACCCAAATTACTAATATACTCATACTGGTCGTAATTTCTGCTTTATTGTAACGAAACGCGGTATGCGTCATGGGTAACTCATGAGAAAGAAGTGTTGTAAAAATGAGATGAATCGGGGGGTTTACTTTGTAATATATTTCAATAGAAAAGGCAGCCAGACATAGGTTCACAAAGGCGCCGCAAGGAGCGCTAGAGGGACTGTATCCGGTTCCTGCGTTAGATCAAAATACGATAATATGAGGTTTTTTGTATTTATTACGTAGTGCAGTAGGTACTATGTGTAAACATAACTCTGGAAGCAAATTAATAATTTATCAGTTACTCATTACAAAATTAAAAGAGAACTATTCATGTTTTTATTTTATTTATGTAGGATATTTTAAGCAAATTGTTCTGGAAAGCAGTCTACACTACCCAAATTCTGAGGAAAGTGCTTAGTTATGCAGCTCCTGCGTGACGGACTTTTTAACTGATAATTGGCTGTATGTGTAATAATGTACAAAATTTATAACCGGATGTATAACTATTTGTAAAATTGGAATTGTATCGCACTAGTATTTCTAAAGTGACACAACTCCAAAATTGGCGTTTTTATTTATGACTATGAAAGACATGGTAAATCTATCTTTATCGACCATCAAAACTGCATGTACCTTTTTTTTTTTTGTTTCTTGTTTTAAGGCATGTCAGCCACAAGGGCGATTTATGCCTTGATTGGGGTGACAGATAGCGCCACCACCATTTTTGTACCTTGCTTTAGCGCTTGTACACGAGATGGGCAGTTGTGTCACTACTCCTTTCTTAATGCTATTCTCTCTGCATAGACAAGAGTGACAGCTTTTTAGTTATATTTTGAGTTGTGTCACATTAGAAATACTAGTGGGATATGTAAAATTCTAATTGAATCGCCATGGTAGCGGTTTCTCGACAATAAATAAATAAATTAACCCAATGAATTATCTTTTGTGAACCATCCATGAAAATGTATTGATTGGGAACAGTAAATAATATAGACATGATTACCCTAAGTGGCAAAATTGCTTCTATTACCCGCTGAAATATTTCTAAGCTCCTTGTGTGATTAGGAACTACTAAGAAGTTCACCCTTTTGTCAATTTGGTATGTTTTATTATTGAGCATAGAAAAGTAGCATCGAAAGGGTATAATTATCCAAAGCATGAATTATAAATGGCTTTTCATATAGATTGAAGATAATTGCGTGTTAAAAACGCTAAAGGCCAACCATTTGAGCAGAATAAGGCCAATTCTGTCACGCCACCTTTTCCCCATTAGGTATTCATGGTTAAACTTGATCTGTTTGATAAATCATACCTGTACAAACTAGTAAAAACAAGGGCACTCTTGGGGGAATAATTGAAGAGAAAAATACACAAGAAAGATATTACTTTGTAATAACGTGGACCTATTGGAGTCCCTCAGGGGGAAATATTATCTCCCCTGTTGTTTTATTAATAATCTTGGAGAGTATGATTATAGTAGGTATATAGTAATGAGTACCTACCTCGGTCCCGACTTGTAATACCACATCATGGGAAAGAACTCCCCTCCCCCCCCCTAACTTCTTTAAGGACTGTTATCAGAAGTGTATAACTACTGTTATCAGCGGAGGGGCTCGGTAATCCCGACTGATTTCACAGCTGATAACCCATAATGCCTGCTGATTGCCGGGTCCGGAGTCGGGTGTATACTTTTCTCGCAAGGCTTCCACCGGGGATAGTAATTCTCCTTTGCTGGTAGGGGAAAATGTTGGTCCTCCGAGCCGGAGTTCGTTGGCGGAATTTATGCTTTTTCATGGGCCCCGTTAAGGGCCTGTAATGACGGGGTTGCATAAGCCCAAAACGCTACTGTTTAGCCTTGGGAAGTGGAACGGTTATTTTTTACTCTAAGCAGGCTATCGTTCGGCTGAATTACACACCGCAAGGAGGAAGAGAAACTGGAACTGCTTATACACTTGAGCATATATTAATGAATTTAAAAAACAACTAATAACACTTCTTATATTTTCTTAATTCAAAATAATGGTGTAATTATTAATAATCAAAGGAATTAATATCAAATTACCTCGATTTATTTAATCCTTACAATAAAAAATAAAACTGACCTTAAAGGGTAATACTGCCTTGTAATTTTTTTTGCCAATTTATTTTTCATTTACCCATGATACCCAAGAGTGTTTATGGGGCGGAACAGTTTTTAAATATGCCAAAAATTCGATTATTCCAGTAAAGTCCGAATACATTAAAAAAGAAAAAAAAATGAACATTTCCGTACATAAAGCTGTAAATTCGATATTCTCAAAACAATATTTTTCGATTCGGGCGATACGCCAGCCCCTTCAATTTTTACCCGTTTTTAACTGTAGCTTCCAAATGATATTTTCTAGTTAAGTCCGTAAGGTGTTTTCGATTTTCTAGTATTTCATAATGTACGCAATCAGTTGAAAATGTTTTCGCACGTTTGACGTTCATTCAACTGACGATATATAAATGACAGTTTTGTTTGGAATGGTTGAGATATCACAAAAAAAAAAAAAAAATAAAATAAATAAAAAAGGAGTTATCAAAAGACAGAGGCAGTGGATTTTTTGTATACTTCCTTAAAGCCAACAGCCACAGCAACGTTGAATGCGCCGGTTCCCGTTGACCGAAATTAAGCAACGTCGGGCGTGACCAGTACCTGAATGGGTGACCGGCCAGGTACTGTTGCATTATAAAAGGGTGGCAACCTGTAGATCGCCCGGCGTTAATAGCCCAATCGTTGATACGCCGTTAAACACCCCAAAAAAATCCTTAAACAACTAGGCTATGATGTCTAGTGCCATTTAGAAAGGAGTCCTCGGGAAAACATATTGAATTTCACACAAAAAAGTTGATTGTAGAAAACTTGATAAGACCACCTCAACTGGATAAAATTTCGCTCATATTTTGAAACGTGCTGGTTTCGATTCATTGAACAAGTAAATCACTTTTCTTTTTTGCGTTTTTATAATGCTTTTTACAGTAAGAATGGTTTCACTAAAATGGTTTAACTAATTTTTAATAACAATATTGTAACATTTATTAATAATAGTTAAAATATACTGTTACTACTGTGCTTATCAGAATCTGTACCATTTTAGCACTTTCCTCCGAAGGAAAGTAGCTATTGAGGCTGGACTCATGACGGAATTTTTGAAAAATTTCTTCAAATCTTTATCGATCCTACCTAGTAGACACCGAAAATGACCCCCGTTAAAATTTATATATATCTATATATATATATATATGCATATATATATATATATATACATATATATATATATATATATATATATATATATATATATACATATATATATATATGTGTGTCTGTTAACACGATAGCGGCCAGAGTTTTTGTTTTTTCGTCACGAAACTTGGTATATAGCATTCAATTAGCAAACGATTGAACGAGTTCGTTAACCACCAAAATCGGTCCACCGGAAGGGGGGGTTTACCCCGAACCCAAAACACTAATTTGACCATTTCAGCCGTAATATTTGTTATATTTCAACAAAACTTGGTATTCGTAGTGGTAATATAGAGAGAAAAGTGAGATATAAAAATGAACTAAATCGGTTCATGAGGAGGGGGGGGGGGTTTACTCCGGACCGACAATACCAATTCGCCACTACCAGCCGTGATTTTAGGTATATTTCGACGAAACTCGGTATTCATAGTGGTAATCTACAGGTAAATATGTGTTGTAAAAATAAACTAAATCGGTTCATTAGAAGGGGGGGTTTACTCCGGACCCAAATTACTAATATACTCATACTGGTCGTAATTTCTGCTGTATTGTAACGAAACGCGGTATACGTCGTGGGTAACTCATGAGAAAGAAGTGTTGTAAAAATGAGCTGAATCGGTCAATCGGAAAGGGGGGTTTACTTTGTAATATATTTCAATAGAAAAGCCAGCCAGATATAGGTTCACAAAGGCGCCGCAAGGAGCGCTAGAGGGACTGTATCCGGTTCCTGTGTTAGATCAAAATACGATAATACGAGGTTTTTTGTATTTATTACGTAGTGTAGTAGGTACCATGTGTAAACATAACTCTGGAAGCAAATTAATAATTTATCAGTTACTCATTACAAAATTAAAAGAGAAGTATTCATGTTTTTATTTTATTTATGTAGGATATTTTAAGCAAATTGTTCTGGAAAGCAGTCTACACTACCCAAATTCTGAGGAAAGTGCTTAGTTATGCAGCTCCTGCGTGACGGACTTTTTTTACTTGAAGCCATTTTACAGTTGCCTTTTACTTAGTCTCAAGTTCTGTATAAAACTAGTGATCAATTTGTTTCAATAAAAAAAGTTAGTTTATCTAATATGGACTCTAAAAGATTGTTTTATAACCTATTGTCATGATGTAAAGTGTTGATTAGTTTTGTGGTTATCTTCGTTTATAATTTGTATTTCATCAGCTGAAAGAGGCTTCCAAAGAGCATCCCAAAACGTTGGAAATATAGATTTTTTTGAAAATGTACTGTTTTCTCTTAGCCGAATTCTTCTCTTCTAATCATTTCCGTGAGGAATATTCCTAGTTATACAGTTCCTGCGTGACGGACATTTTTTCCCTTTGTAAAAAATCGCATAACATAAATATTGGAAGAAAAGAAAACATTGCTTTCCAAACTTTGCAATTTGTACCCATCAAAATATACCTTTCGAAATAAAAAATGCTCAGAGATCTTCATAACTACAATCCCCAGGCCCCCCAAAAAAAACTATGGGGAAGGACAAATTATACATATTAATACTAGCTGAGAAAATGGTAATAGGCAGTTTGTAGGATAAAGGATAGAGCGGGAATGAGCAAGCTGTAATACAGTCTTGGAAGGTAGCAATTTGACGTGGAGGGTTATTTCCTAGCGGCTGGTATGCAATTTGCATTATATCTCCAACATTGCCTTCCAATTATTGGTCGAACAACATTATAGGGGCCCGATTCCTGGCCGTGACGAGTACTGGCTGTTCGTCGGGGTTATGAGTAGTTTTGGTCTCACGGAAAATATTACTATGGCTATCCGATATGCCGCAATAGTGAATCCATAACTTTACACTGAGAATTATCTCTAGTTGACGTGGGAATAAATTAAATTTGAGGAAACAGAACATTTTTACACTTAGACGGGCTTGTAGGTTAACATATCGGTAAGGACGTGCAAATTTAGAATTAGTACACTCTGACTGGCTTGTTGGTAAAAAAAAAAAAAAAAAAAAAAAAAAAAAAAAAAAAAAAAAAAAAAAAAAAAAAAAAAAATCCAATTCGCAGGAACTCGGTTCCGATCATATCCCAATAGTGCCATCATTAGAAGCAGTTATTGGCAGGATTTGATCTTTCTTGAAAAATATAAAATGAAATCTCCAAGAGATAGAAGATTCTCACTGTTTTACTGTTAAATGCAATTGTAAATTAAAAAAAAACAAAAACAACCAATTAAAACGTGAGTATAAAAACCCTTGCAAAAGAAAAAAACTAACACTTTTAAAGTTACAAGTACTTATTTCTCCAATTGTCATAGCCCCATCGAAAATTGCTTCTGAAAATTATTTGTAGAAAGTTTATTAGGTTTCCAAATGGTCACCTTCCACTTACCACGATTTCCTAACCATTTTAAGAAGAGATGTTTAAGGAAATTTACGAAGATTTCAAAACTTTTCATGACTGTTTATAAAATATTTTTTTCGAATACTTCCTTCATTCCAAAAAAAAAAATCAGTCCCGTAACAGGCCACAATGGCCCAGATACTGTAGAGTATCTGATTCTTGACCGTACGGCACACTAGGGAGATAGTGTGGTCAACACTATGCTCCGGCCGCCTGATTTCCCCTTGGCTGCTTCGACTGCTAGAGTCATTAGCACCCAAGGTACCCATTATTAATTAAAGGCTGGGTGAGCCTAGGGACGATCTGGGACCCCAAATCCAACCCTCGAACGGCAGCACTAGAAGAAAAAATCTTTAGTGCGCGCTCGGGTTTTGAACCTGGTCCTCCAGTTCATTAGTCGAGTGCTCTACCACTGAGCTAACCTCGCCCCTCCTTCACTCCAAATGTGACCAAAATACATTTCAATAGAATCAAACTGAAAAACTACTTTGTACACTTTTCTCATTCGTTTCCCTACCTTACAGAACCTAGAAAACCAGTACCTGCAAACATATAAGCACGAAAACGTAAGCGTTTCGATTTTTTTATGAACGAATTTAGCTCCAAGACCATGTTCTAGTGGTAGGATTCTCCACTCCGCGCGTGGGGTCATGAGTTAGAATCGCGAATTTCGTTCGAGAAAAGCACGCAATAAAGATTTTATCTTATGGGGAGTCGTTCGGGGGTGGATTCGGAATCCCAGAGCGTCCCTAGACCCATTCAGCATTTAATTAATTTAATGTGTACCGACAAAGTGGAAACTCAGGCGGCCGGTGCTTGGTACTGACAAGACTATCTCCCTAGTGTGCCTTATGATCATGGGATATGATCATTGTGGGACAGATCTTTTTTATTCGAGGGATTAAAATCTGTAGCGATTTTCTTCCCTACATTAGGAATGTAGTTTATTTTTTTTAATGGTAATCTAACCTTGATTGTGCTGATTGATTTGTCCACTTTTACGCAGGTAGTACATAAAGTAACAGTTCTATAGCCCTGGCGCAAACAAAAGAACAAGGTAGTGCGCACGCGCTGCATTCAGCCCATGCCTAGCTCACCTCCGGCCACGTGCAATCTTGTTCTTTTCTTTGCGGACGGACTACAACTCCAATAACTTCCTCCGAAACGAGGATAATGTTTCACCATATATCATACCATCTATTATCAAAAGCCCTGCCAATTTGATATATACATCAAGGAGGAAAGTATTGTTTTCCTCCAGCTACTACGAGTGGGTATTAATTCAATCTTGTCTTGCATCCGTGGCTTAACAACCAACGCAATATTGACGTCATATAAAAGCTATTATTAATCAATCTTAGCAGATTAGCACACTCGCACGGAAAGCCCTCATAAATCCTTACAGAAGACAAGGTAACCACTTTTCCTCGAATAATCGTCGTGACTAATAGCAAGGAAAAAGGTAAATTATTTACTATTTCCTTTTGATAAGAATCTTATTGCAGTTCTACTTGGTTTAATATTTTTAGAACTTTCAAATATTCTTTGATCCTACCAAAATGACCCACGTTTAAATTTATATATACTATATGTATATACTACTAGCTGTTACCCGGCGTGCCATGCTACACCTACATTCTGCACCTAGACCTCGTAGAAAAGCAAAAATAAATTAAAAACCAAATAAGTAATATTAAAATCTAATAACGCAAATCTGTAACGTTTCGCAAAATAACCTTACCTGAGGAAATGTTGGACTTTTTTTCAAACTCGGCATTCGTTGTAGCTAAAAAAAAAAAGTCCGTCACGCAGGAGCTGCATAACTAAGCACTTTCCTCAGAATTTGGGTAGTGCACACTGCTTTCCAGAACAATTTGCTTAAAATATCCTACATAAATAAAATAAAAACATGAATAGTTCTCTTTTAAATTTGTAATGAGTAACTGATCAATTATTAATTTGCTTCCAGAGTTATGTTTACACATGGTACCTATTACACTACGTAATAAATACAAAAAACCTCATATTATCGTATTTTGATCTAACGCAGGAACAGGATACAGTCACTCTAGTGGTAGAAAGCGCTCCTTGCGGCGGCTTTGTGAACCTACGTCTGGCGGGCTTTTCTATTGAAATATATTACAAATTAAGCCCCCGCTTTCCGATTGACCGATTCCGCTCATTTTTACAACACTTCTTTCTCATGAGTTACCCATGACGTATACCACGTTTCGTTACAATACAGCAGAAATTACGACCGGTATGAGTATATTAGAAATTTGGGTAAACCCCCCCTTCTAATGAACCGATTTAGTTTATTTTTTACAACACATATTTACCTGTAGATTACCACTACGAATACTGAGTTTCGTCGAAATATACCAAAAACCACGGCTGGTAGTGGCAAATTGGTTTTGTGGGTCCGGAGTAAACCCTCCCTCCTAATGAACCGATTTAGATTATTTTTACAACACATATTTACCTGTGGATTACCACTACGAATACCGAGTTTCGTCGAATATTACCAAAAATCACGGCTGGTAGTGGTGAATTGGTTTTGTGGGTCAGGAGTAAACCCACCCTTCTAATGAACCGATTTAGTTCATTTTTATATCTCACTTTTCTCTCTATATTACCACTACGAATACCAAGTTTCGTTGAAATATAACAAATATCACGGCTGACATAGTCTAATTAGTGTTTTGGGTTCGGGGTAAACCCCCCCCCCCCCTTCCGATGGACCGACTTTGGTGGTTAACGAACTCGTTAAATCGTTTGCTAATTGAATGCTATATACCAAGTTTCGTGACGAAAAAACAAAAACTCTGGCCGCTATCGTGTTAACAGACACACATATATATATGGTTTGTTTTAAGTTACTTCGCTGGTCTTGAAATGATTGATTTTTGAGACGGCTTCTCTCTCCAGCGGTGGTCTTCCTCTCCTTACTAGTAAGAGAGAGAAGCCGTCTCAAAAATCAATCACATATATATAGATATATATAAATTTTAACGGGGGTCATTTTCGGTGTCTACTAGGTAGGATCGATAAAGATTTGAAGAAATTTTTCAAAAATTCCGTCATGAGTCCAACCTCAATAGCTACTTTCCTTCGGAGGAAAGTGCAAAAAAAAAAAAAAAAAAAAATAAACTAATTTTGAATCTGTATTACGTTCCAATTGAAGTGGCTAGGGCGTTGGTTATTCCTTCTACCACTAGGAGCGCTGATCATGGACATTGATTCCAGCTTCTGCTGTACAAATATAAAAGAGCATAAATATTCATATATATATATATATATATATATATATATATATATATATATACATATATATATTTTTTTTCCTACCCGCTGTATCGTTTGCTGAGATCATTAGCACTCTTTGTCATGTTTTATCAGGCGAGAAAATTATATATTTGCCGCGAAAAAATCGGCGGAAGTCCATAAACGATTTTATTTATTGAAATAGGCAACAATTATTATATCAATAATATAATCTTTGCTACAATTTCTGAGTTGAGCTAAAGCCATAATGTGGGAAGAACCTCGACAATTTCAGATATTTCGAGATTTTCTAGAATTCCTATAAAACAAAGCATTTAATCGAAAAGTTTACTATTAGCAAACACTTAGATCATTAAATTATGGGTCGATTGAGTAGTAAACAATTTCAATAATATGAATATATATACTCACGTTTGCGTGCGAGTATCTCTTTGCGGAATGATGGCCAACATTTTTAGCGTATTTTGTCTTCCCTATTGGAAGGTAAAATCGACTTGTAGCGTCCACCCAACGGAATCCGAAAGTTTATTTTTTTTTTTCTACGGTGCATCGACGTCTAGGCCATTAGCGCCAACATGCAGGGTAGAGCGAGGAATATTACCCAGTAGCCGTGAGATGAGAAAATTCCTGCCGCCGGTGGGGATCAAACCCACCATCTCCCGCGTATGAATCTAAAGCGTTAGCCACTAGACCAGGGGGAGACCCCGAAATCCGAAAGTATTTATACTACAACAAAACATATTGTGTTTTTTTGGTGAGACGGCTTCTCTCGCCGACTGTGCTGCCCCTCTCCATAGTGCTATTTTTCGCCTGATTCTCCTCGGGCTTCGGGGGGGGGGGGGGGATTCATTTCCTTCCCAAAAACCAAGGACAAAATACCAACAAAACGCACATAAATTTTGAGAATGGTTGTTTTCGGCGTACCTTCTAATGACCTCCATTTGAATATATGGAACATTTCTCGGAAAAAAATAAAATAACAATCTTTCGGATAGATCTGAAACCTTAAAAATTCTGAATAAACTCCTGTAAAGAATTTTTTTTTTTTTCAGAAGATTAACAATCTAAATTCTTCATGTCAAGAATCTGTTCCAAAGTGTGAAGAAGCTCAACAGCCCCACAATTAATAGAAATCAACCATCTAAAGTAGAAAAACCACACAATTTCCATATTATAAATACATATTATAAACATGATTATTTATTCCATCCACCAGACGAGCCATCAGAAAGGCTATAATTTCTGTTATTAATGTTATCCTCCTCATTTGAAAAACTAATGTATATTTTAGTAAGTACATGTGAATATATTTTATAATTTATTATTACATATTTCTTCCCGGCTATTATATCTCCTGAGGAGAGATTGTAAATGCAAATTAAGGACATTTATTCTCCGAGCTAAATGACAGGTTGTCATCCGTTGAGGGTTCCCGCCAGTCAAACGTCATTCCCGCGGGTAATTAACTCTTTATGTGTATTATTTTCTTGACGTATAATCATTATTAGGGTTTAATTCAGTCGGAATTAATTACAGTTGATTTATTACAAACAGTCATTTACGGAAAGAAGTTACTCACCTTCAAAAGCATCACTTTTTTTTTCATATAAAATATTACTAGCATTATTGTGAATGAAACATGATTTGTTCTTCAGATTATTCAGTAGGAAAGTAGGAATCCTGCCTATGTTGGTTAAATCTATGTATTTTATATTTATTTTTACGAGGAGTAGTTTTGGATAACATTAGGTAAAATGAATGGTTGTCTGAGAAAAATATAAATAAATATATATGTGTGTTGACTTACTTGCGTGTACGTAAGTAAGTAAACATACAAATAGAAAAAGTAACAAATGCGAATTTTCAAGTCCTTATTTCTCCGATTGAAATCGCCCCATGAAAATATTTCAATTAGACCCGTTTTTGTAAAGAATTTAGTAAGCTTTCGAATGGTTACGTTCCACATACCACGATTGCCCAACCGTTTTCGAGATATTTTAGAAAGTACTTGAAAATCCCAAAACTTTTTATGCCTGTTAATTAAATATTTTATTTCTAGTACTTCCTTAACTCCAAACAGATCAAAAATTTACATATCATAGATTCGATGAATAGAAAACTTCTGGAACAAGTTTAAATTGAGTTAATTGTTTCTGAATTGCCAAACTGAAAATTAGTTCGGAAACGTAGGTGTTTCAATGTTTCTCGAAAACGGTTACAGATATCAGTTCAAAAATGGTTTCATTCGTTTTTCTACGTTAAGAAACCTATAAAACGATTACCTGCAAGCATATGAACTCGAAAACTTAAGAGTTACGATTTTTTTCGCGCGAAGGTCGCTCCAAAATGTATCTTCCGGTAGACGGATTCTGCTGGTTAACGAACAAGACCTTTCAAATTAGAGGAAAGATTTTTGTAACAAATTTCATCAAAATCGGACCATTTTGGAGCCAGCTAGAGAGCTAACAGACAAATATATATATATATATATATATATATATATATATATATATATATATATATATATATTGCAGAGGGTGAAACAAAATTCAGTCTTCCCACAAATTTTCTTTATTTTGCACTAGGCCTTTCAACACAAATGTGCCATCATCAGGTGCTCCGTGCAGTATAAAGAAAATTTGTGGGAAGACTGAATTTTGTTTCACCCTCTGGAATTAAGCAACCCCACTACCGGAAAACATCAATAAAAAAAATATATATATATATATATTTTTGGATGGAACGGCATTTTTCTCCAGCGGTGGTACTACTCCTCACTTCTTCCTGCAATATTTCGATGGGGTCATCTCCATCTTCTTCAGCCAGGTACTTGTTTCTTCCTCGGTGGTAGCCAAGGGAATGACATTTTTCTCGATCTGGGCTCCTTTTCTCCCCTCTAGCCACAGTATCGGCGGACGAATGGTGTTGAAGCTCCCTGGTGTTTTCGTCCGCCGATACTGTGGCTAGAGGGGAGAAAAGGAGCCCAGATCGAGAAAAATGTCATTCCCTTGGCTACCACCGAGGAAGAAACAAGTACCTGGCTGAAGAAGATGGAGATGACCCCATCGAAATATTCCAGGAAGAAGTGAGGAGTAGTACCACCGCTGGAGAAAAATGCCGTTCCATCCAAAAATACTATCCCAGCGACGAAAAATAACGTCAAATATATATATATATATATATATATATATATATATATATATATATATATATATATACATATAAATAAATATTTTTGAATCTACTTTCATGACCTGCTCTAAAACATGAAATTTTCGTGTAGGCACTTCCGGATTGCGTCGTAAGGTCGACATCATAAGTGGGCTTCCTCCCTATGGAGGGAGGGAGGAACCGCGCTGAAATAATGGTAATGTTGTGTTTTGAAAACTATTAAAAACGATCCATTAGCATTTTGAGTTTGCTCCGTAGTTAGGTTATGGTATCCTGCTTATTAAAAATATAAAGGAGCAAAATAAGTCATGCTAATTTGTTATTTACATAGGATATTTTAACCAAATTCTTTATACACTGGCAATCATGATGAGGAATGTGTTTAGTTAAGCAGCTCCTGTGTGACTGAGGCTTTTATATTCTCTTTTCCAAACATTCCTTTTCTAATGCTACTAAAACTCCCGTTGTATAACGTAGAGAGTTCTGTGCTACGCAGCTATGGGCCGTGAAGTTGAGCTAGCTGCAGGTCAGGTCGTAAACTCAAGCTGCTGTTGTATTTCTGGTTGTAAATCTTGTATTTCCTTCAGGGCATCCTTTCACAGAGTGTGCAGCCTCCTTCCAGCATCTGGAAGGATTTTGTGCTCCAGAGGGCAAAAACAGGCGATAAGGTGCTGCTCGTTCAAAATTTCATGTTATCAATTCCTTATCTAAATCGTCTTTTATATGTTATATAAGTAGTTTTTCGTAGGGAGAAGTACTCATGATATCAATCTACCATATATTTGTAAAAATACCACTCACTCACTCACCTATCATCGCCCAGCCCAAACCGCTTGACAGAAAAATTTGAAATTTTGCATGGGCACTCCCTTTAGAACGTAAACACTTGCTAAGTAAGGATTTTTTGATATCCAAATTTTTAAGTATTTTTAGAGGGGTTTGGATTTTTAGTTGGTTAAAGCAGGCAAGCCTAGGCAGCTTGCGTTGCT